>CM023486.1:88168518-88256965 GCA_013339685.2 Hyalomma asiaticum | reverse complement strand
AACCAGACACCATATGATACTCTACCTAAAACCTTCAGCTCGGCTTCAGCCAGCCCCGCCAAGGTGGTCTAGTGGTTATGGCACTCGGCTACAGATCCGAAGGTCGCGGGATCGAATCCCGGCCGCGGCGGCTGCATTTCGATGGAGGCGAAATGTTGAGGCCCGTGTGCTGTGCGATGTCAGTGCACGTTAAAGAACCCCAGGCGGTGGACATTTCCGGAGACCTCCACTACAGCGTCTCTCATAATCACAGCTGGTTTTGGGACGTTAAGCCCCAGAAACCAAACCAACCAATCGGCCTCAGCCACACATATTCCGCACTTATATACTCGAATTAAGTGCCGCATTGTCTATTTGTCACACTCGTCTCGTTCGCGGAGTTCTCACACTGGAGCTTGCGAAACGGCCCAAAGTTCTATTGTCAGAGTCAAGATGAATGGCACTTCCACTCCGGCTGCCTGACTATGACCGCAGAACAATAAACAAACGCCTTCAGATACCGACGGAAGCAAGCGGCCATGCGATCAGTCTCACGCGTGCCCGAAAGTGAAGGGGAAGAAAAAAAATAAGAAGAAAGGGGGAGGGGGGAACTATTTTGACGTGCGTTGCCCCGCCATAATTGCATAACGGTGTATAGCGACCAATTTGCGCGCCAATACTCCTCTTTTGTCCTCTCCCTCTTTCTTTTGCTGCCTCCTCATAGAACGGCATTCCAGTGAAGGCCGCTCGTTTCGCTTGTCGCCGCTGAGCGAACACGGCTCAGCTCTGTTGTGTGAGACTGCGGTTGTTTTGGTGACCGGTGCACGCGCGGCAATATTTCCACACGCTGTTTCAGCAGTTCCGTGCACCACAGCCGAGGCTACGCGATCATAGAGCGGAGATCCTTACGTAGTGAGATGTATAGCACCAGAGTTCGGAGATGCTCCGTGCCCCTTCCGCTACAGCACTCGCGGTTAGCAGATGACCGGGCGCGGAAGGGCACGTTAAGATGTGGTCAGCCTTCCTGATTGGTCCTTGGGGCCTGTAGATTCCACAGTGCCGCACGGTACTACTGGAACAAGGTGTAATGAATGCGAAGGGGAAAGTTAAAGAGAAAGAGAGACAAGGCCAGCCGAACAAATAACGGAACGACGTTGGCTAGCGAGCCGCATGCGTGCAACTCGAGAACGGAACAGGCGTGAAATCACCGCGGAAAAAGGGGGGCGACGCCGGAGAAAGTGCGGCTATAGGTTCCCGCCGCTCGTTATGCAAGTTTTATAGGTTCAGATGTGTGTCGTATTTGCCCGTGTAAGGCCTGCCGAACGTGTAACACGCGATCACGCCAATTTTCGGATGCGAAGGCTGAGACCAAAATAAACGTTAAACGGTATTCCCATCGTTGCATATGCCAACCGGCCAGGAATGACGCACGGAATAGTATCAATTCGCCCGGAGTTCTTTGAAAATGGTTCACAGCGGTTAAGTGTCAGTCCTGTAGCCGCGCTCCAGCATGAGATCAGTACTATTTTCCTTGATGAGCGTTCTGAACACCCGTGTACGCAATGTGAAAGTGCACTGTTGAAACGCTATAATGCTGGGGAATCTCAAATAGTGCAGAAGCTGAGGCAAATCGATGCTAACTCGTATAGCTTGATTAATTTTTGCCGCGTAAGGGCCAACATAAAGGCTTGCAAAACTTTCCAGAGCTTCATTCTATCTGGTTTTATGCCCTCTGAGTCTTTCTTTGCGCTGTTTCCTAAAAAAAAAAGCTTTGGTAACACTAGAGAGGAATTATAATCAATCATCAATCAATCAATCAATCAATCAATCAATCAATCAATCAATCAATCAATCAATCAATCAATCAATCAATCAATCAATCAATAGGCTCGCAGTGGGTGATCAGTGACTGCGGATCCCGCTTACACAAGTCGCGCCCATAGATTCCGACATGTAGACCTCGCGTAAGAACTGCCGCTTACTCCGTCAACAATGACCGAGACTTACAGTTGCGGGATTTGTGCGGGTGAATGCGGCACCAACTCGAGGCGTCTAAGAGAGCAACGAGCCCTCGGCTGAGAATGTGGGCGTTGCACTCCGCCGTCGTTTCACACGTCGTTGATCCTGGCGATGTAAGGGCACACCTTGATGGAGGCTGGCATTCGTCAAACGGTTGCGATGTGAGCAAGGCAGTATAGATCGAGAGAGGCTAGATCAGGCCCGCAACAATGAGGCCTCATTCATAGAAAGGAGGCAGGCTGCGATGTATATGCGACTCGGCACATTACTGTCGGCGTTGCGTGAGGGCTGCTGCCCTTGCTATTATAGATTGTGTGCCGCGTATATATGCAGTCGAATACCGCTATACGACAAACGCTTGAACAGCGTAATTGCTTATAACAATCATTCCTTATTTCGTGACTGTATTGCGACCTTTATAGCGAAATCATCTTTATATCGTATTATTCTTCTATATTCTTATTTTTCTATTCTTATACTGGTGCTATGTCATTCCGGTCATTGGTTCGACTCCTGCCTTCCACGCCTCCAGTCGCACGCATTCATTAACGGAATGCAAGAAACACTCGCGCACGTTGACGTAAGATGCAGTACCTCTGTTTCCTAAAAGTGAGAACACAATTTTAAGGCGCAGTACATCTTCTACAAAGCCGTATCAGGTTGCCTTTGCAGTGATTTCGACACGTAAGACACCATGTTCAATACGCATATCGCCATTTTCACCTTTTCCTTCTATTAACCTTTGCTGACGGGCAGAGAATATAGGTGGGACAGCGCGCGGGACAATATGGCATCCCGTGTGACACCGGATTTCGTAAATACGACCTGTGTCCTGGACGTCCCACAACGGAATTGTACTGCTCCGGGCAGAATGCAATCCAGGTGCACAAATCACGGTGTCTATTGCATAAGTTCAGCCAAGCAGTACCAGCACGCGTATGCATTTGCAAAGTCGCGTGTTTTGGCTGACCCATAATGCACTGCAAAGCACGGAACACGAGTAATTACACACAATGAAAAACACATGTTCCTAACGTAAGTCTATTTAGAAAACGTATGAGCGTTTACAGCACTCATTTAAGTGTATAAAGCTACCCCGCCACGGTGGTCTACAGTGGCTACGGTACTCGGCTGCTGATCCGAGGGTCGCGGCATCGAATCCCGGCCGCGGCGGCTGCATTTCGATGGAGGCGAAATGTTGAGGCCCGTGTACTGTGCGATGTCAGTGTACGTTAAAGAACCCCTGGTGGTCTAAATTTCCGGAGCCCTCCACTATGGAGTCTCTCATAATCACAGCTGGTTTTGGGACGTAAAACCTCAGAAAAACAAAGAAATAAATGTATAAAGCTTACCACGGCGAACTTGTGGTATTGTTGAGAACTTGTCAAAGTAAACTATGTTAGGTGAGAGCTTACCCTAATGGAAATAGTGCGTGTGTAAACACGGCCGCGTCTAAAAGGCAGTAGAATTTCCGGCGTATGCGAGAGCGAGGTGAGACGGGGAGAAGCGGGAAAGAAACAGGGGAGGGTCTTGCTGAAATAGTGATAGATTTGTGATACATAATGAGACCATGAGCGAGGAGCGTAGCTCGGTTGGTGCGTACTGTTACTACTGCGTGCATCGCCACATATACATGTTTTATCAAGGCTTCTTTCTCTTTGATGTCATTAATTCTGGTAGCGACACAGAGCCCGCCCCCTTCCGCCCCCCCCCCCCCCCCGTTTTTTTTATGTCGCCAATTTAAGAACGTATGTGAACTCTTGTAATTCTCGCAAAAGCCATAACGTTTCTGATCCGTTTTCATTTTTTTTTTTCTGTGCAGAAAGCCGAGCCTGTGAAGAGGAGATCTCTCACTGACTGCAGCCAGTGAGTACACAAAGATTGCAACGCTTTTCATATGCGCTTTTATTTCTTAAAATAACGAAGAAACACAATGGCACGACAGTAAGGAAGACCACGTGTGACCACTTCTCGCTTTTGAGAAAGCAAGCGCGTTACACCTTTCAACGACGCATTGCACACTCATCAACCGCAACGCAGCCAAGCGCCTTCACGAGGAAATATATACGAGACCTTCGAGATACTTCGTTACGTTGATGACTTCGCTGTTAAGACGATGCACCATAACGCTCACATCGAAGGCGGGATGTAAGGAGTCCTTCGTAATAGACGCAACTTCGCTTTAAACGCTCTCAATTGTAAACCCTCGCTCGTACTTCACGACTCTTTCGTATAGACTCGTTTTTTATATTCGGCTAGTTCCTGCACTGGTCCAAGCTACACCGCAACGAAAAGAAAACTTTTGAAATAGCAAGGAATTAAACGTTTCGAAGCTTTTCGTTTCAGCCGCATTTTCCGATTCCTATGTATCACAAACAGGTGTGACGGCACGCACAGACGAAAGGAGAAGCAAACAGACTACAAAAATAAATAAATAAAGGAATAAATAAACAAGAATGGGACCAAAATGCGAGTTTCGTGCGAAAACAATCTACGTGCGTACAAATTCAGCCGCGTATGTGGGCCACCGAGGTGTAGTTTTGTACATATATTCACATCGATTCAGAGCGTGCATATACGTAATAGCGCGCAAGTATATACGTAACGCATATATAGTGTAATACGGAAAAGAAGCACGGGTTGTCGGAACGCGCTCATTGCGTGTGCCGACACCATCACGCCTTTTTCTTCTTCGGGCAACGCTATACTGTGCCTTCTACGTGTACTATTTCGCGGTCAGGCAAAGCCACGGCGAAAGGAGGAGCCGACGAGCATGATCATCATCATTACAACGATGACCACACTCCTCTCGGACGAGAGGGAGGGGGGGGGGGGGAACCGAGACTCACCGCAGCACCCGGGCGCTCTGCACACACATTTAAACTAGGCCAAAATAGAAGAAGGGTACAGGAGGGGCGTATAGAATTGGTGCGGCTTGCGGCGGAATCGGCGGCTTCACGTTAAGCTGACGAGTTTCTGAAACGACCCCGACCGCTGCGCTAACCAGTTCTACATCTATAACCGCACACTGCGCGGTCGACGACGATGCTGGAGACGGCGACATCGTTACGTTGGATGTGTCTTCTTTTCTGTTTCTGTTCTCGGTGTCTTCTTTTTTTGCCCGGTTGTTCCCCTTGCAGTGTATATATAGTCTTTGGAACTCCTTTATTGTTGCTTCGGTGAGTGTCCCGGTTGGGAAGGGGGTGCGGTGGAGGGTTCGGGGCGGTATCTGGGCCATTCCGGGTCAGGAGAGATGCGAGCCGGCGGCGGAAGGTTGCGGGCTGTCTTTTTTTTTTTTTTTTTTTGTTCACGGTCATATAGACGGACCTGACCCAAGTTGCGCAGACTTTTAGACTTCCTCGTCGCCCGTACAGGCGAGCATGTCTTGTCCTTCTGCTGCGTGTTATAGCTGCTTGGAGGCTGTAACACCGACAATTCCGGCTAAGAATGAGGGATTGCTCGGAGCCGAAAGAGCGTAGCCGAGTTCGCGGATGCGAACAAGAGTGGAAGCTGTGAGTGATCGAGGGTGTGTTCTGTTCGAAATTTTTGTCGATGGTATCTCGTTGAGAAGAGAGTAATTACCGGAGCAAGATGCCACCTCGAGTATGACTTGTGCAGGGTATCTGTCGTTATCTGTAATTGCACGTGTCCTAATGTGCGAAAAAAAAATTCGGATCATATAGATGAGTTGACAGAGATGTGTTTTTCTACCCTTGGACGTTCGCTAGTTAAGAATAAATACTTAGACTTGTCATCGCCATGGTTGTCGTCAAATATGGGATTGCATTGCACGTTGGTTTTCTATCTTGAAGCCACGTGACACTTGTTTAACAAGTACAAATCACGATTGGGAATTCATTGGCCCATTTATCTATACATCCGTGTGTTATTCGGTGTACCTTAAGGCACACCGAAAGGTCATTAGGAAGTTTTTATTTCTTTTTTTTTTCTCCTGGTATGCTGTATTAATATGCCCACTATCGATCGACGTGGCCGAGCTCATGGTATCACGCTGACCGTTAGACCTTTAATGTATTTTAACGGAGACTCGAGGAGTAGTCTTTACCAACTATAAAACAGAAACAAACCTTTTACACCGAAATCTTCAAGGAACGAATTAACAAAACTCGTCTTCCGTAGGTGTACGTTCCGACTGGCCGCCAGCCTTGG
Source organism: Hyalomma asiaticum (assembly GCA_013339685.2). Lineage (NCBI taxonomy): Eukaryota > Metazoa > Arthropoda > Arachnida > Ixodida > Ixodidae > Hyalomma > Hyalomma asiaticum. The sequence goes on along the minus strand of CM023486.1, from coordinate 88,250,797 downwards.
CTAGTGATATATCCAGCATGGGGACTGGCTGAAACTTGAGAAATCCTAGAATAAGAGAATACCGACCATATCTATGAGCATTTATACCACACTCAAACAACGTTCTATGTCGGAAGCATGAGTCCATCTTGAACAAGTCTGTAGCCTGTAGGGACACCTTAAGGCGAAAGCCGTAAGTTGCTCGTTGAGCGGTGGCCTTGAAAGAAAAAGAAAGGAAGAAAAGATGCTCGGCGTCTAGCCGAACGGTGCAAAAGATATCACTTGACTTGCATGGAAATTAATGCCTGTGTACCCTACAACACATGACACGTATGCACACGCTTGCAGCGGCACCCCACAGGTGGTGCATGCCGCATACCGCAGTCCTGGGTGTGCAGGTACGCCACACGTGCATTTGCGTGGAGCGAAATCATGGCTGGATGCTCATTTGCTTGGCAATGCATTAAAACGGCACGCGTTTTTGCATGTGTCTTTGAGGATGCGGACCTGAAGGCCTACACGTGTTACTCTCTCATTATGGCTCTATAGGTGACGCAAACGTTTTGCCCCAAAGCGGATGCTACAAAAGTATAGGGCTCAATGAACAGCTAACGCACTACCAAATGCTCATCGTTCTTTCACTTTCGACCGTCACACGGGTGTAACACGAGCCGAATTTCGCTTCGTCAATGCAGTCCTACGTTTGGTGTTACGATTATGAGATATGAAATTCTGGAACGCCGGGCGATAGCTACAAAAGCAAGTCTAGACCCAACGAATGCGCCACCTGTCGCGCACCTTTCAAGGGTGCCACGAGCATACTTTCCATTACGCAACCTTCCCTTCCTTTGTTTATTTTTTCACGGTGAACCATAATCAGCCAACGTGCACAACTCACGTGGGATTCAAGAGAACAGATACTTTCTTAATTCAGCGGTTGAAAGCGCCTGAACGCGGTTATGCTTGTGCATGTGCATTTTTGCACCAAGTCAGAGCGAATAGGGGTGCCGGAGTGATGGCGCTCTGCCAGACCACGCGTAATTTGCATGCTTTCTGTGCACGCAGTGGCTCCGAGCGAGAACTGTTCTACACACAACGTCTGTCGTCACAGCCCCCTACGTTTTGCACCTTCCTCTACATCAATTCTTTAACTATTTTATATTTTTTTTCTCGCAGTTGCGCGTTCGCGCCATGCACAGACAAGGATTTATGAATATGGATTCACGGAAGTCTTAAACGACGAGCCAGAGCGGTTCCGAGTTGCAGCTCATATCGAAGATTTGAAGTAGAAAAGAAACTATTGTAGCAGAGCCGGTCAGGGTTCTTCATTTCTTTTCTTTTTCCTTCGCTCTCTCTCTCTCTGTCGCAACTGGTTTTGTTGTTTCGTTTCTTTCTCAACGCATACATCTACCTTAGTTGCCGTACTTGGAGAGCGTAGGAAGGTGCATGTTGGGTACAACGCAGCATAAATCTTCAGGTACCTTATTTCAGCGTGTGATATAGAAGAAAAGAAAAGAGGAAAGAAACTTCGATAAAAAGAAGAAGAAAAAATGAAGGTACGTAGAACGGAAAGATACCCAAACTGAAGTCACCGCATAGCGGAGGCGTCTATATAGAGAATGAGAAAGTGAGTCTGTGGGGAAGAGTAGGAAGGCGGTTTCAAATGGCCTCCGTTTCGTCTGTACGCATGGGAGGTGGTAAAACATTTTTTAACAAAGAAAAACACAGTCTCCAGATGCAGTCATTAAAAAGGAAGAAAAAAAAAAGAGAGAGAGAGACTGCGGGGACAACGAGGCCCGCTTTAGAGCACGAGTCTCTCCGTGTCTTGCGTCAATTGGGCAACCACTGCGCCGTATCCTGAGCACGTTTCCTATATAGTCGGCAGCTGCCCACTCCGCCGCGCGCGCGGTGTAGCACACTTTCTGTAGGAACGGCCCCACATACAAACACTCACACAGTCACATAAAGATTCGAACGCGCGACCTTGAAAAACAACTCGCTCGCCCCGTAGCTGCAGCGACTCACCGGCGACGTTTCGGCTACGTCTGGAACTGCTCTCCCTCTTGTTTCCAGACCACCAAGCAAACTGGAAGAGAGAGAGAGAGAGAAAAGAAGAGCGATGCGGTCATATCTGTATTCGTCTCCTCGCCTCCTTCCTCCTGATCTCCTGACGCAGGCCGCCCTTGCATTGTTCGCTTTCTGTTTCGGTCGCTTGTCCGACAAATTCGCTCTCATCGACCTTGACGGCGAGTCGAGCCGGTGGCGCGCGATAAAAGGGGCGAGAAAGGAAGGCGCCGGACTGTCCGTCCCGGCCGGCCGCATGAGCCGACGAGCCGCATGTAGATCGACGCCAGTGACGCCTCGCAATGCTCGTCCCCCCCTTTTCCTCCTAGGGACCCTGCTGCGATTAGCAGCTGCTGTACGGGCGGGAAGTTCCGGCATCAGGCGCAGCGAACGGAGTGGGGATGTAGACCGTTATGAAGCGCCCTTGCTGCAACGGACGTCGGCAGAGCGTGTAAGGACCTCGGAGGGAAGGATGCCGTACAATCGCAAAATTTGTTGTGTTTGTTCTTCACTGTACCCTGCCTAACTGGTGCTGTACTGTTTACCATTACGAAACGACCAATCCCGGAATGAATTTCGTTAATCACGAACTGATCATTGTCTTTCTTGCTTTCTCTGTCGTCTCTCTTCACTATGTATGTATGTATGTATGTATGTATGTATGTATGTATGTATGTATGTATGTATGTATGTATGTATGTATGTATGTATGTATGTATGTATGTATGTATGTATGTATGTATGTATGTATGTATGTATGTATGTATGTATGTATGTGCATGGATTCTTCTCTGGTTGCACGATATCTGGCTTCTGGTCTCTCTGGTCCCGTACGTACTAAGAGCCATTAGGATCATTTGTTTCTTCCCGTTTGAACTTTTCTTTTTATTCTTATTGGTGTTTATGCCTGATAAGATTTGCGATAGCGGTGTCACTAAGATCACGCTTCCTCAGTTTTTATGCATTTTGTTTTATTGTAACAAGCATGTTGCCTATGCCACACATTTGTAAGGGGTCGCGGTCCTATAGTCAAGCCCATTGCGGGCCTTTTGACCCCGGCCCTCAGCATCCTGAATGTTGAAATCAAGTTTGACTTTGACTTCCTCTCCTTATCTCCCGCACTTCCACATCACTGCATGCAAAAAGTGGCACAGAGCACTGTTCTATATATCGTTTATTCTTCAGTATAGAATAGGCGTATGCTTATCCTGCCTTCTTCGTTGTCCTTTAGGCTTCCACCACGTAGGATACATAGTAACAAATGTAGAACCTGCAGGAAGAACTGGTCTTATTGTAGTTCACCTTACATTTAGATATACGCCGCGCATGTCGGTTTAGAGTTCCGTTTCTACGCGATAGGCTTCCTGGAAATCTGTCTGCCTGCACGTCCACATCGACACTGCTGCGCAGCAGCACACGCCAGGGCACGCACGATGCACTGTTACGCGTCCCTAATGGTTCGCAATGAGCGTGAAGTGCCTGCGTGCGCGTGTGTGACTCGCATGCGTTGCATACTACGGAACTGGTCTGCATGTCGCCCGCTAGGCCCGGAGTAGCTGAAACACGAGGGCACGTATAGTATGTATCAGAGAGACACCACTCTCCCAACCTCCTCGGTTGGCCTCGTGAACACAGCACACCGGGTTGCTTAGTGTTGGCAAAGTGACGACGTGGTCCTCAGAAAGAAAGAGGGAAACGAAGAAAGAAGGCTGGGAAGTGAAATTCTTTTTTTGCCCCTTCCTCTTCTAGAAATCATGGATGTACAGTTCCCTCTTTCGTTTTTCCCCCCTCTCTTTCTCTCGCTAACGCAGTTCTTGCGTGGTGTCTCCACACGTCTATACAGCGCGTAGGTCCTGGCGCCTGGGTAAGAGCGTGAGTGAGTGCATGTGCATACAAGAGTGCTGGGCGGTGCGTCTCAGATAACGAAGTGTACGAAACAAGCAACGCTAAAGAAAAAAGGAAAAAGAGTGGCATTATTTTTTCTCTTCGGCGTCCTAGCGTCAGTGTCTGCTGAAGCTGACTGTTTCTCCATTTCTTCTATTCCAAGGAGTGGTCGCTTCTTCTCCGCATCCGGGATTTTAAAGTCACGCGAAATTTCTTTCTTGCTCTCTCGCTCCTCGCCGAACCACTGCGGAAGCTGCCCCTTCCAGAATGAAGGCGGGGAGTACCCATGTTTGGATGGATGCCCGAACCGATAAGGTTCACGCTGTACTTGCGACACAGTTGAAATGGACAGTTAGTATATTAACGAAGGAGCTTAAGAGATAAGTTCGGGCATGTCCGCGTAAATTGACGTTTTTTCTTTTTTTTTTTTTTGTGGACGCGTGTCGTAATCATAATCCGTCGTTCTGCGGCAACACTATGGAAGTTCTTTTTGCTAGGATGAAATTTCTGGCCTGAAGGAAATACTTTCCTTAAGAGGAGCGGAATGATGCAACCTTCCTTGATTTTGTCGGAAAGAACATAGATTCATCACTTTTTTTATATATGCTGCAATACTTGCACGCTATCGCTGTTATGTTATCTCGGAGCTTGATGTTCTTGTATTTGCTGTATTCGTTTGCTGAAAGTTTAAAAACGAGGGCGTACGTATTTTACAGTGCGGCTTGGCTACATGACTTTGATTACACCTGAATTTCTGAGCATATTAAAAACGCTGTACACTGAGGTCAAAATATGCGTCGACTAGGAAAAGAAGCTAAGAAAAGAGCACCTGGCATCACACCTCCTAAGGATAAGAACGATGCTGAAATATGGGACGTGGGGAGAAACGGCCAGTACAAGTGGCATGGTTGGCCACAGCATCCATCCACAGTTAGTTCTGACATTGCTTTTTCATGATGGGATACTTTGAGACAGCCGTGAAGTTGACGAAAAAATGCAACGAGTCTCTTGCACAACAGCGAGACTATGGTTCATAAAACGGCGCTACTTTCGACTTAAGGTGTTGCGTGTACACAGATGGAATATGCCTCTGATGACGAGGACGGTGCCTGTAGGGATTAGGGCAGCAACAAACATACACAGGCCCTGTTTTCTCATAATATAATGCACCTAAGTTCAGGTCGCTCCCCCTCCCCATATTTTTTGTTTTGACCATCAGCTCGTCAAACATGCCCATAAATCCAAGTACACGGATGCCTTTGAGTTTCTACTCATCTAAATGCAGCCGCCATAGTACGCAATCAAACCCATACCCTCAAGTTTGGCACCGTTCAACCTTTACGTAAACAATAAGGAGCTAGCATTTGCTTTATGGTGGAGGCTTGCCACAATGCAACGTTTGCTTAAGTTGTTTTATGCACATTGCACCCGGGGAACGTTCGCAACGAGTATCTTTCTCCGTACAGCACTCGGCGTTCTCATTTGGCGCGACTGTTCCGGTGGGAGGAGTGATAAATACGTTTCGTTTGCTAATGTGCGCTCACTGAGCGACAAGGTCTTAACGCTTCTCCTTCTCCTCCCGCGCATTCACTTAACGGCCTCCCCTTAAGAAGGAACCTGGCGTCGACTAATTGCTCTGCTGTGCGCACGCTACAACCGCAAGACCTTGCACACGGTGCGGTCACCACGCGTGGTCGTATACCCTTCTCCCGCAGGTGCAGAGGCCGAGAAAGCCTCCTCTCCCTCGATCTTTCATTTCCTGTTCGTTAATTCCCCGTTGGATCTGCATTTAGCACGGCGAGCGCTGCCGTTTCCCCTTCCACGTTCCTAGAACTGCATCTTGCACTGCCTTAATAGAAATATAGAAAAGGGTGAGGTCATGTGCAAGCGCAGGGGGAAAGGGGGGGGGGGAGGACGGGGATAACCAGGAGATCATGTGTTAGCGTTGTCCGTGGTTATGTATAGCCGTGCAAACGACGCCGTGCCTCTTGTACAACCTTCAGATCATCGCTATACTTGAGTCAAGGACAGTGTTGAAAGTCGCGCGAAGCATGGTTAGTTGAAGGTAAGGCTCATTGGCTATGCAACCCCGGGAACGATGGGTTCGGCGCGTTACTTCCTTGCGCCTCTGCGCTGGCGCTAGGGCGCTTGCTTTGCGAGCGCGTTATTATAGCCGGAGCGAGGAGTATATTCTTCAGTAACGCCTTGCTGTGATGCTATAGCTAGTAAAGCTATTTCGTAAATATAGCACCACAGACACGTAACAAAAAAAAAAAAAAACGATGAAGAGAGAGCACATAAGGCTGTCCTGGATAAAGCGCTTCAGGACTGAGTGCTCTACTGGACATATAGTTGGCGTCATCACTATGTGTAAAGTATAGCGAGGATGCATGTCTGGCTCGTTCAAAGTCTGCGTAAAGATAAATGACGCGAGTTTTTTTATACGAGTGGTGGTAGACGAGGCTGGCATGTAAAGACATCGGTTGCGTATCATATACAAGGTGGAATAGTTGGCTGTAGTGTTCTTTTTTTATGCGTACCCTGCGTCTGCTGTGCCCAGCGGTATAGTAAACTACGCACGCAGATTTGGCGCACGCTTGGAATGAAGAGTTCCTTGAGACAGGTATGGTCGTGGCCATAAGCCTTTATCGGTATGTGCGTTGACAAAGAACGGCTGCGCTTGCGAGTATTCTCTATTCTCTGTAGTGACCATGTTTTTCAGTGAATAAAGTTTACGTACTCGCGGCGACGGCATTTCGATACATATAGGCGAAATGTTGAGACCCGTGTACTGGGCGATATGTCAGTGCACGTTAAAGGACCCCAGGGGGCCGAAGTTTCCGGAGCACTCTGCTACGGCATCTCTCATGATTACATCGTGATTTTTTTTTTCATTTTTATTTGGGCATTTTCATAAAATGCCCACGAAGGGGGCAAAAGGAGAGTGTGTCTCCTGACTTGGCCCACACTTCGTGAGGCACTTCGGGCAGGTACAGCAGGACAGTGTACAAAAATATACAATAATATACATACAAACAATAAATAAACGAGGAATACTATAACGATTTGAGGAATGTAAGATAAAGATGCAAACAAAGCTGCAAACAAGGATGTAAAGCACCACAAATTATTGTTAAATTGACGTGATTGCACTCGTCTATACCGCAAACAACAAACGCGGTCAGATCCACGCTAACACGTCAGAGCTATAGCCATTCATCGCGCGCTAGAACAACGCGAATGCGCAATGTAAGTGTGTATATACGCGTCATCAACCGAGAATGTACACCACAAGACCAACACTAAACAATAAATGTCAACAACTCCGCTCGTTTATCTTCGATCCCACGTGTACATTCTGCACTTACTGTCAAACTTCAATCGCAGGCTAAGGTTTCCACCGCAGCATGCTAAACATTACATATAACTGCACGTATGCATTTGTAGAACGATTGACAGTTTCAGTACGCGAGCAACCATGAGGCACGTGCGATCCGGAATACGTAGGCAAGATCAAAGTGCACTTAACTTGCGTACCCAAATGTGTTTGTAAAGACTGTTGATAAACTGTGAACGTTGGTCACCAGCCTCTTTACGGAAATTTGAGAAATCTTCACTGCAGTGAGGTCGCCACAGGGAGAAAAAAAGAAAGAAAAGGAAAAAGGAAAGAAGATTCATGGACAGTGTAAAGCGTACAGTGCAGCGATTGCGAGAAACCGACCATGGTAGCTTACAATTAATGCTGTTAGCAGCTGCTGGAATGTAGCAGAAAGACGAGGAGGAATATATAATGGTGTTGAAGCTGTGGTTATTCGACTGCCTAGTGAAATTCTATCGGCATACGAGGCATTACGCATTACCTAACTACACAAAAACAAGCTTGATCCTTAACTCGTCTCTTTCCCCTCCCTCTCTCTCATTCATTCAGTTGAAGTCGCACCAACTCATCCTTGCACGAAATGTAGGGCAGCAGTGACCGCAGTTATCCATACAGGTAACCACTCCTTCACGTGTTGCTTAACATAGATCACGGCCAGGTTAGCGGTGCGTTCGCACCTTGCCACGGATCGCTGCGCGCTTGCATATCATCACTCATCCCGAAACCGTTGCATAACGAATGAAGGCGTCGGGCAAGACATGGATGTCGCTTCGCGCGAGGCAAGCCGACTTCGCCGGACACCTTATTTTTGTTTCTTATTCCTTTTCGTCTTACGAATGTTTCTCTAGTATACGCTATACGCTTCGTTGCCCACGGAGCACGCGGAATATACACTCTGTCGCAATAATTGCGTGCAGTGCGGTGCAATCTGCTAGAGCTTTGAGTTAGCCCGTCAGGCGGGCGTTTCACGATACCCTTGCGGAGGAAACGGCTCTCGATTGGTCGACGCCTTCGTCCTTATAACCGGCTATCATGACCGGTCGTCGCTGGTTTTTCAGATCATGACAGGCCCGCGGTTCAGAACAAGAACAACATCGTCAGTCTCGGCTATGATATTAATGCTCGACGCGCGATGTACGGGTTTGCGCAGTACTGCGTTGATTTAGTGTCCTCGTGCGCGCGTCCTTGCGCCAGTATGTCACGTCCGTGTATGCAAACCTCCCTGCCGGGGTTGACCGGAACGCAAGAACACTTTTTTTTCGTTCGTTCATACATTTTATTTTTTATTTTTGACGACTTAAGTATGCGTGCCAGGAAGGTATCAGTGAATAATATGGGGCGTCGTGTCAGATTTTTATTTGCTCGGTGCCGCGCCGCGCATTTATAAACAAACCGGCTCTTCTCGGGTGCTTCGCGTGTGTTTAAAGTCGGCACTTAAAAGATGAGGCTTTCCGGAAAGACGCGTTCGAATATACTTCGCCGAATCCCAGCCAGGCAACGACCGCTGTGATCGCTTCCGCTAAGAACAGGGCACGAAATACACACTTAGAGGCGAGCTGCACGAAGCGATTCCACAGCAAGTATTCAAGCACTTTGAGCGAAAGATGTATGCGCATATACTAAGATCGACCGGCACCAAATTGTGACAACTAGAACGGTATCACTAAAGGTTGTCGGCGATTGACCAATGTAGTTCACGCGTGTAAACAGACAAGTAATTATGTGCGCTTTCCCGGATTTCCGAAGTGTACAGCTCTGACAAAGTATTGTTATGCGCAACATCTGAATGTGTGAGAGAGACAAGGCATCGAGCAAGACAGTGGACAGGGAAAAAAAAAAAAGAAGAAGAATGTGCTTATGTTTTGTTCCCGCTCTGCACGCTGCATGATAAAACAAGGCAGAGATCGAAATAATAATGAGAACTGAGCTTTACTCAACACGAGGCGCTGTTTCTCTATAGCGTGTGTTTGTGAAGCCGAAACAATCAGAATTTGTTAACAGTTAACGACCAGCCATTGTAACTTATACATAATATCCCAGCTTGTCTTTTATAGACCAAGGATACATGGCAGGTGGGTTGAGAGGGACAACAAAGGGGATTGTAGAGATAACGTTGCAGGCGGACTCGCTTGGCTATTAAGGCTGTCCAGATACGTAACGATATGTCCAATAAAGGCTACCTGAATGTAGTTGTCTTTCGAACATTTCTTACGTAAGAGTTATTTTTTATTTTGCGATTAAACAAACCGAGAAGCTGTAGCGACAGGCGCCAACTAAATAAGCCAGTGTGCCGCACTCGACTTATCACTTCTCTCTTGGAGCACGGTCGCTACGTAGAACATACACCGTGTGTATTCAATGTAGCGGCCGTTATAGGAGCCTTTACACAAGGCTGTCCAAGTCAACAGCGTAAACAATCGCAAGATAAGCAGGGTAGTGTTTACAAACGCATATACAGCAGGAGTGTCTGATTGCGACCACTTGTAAGCTCCGAAGCACCATGCAAACATTCGTCGAGATAAGGGCCGTATTCACGAAGGGATCGCTCAGAGCGACGCGCAGTTGTCCGCGCTGTGACGAGAAAAGCAATTAAAAGCAAAGTATGCGCATTTCTTCACCACGTTGTACATGACTTGATGCACGGCTTTCTCTCGTATAGCACGCTATTCGCATCCACTGCGTGCATAGCGCTAATAGTTGCTGGCCTTGTCACGTAGTGCATATATGCGAAGTGTGGCGTCAAAGCCGTATGGAGTGCATGCACTCAGCATGGACTCCCACGGCTCATTCACTCATGGTATTGCGACAGCCGCTTCTTCCGAGTGTGCCGCGTTGTATATATGCGTACTCGCTGAGGACTCGGAGAGGGCATATTCGTTTCATTGTTTCGCCCATATCACTCAATCGCGATTGTTGTTAGACCTACACGTGGTGCGTACGTATGCTATTAAGGAAGAATGAAATAGAGATATAGAAAACCACACTCGCGGCGCTGTCAGGGATGATATATAACTTTTCCGGGCCTTCGTCTGGCCACTACGGAGCCGCTGCGGTCATTAGGCCCTATGAAGGCGGCCAAGTCTAGAAGGGTAAAAAGAAAAGAAAAAAAGAAAGAAAGAAAGAAAGAAAGAAAGAAAGAAAGAAAGAAAGAAAGAAAGAAAGAAAGAAAGAAAGAAAGAAAGAAAGAAAGAAAGCTACATCTTTATGCCCCCGAGGGGTGAAGCTGACGCATAGGGGAAGTTAATTAAAGACGGAACAAAAATTTCGAAAGGGAAAGGCGGGAGTCCAGCCGAAGAGTCACCTCTTAAAGCGGTACGATCGCACGTCGCGCGCGCATGGCTCATTAAGTGTAAACGACCTTGCACGGAAGTTTCACCGTTACAAACACTAAACGAGCGCGCGCGCGTCTTGGACGGCTACACGCGTATCTACTCGCGTAGAGGCCGCAGCCGTACGGGACCTCACCTTTGTATAGAGCTTTAGAAGAGTTCTATCGAGAGCTTATAATAAAGGGGGAAATACAAAAGTTTAGCCGGTAGCAGGTCCGGCCGCCAAAGGGAGCAAGGGCGTGTGTAATCAGAATTAGTGACCTCTCCAAAAGCGACGAAGCACATCTAACATGAAAATGCTTAACAGACAATAGCGCGTTGCGTATCTTTATGTTCCTCAACGCAGTCTTCCAACTTTTACTATAGTTTAATAGTGAATAGCCTCAGCACTCACAATAATCTCACAGTGGCAGATGGTTCCAGATTACCTTGTTCAGAAGTCTTGAAATTTCGTGGTCTCTAAAAGCACATACATGTCCGGGCAGTCACATGTTCTGCAGAGCAGAGTTAGTGCAGCGCTCCGTGTGCTAAGGTTTAACCACGTAAAGCTACGGCCGAATTCCCGATGCCTTCTTTTTGCAGTTGGTTAAAATCGGCTCCTATTAAACGGGTAACCTTTTATTGTTTATTTAAAAGGCAAACCCCGTTTCAGGCGATGCTCGCATACCGTCGATGCCTTACATGCACACTACCTGCCTGAAAGAAAGAAACACGAGCCTGGTCTATAGCTTAGCGTCTAGTGTGTTAATTGGCTTGCTGAGATCTAGGTCGTATGATCGAATCCCGTCCAAAGCGGCCGCACTCCGATGGAGGCGAAATAGAGAAAGGACCAGTGTACTGTTGCGACTGGCCTGCTGTATTAGCCGGCCAGCGGGTAGCGTGTGGCGGAGCGGTGGAGACGACTTGCAGGCACTTGGGATTCGGGAGCCGAGAACCGAGGCAGAGGTTGAGGAAAACTTAAAAGACGTTTATTTACATATTTACAAGTGCGTTCTCTTCAGAGAGTTCTTTTCTCTCTGTCTATCACTCTCTTTTTGTTGCCCGGACTTCTCCACCATTGGCTCCTAGGCGGGGGAGGAGGGAGAGGATGGGAGGTCTCCATACTTGGCCCGCCCATGGCCGTAATTACCAAAAGTCCGGGAAACGACGCCGGAGACGATCACATCACACGGCCACGTGCACGTGCGGAGACACACCGGCAAACAGTTTGTGTGGCCCGACGACGATAAGGTGGGCCCTCGCTGGACGGATCACTTCCAGATGTGCCGGACGGGGTCGACTCTTCGGCTCGGGACCAGACGTTCTTCTCGGCTGGCCTACTTAGATTTAGGCGTACTTTAAGGAATCCCAAGGGCTCAAAACTACTCCAGAGCGTGTCTCATGATCATATCGTGGCTTTGGCACGCAGAAACACACGAGTACTTACCATTAGGAAGGGAAGGGCAGTAAGATTAGGAAGAAAGGCAGTAAGCACGAGGGTTCCCGGAAACCGCTTTGTACGCCGAAGAAAAGGGCTCGTACTTACAAATAAGAAGCCCAATTCGCAATGCGTTTCGTTCTTGTGCCATAAATCGGCCACCTTCCGTGCATGTCCTCCGGTAAGATGTGCTGCCAGTCGACCTTACGATCTGTTTTAGCGTGATTAGCGCGATTACCTTTTCTCATGCATGCGCTACAACTTCATGCATGCGCTACAACTGTTCTTACGCTAACACGTGTAACGCTAGACTCTGTTCTAAAGAGCGCGGTATACGAGCTCATTCCAGCGTCGTTAGCCAAGGGGGTTTAACAAAGGGGCAGCTGTCACTACCGAGTGCTTCGTGAGCTCGACCATTTTCATTTTTTCTGGCAAACATACGTGCGCACGTTGCACGGGAAAATACGGTATACACTCGATATAAAAGCAGCCCAGGCCGCCGATGCATGCGATGCGCACGTGGGCCACAGCTATTTGACGTCGTTTAAAACTTTCCCTCTCTTTTGAACAACGCTTGCACGCGTACTGTGACCCGTGGCAACCTCAAGAACGCATCCTTCTTCCGTTGCTACGTTCTCGCATGCGGGTGTTGCTTTCCTCTTCAGCTGCTATCAAGCTGTGTAGTTAATTTCGTTACCCGTGTTTTGCATGAACCAACGCATCAACCGTATAATGCATCTTCTCTTGAACGGGCGGCGTGACTCTCAGATTGGAGATATTGTCAGGCCCTCGAAATAGCAGCCGCTCACGCGCGTTTTGCCGTCTTCACGAAAGAGGCGTGTTACTTGCTGGAACTGTGTGTACGGCATGCGGGATAAAGCGCCGGGCGTATGCGCCGGTGACGTATCCGTGATGTCGATGGGTCGATGGTGCGATTACGTAATCTACGAAACTACGCGCCAAGAGTTCCTTGCCGGCATTCAGCGCCGCGAGTGTAAAGGACCTAATCGGTGTCCGACTCGACCGTGCCAAATGCCGGCATAAAAAAGGAGGATATATGTGAGAAAATATGAACGTGACGTACCTTACTACTGATTCCGCGGTAAACAAGGAAAATACTTATTTGAGCCGGGAAAGAAAAGTAACCAGCGTAACACCGGCCCTCCAAATAGTAAAGCTTAAATAAGATCATTTAAGAGGTATAGGTCCCTGAAAGAAAACTGCAGATATGTGTAACGTGACGTGACTGTCGGCGTTGTCTTTGCGCTATTGTTTCAATATGATTAAAGAAGAATTACGCAAGTATACCTTGACGTGTATCGTTCTTGTTTACATTCCATACGCAAAGCTTCTCTTCCTTCTCTCTTGACGTGTGTACCTTGATTTGAGCCTTCACTGTACTCCCTCTTGAGGGTGCTAATTCCAAGCCGAGTCCAATGGGTGTTTTCTGGCACAGAATTTTTTGACCTACTCGCCGTGTAATGGTACACGCGTGATAAGCGGGTGCTGGCAGTTACGGAGGCTTCGTCTACCATCAGTTGGAATTTTTGTTTCTGACAGTGGTTGTTTTAATTATGTCGATACGGAAGTTGTCAGTCAAAGGAATGCAATATAGCGTTAGTGTGAAAACGTTTCCTTCCAGGAAAGCTCACGATACTCTCTTTCCTTTCATTTTTTTTAAAATTTTTGCTGCATCGCGAAGGCGCCTGTACGTTCAAAACCCTGCAAGGTTCACTTTATCTTGGGACCCTTGGCGTGCTTAAGTGACGTTAGCAATTTTCGCCTTCATACTGAAGGTTCATTTGAAACATCAGATGCGAGAAACCGTTCATCCAACTGCATGTTTTTGCCGTGAGTATGAAGCGTGATTGAGAGGCCCGTTGCACAAGTTCCGCGCACACACACACACACACACACACACACACACACACACACACACACACACACACACACACACACACACACACACACACACACACACACACACACACACACACACACACACACACACACACACACACACACACACACACACACACACACACACACATACATACATACATAGGCCCGTCACGGTGGTCTAGTGGCTATGGCACTCGACTGCGACCCGAAGGTCGCGGGATCGAATCCCGGCCGCGGCGGCTGCATTTCTATGGAGGCGAAATGTTCAGGCCCGTGTGCTGTGCGATGTCAGTGCACGTTAAAGAACCCCAGGTGGTCTAAATTTCGGGAGCGCCCCACTACAGCGTCTCTCATAATCGCAGCTGGTTTTGGTATGTATATAGGACACCAGAAATTATTGCATACATACATGCGTACGTACATACGTACGTACGTACATAGATAAATACATAGATAGATGCGCAAGTAAACGCGCGCATGAAAGATATGGAAGCGACTGCGATGGCTTCCTAGCAGGCAAGAGCTTTCGGGTAGTCTTAACGCGTACGTGCGGAAAACGTGACATGCTGCGAAAAGTACCTTATTTTTTTTATCTTTTAGCCCGTTTTGCAACGCAAGGAAATAATGATAGGGAATAAACAAAACCAAACAAACCCGCGAAACGCACATTATTCTTTGTCGCAGACCGCGTTCGTGTGGGCCGTATAACCTACGCACTGAAACTAAGGAAGCGACGAAGGTATTACAGTGTTTACGTTATTTTATTTTGCTTGCTACTTCAAGGAGCACACTCACTTCCTGGTATGTGAGACGCGTACTGCTGCTGTTCGTGCGTGCTCTCACATGGCTTGCAGACGTATTAGTATAGAACAACTCGCGCGCGCAAACCGGGATGATTCGCGTATAACAGCCGTACTTTAGTGCCTATAGAATACATTCTGGCTATGGGCACTATAGCCCTACCGTGGAGTCAGCTTATAGATCGAGTATAGAGGACTAGACAGATGACATCACCCGAGATAGGAGGGCAAGAAGTAAATAAGCGATCGAATACTTCCAACGGGGTAAGAACACGCGTAACGCGCCTCATCGCTTTCATATACTTCACGGCTCGATCTCGCATTACCTGTTGGCTGCAGAGCAGGCAACGTGAGCGTTAAGAGAAATCCTTGGGAAAAACTTGGAGCAGGCGCATGTAGTACACACCGCACTCGAAGCCTGTATGCTCTATGTTTCTGTCTCGTCTGAGCGTTTTCTTTTTCTCCCTTTTCTTTTCGTACATTCTTTAACCGCACGCTTACACTGTGAAGGAGAACGAGTTCCCCAGGCCGATGACCCTCACGGAAGTTGATCAGAAACAATAACGCGCCTGCCGGTGTTGGACGCGCAGACACAGCCTTGGGCAGTCTGCCCCACGCGCACGCCTGCATGCATAACACTGAACACCGCAGCTTCGGCAATCGCCTCCTCTATATGCTTCGGCTGGCGCTCTGTAAAATAAGGGGGGAGGAGCAGAAGGAGAGTGCATTCGTTAGTGCCTTATATTATACACTGTCGAGTATTTATAACAGCGGCGTGCTAACGAGACTGATCTTGCCGAGCGGTCTTTGGAGGACGGCATTTCGAAATCCGCGTGTAAAATGCAGTTCGAAGCTAACCTTGAGAATCCTGTAAAAAGAAATAAGATAAAGAAAGTGCTACAGGTGTTTATGAAATCATGATGTTAGGCTGAGCGCGCGCTTACGAGATGAAAGGAGCCTTCACGTGTCCGCTTTCGAGGAATGTGCTTTTTGTTATTCACAGCCTGTTTTGCGCGTAGACACATAGTCGAAGCTTGAGCTGACAGAGGGAATGCTTGAGAAGTGAAACATCCCGTCGCAAATAGAGTGATACTTAAGTGGTACTAAAAGTCGCGCACGTCACTGTTTTAGGCTTAGAAATCGCCGAGTTTGTTCAAGGTCTGCAGAAAACACAGTGAAAACAGCCATGTTTCCTGTCCCCGTATACGCCAGTGTAAAGTATACACCATACTTCATTTTACAATCTCGCTGGATTCTCTGTCTTTTCCCTCTTCCTTGCTTCCTTCTCTCCTTCTGTTCTGTAGCTATGTCTCTGTCTTTATTGTTAAAGGCCCATGCGCACTGAGATATCGCAGTTTCCTTATGCGCTTGTTTTCCTGGGAAGAGCTCTGTCTACGGTAACTGCGTGCCTACCAGTACAGCTTTGTCATTCTGGGCGTGTTTCGAATTCTCAAGTACCGTGGTCGCGTTCTCCGGATTCACGGAAGATTCCACAACTCTCAAATGTTTGAAATGTCAATGCCAGGTGACTCTCGCACACCTGTTTCCTTGCTTGAAGGCGTAGTAGCCTCGAAACCAATCAGTGCGGACGAAATTGACCGTACACTGATGATTGAAACCACAGTTATTTGCTGCAGCTGACAACAGGCGGTTTTAAACTACTTACACCAAACTTAATTTAGTTCTCTGGCAGCTTGCTTCTTCGGCTGAGACCGTTCACATACAAGAACAACAGGCTTCAACTTAGCGTTGTTCGCTTTTCATTACACTTTGTTTTCCTCTATCTCGGCATCAATCTCTAGACTAAACCAATTCCTCTAAACTAGTGCTGCTCCGACAAGAGAACACGGAAACGGTGCCGCAACACGGAAACTCTGTAAAGCGTGGAGTCGATTTTTCTTTGTCAAGGTCACGTTTTCATAACGCGATCTCTCTATATTCCTTAGCGACTGTATATAGCTATACGTATATTCTTCTTTCTTAGTTGCGACAAACGTCGGTCACGTGATGGAGCGCATTTGTCATGCAAGACGCGATAACGAGTCTTACACCCGCAGCGCGGAGCGAGAAAGCGAAAGCGCTCGCGCAAAATCCAGCTGCCTCAAGATGCGCGTCCCATGGCGAAGTAGGGGCAGATGGTTTCTTCTCAGAAACACACACGCACAGCCTCGCAGAGGCGTTTGCAGGGCGTAACTCTAGGCAGTCTCCAACATGCGTTCGACACGCAAAGCGACGGTTGGTAGTGAGTGGACGTCTCTCCTTCCCACTCCTATATCCAGAGCAAGCACAGCGCCCTTACGCGAGCGTGCACTTTTTGAGACTGTTATAGAGGACCACCGGTCTGTCGTTTACTGAACCGGTGGTTCATCCTTCAGGCACGCCCGCGAGCCGTGACTGCATGCACTGTCGCTGCACCAGGTGACAGTCTGCACGAGCTCCAGTCGGCCGAAGGAAGCAGGTTGTTCTCGCCGCACCGTTGAACACTGGCAGCGGGTCACCGCTGCAGCTGTCGAGAAAGTGAGAGGACCCACGCTGAAGTGTATGATTAGCCGCGCAGGCTTGTGGTTGACTTCGAAGTGGTAGGTTTTGTTTGAACTAAACCGTTGAGCTAGGAAACAATGACACGTTCTGAAAGTGCTGGCGCGCCTTTCAAAGCTAGAGAGAGAACTGGATTCGTCAAAGGTAAGTATGTAGTACTGAGCTCGATCAGAAATGAGAGGAAAAGGTTAAGAAGAATGAAAGTCTGGCACCGGTGTGAACAAAAGAAACAGAGGGTTGATCAGTCAGGTTGGCTTTTTCTAAAAGCGAAGTGCGTAGGTGGGTTTGGTTCACGTCTAAGCGGTGAACTCGGGTGATGAATCCGTTTGGTTTGCCCATTTCATTAAGAATGTATAGGCAGAATCGAGGCATCATGTAAGCGGCCAATGCAAAGCTGAGCGCTGTGTCGTGGGGCACAGAATTGTGAGTGCCTAGGATGCCACTACACGTAACGCAACTTCAACCGAACAGTAGCGATATGCTGCACGTACTTCTAAGGCATCTCACATATATAAATCTAATCAAATTAATTGGAGTAGGATGTACCAGCGGACCAGCTGAGAGATTAGGGGAGGAGGACGAAGATGAAAGGGGGTCATGGGTGGAGAGGGAGTGCAGAGCTTGGAGCCAGAGAGAGTGAGGCAGGTGTCCAACGGAACACTTGCTCGGAAGAAAAGTACATTAAAACAAGACTAACAGCGTTGGGGGATTCGACCACGCATAGTCTGCATAGGACAAGCCATGAGCAGGTGAGAAACGGGCCACCGCGTGCATTTTGTGGACAACTCTCATCATTTCCTCTGAAAAGAAAGAGAGAAATAAAGAAAGAAAAAAAAGAAGAAAGATCTGCATTTCGAGCTTGCACTGCCTTAGTCCTCTTCCTCTACATGGGAAGCCATTTTACACCCTCTGCCCTTCCCTCTTCCTCTTCTCTCAAGTATTTGTTTACTATTACTTCGGTCATGTGACCAACCAGCGCTCGCATATTCACGTGCAGCAAGTAGTTCGTCGAGGTACTCCTCCCAGACATGTGTGTTACGCTGTGTGGGGCTTGGTTTACACCTTGGCAGGAAGTAGACACTGCGCCTAAGCCTTCGAGTCCCACCCAAGACTTGCCGAGGAGAAGCCACACTCTTATACCGACTATGGTTGGGCGTCGCTTTCACAAAAGCATATGCGTTCCGCATAGGGATGGCCGACACCACAGCCTGTGACCACTGCGGTCACGAAGAGACCATTGAGCACATTTTATGTGACTGCCCACGATACAGCGTAGAGAGGCAACCTCTTTGCCTTGCACTCAACAAACTGGACGACCAACCACTGTCGGAAGAAGGCATCCTACGCCATCGACTAGACATCACGTCGCAGAAGAAGGCCATGCAAGCGCTACTGCGCTTCTTGACATCTACCGGCCTTCGTGAACGTCTATAAGTGGAACGTTCTTTGTGTGTGTGTATGTGTGTGCGCGTGTTTTTTGTTGTGCTTGTCTTGAATCTTGTACCCTCTCTCCGCTGTCATCTTTCTAACCCCCTCCCCTTCTCCCCAGTGCAGGGTAGCAAACCGGAATCTAATATCTGGTTAACCTCCCTGCCTTTCTCCTCTTTTCTCTCTCTCTCTCTCTTGCGCCATGAAGAACAGTCTACAGATAACTCAGTCAATCAATTATTTGCCGTAGGGGAACGCATGGCGTAGCGGATACCCGATGCTACGCTCGAAATTAGTGGATGCTGACCTTGGATCGAGGAATTGACGTTAGTGGCCGTGTTCAACGCCTGTGGTGGCAGCACGTGGTTACGCTGGTTGCTTATTCCTCCCACTGTGCTGACATGACTCGAAGGATGGATGACATGCTCCTTGGCTGGGTGCCTGTGGAATAACGCTGGATGTACTCTCGGCCGCGGAAAACGGCGGCATTCGATGATGGACCTGGATTCCTCAGTCGTAATACAAAGTAGTGAGTGTGCACTTTGACCTTTTACTCCTTTCACATTGGTCCCTAATTAATTCAACGTACATTTAATAGGACCGTCTTAAAAAGGTATGAAGATCTGACAACGCTATTTGATCAGTCCCCCTCCTCACATAGGTAGTCGCGAACACGTGCCCACAGAATCGAACTGCAGGAGACGTTGAGAATAACTATTGTTCATCGTCGCCATCTTGTTGTTTACGGTCGTGAACTGGTTTTTGTTTGCTTCTTTCGCGATGAACCCAGCCAATTTGGCGCCGGCATACTTCGATCATTCTCGAAAATTTTGAAGCTTGATCGACAGTTCACCAACATTTCCTTCGCTTGGAATAGGGACCCAGTCATAACTGATCTGCAGAGATGCATGATCCGGCAGGGTTGAACTAACGGGCGTCTACCGTGTGGTCAAGGTTTAGCACGCCGAGAAGGGAACTTTCGGCTCGGTTGCGCTCTTTGTCGCAGCTGAAGGCGAAGTTCTTGTGCAAGTTAGTAATTTGCACTGAGCTATACATTAGGTTATACATTAGGTTATACATCAGGTTATAAATTAGGTTATGCATCGCCAAACGTGCAGCAGACTTTCGCTCCATGTGAAATCACGCTTGACTCATATACCTGCATATGCTGGGCTGGATATACCTGATCATCGGGCATACCTGATCACGTATGTGCCATACATGATCAGGTATGCGCATTTCCGTACGGTCACGTGATTTTCTGACGCAACATGTCGACGCCAAAGTCGTTCAAGGACACCGTTCAAAGAGACGTGCAACGTTTTCACCTTGATAAAACGGATCCATTAGAGAGACTTGCTGAATGTCGGATAAAACTGCAAATAGGTTCCCGCCTTGGACTATATGATCGTCGTAAAATTCTTTCCTGTTTTCGGATAATTCCCCACTCGGATTCCACGCGACTCTTCACGTCGAAACGGCACGTGTCCGGGTTTCAATCGTAAAGGTGAGCTGAAAACAAGCCGATGCAACGCAATACGCTTTGCCACTGTCGCAAGTTAAGAATGTTTCGCGTTCTTTCTTATGCTATTATTTTATGTATTCAAAAGGTTCTCTCGTCGCGTTTTATGCAGGAAAAGAACAGCGAGAGCCTGAACTTTGGGCTTTGGAATGCGTTTGCACACTCTGCACACGTTTCGCGTTCTGTAAATGTTACAGTATAAATTTAACCACTCATTTACTATTCTTTCCTTGCCGTTCACAGTAAACCCGTGGGCAGACGGACCTAATAAAATAACGACCTGTGTTTTCCTTTCTGTCCTGCTGCTTTTCAAGTATCTACGTTAGTTAAATTTTCAAACAGATCTGATGGTCGCTGTATCGAAGCGCACATATATAGAATGGTAGAGGAACACGTGCGAAGCACGTGCTGTGTTCGTCTCATGCCTGCGCTCAAGAAAAAAAAGGGAAAAAGGACGTGATCGAAAATGACCATTGCTTCGTCGCCTGACGACTCGGCAAGTACTTTCGCGTTTGCAGTTGCGACCGATGAAATCCCGGGGACCCGAGAGACATTATATAAAGCATAGACAGCAGGAGGCGAGATTTCACCAGAACTCTGTGTCCTTGAAGAGGACGGTCTGAAAGGCAAGGAAAAAAAAAAAAAAGGAAGGGACTAAAGAAAGGGTGACACTAGAAACGACTTTCTCTGATCTTTATTTTTCTTGCTTGCTGTGCCTTTCAGAATCACACCAGCGCTGAACGCATGGCGTGCGACAGTGCGTTACGCAAGTCCCGCAAAAGGAACAGATGGAAGGGGACACTGGAGAGCACAGAAGACAAGGTGGGCAAGGGACGGCAGAGCGGGCAGGTATATAACTGGCTATATACAGAAGGCGGCAAGAAAGGGGGGAGACGGGGGAGAGAGAGAGGAGGGGGAAGTTACGCGGCGACATGTAACATGCGAAATCCAGTCACGTAAGGGCGCGCCGCTTTCTCTTGGCCATTTTGCGTCCGAGAAGAAACGGGAATTGTAGCGTGGCGACCATACGCAGAATGTTAAACAGCCCCGCACCTATGGGCACAGCGTCTCGCTGAGGTCACCGGGAACGTCGTGGAAGTTTTTTTTTTTTTTTTCCTTTCGATTTTCTTTTCTCGCGTTATTTTTTATCTTTGTGTGGCGCGAATGGTGGTTTACTTACTATTAACCTTTAACCTGGTGTCTATAACGTGGTTCCCAAAGGCTTCATCCTTTGACTTTGAAATTGTAGCTTGATAGGTGATAGAATGCGGAGGAAAGCGCCGTGCAGAGGAAACTCTTATCCAAGAGATTCGTTGCAGAGCCACGGCATGCACTTGCAACGTGGAACATGAAAGAGCTGAGCTGCGAAAACTCATTATTGTAATGTCATTGTCGCAAGTTACGCTGAATTAGTCAGATCGATTCTATAGCTTACCCAATGTCACTTTGATAGCACAATGATGTCGGTCCGTGGATGATTCGGGCAACGAGAGGTTGACGAAAGCAAAACGTGTGGTATGAAGTGGTTGAACTGGGAACTCGATCTCTTGGCCTTAACGACTGCGTCGTGCCATATGTACCCAGATTTGGTACGACATTATCACAAAGTGCACCGTGACGGCATCATCTTATTAACAATGGCTCAATAGGACAACTGCAACTCTATCGGGCCTTCTTCACCACGGAAAGTCGGCAACAATGAAACGTATTCCGGAGAAAAAAGAAAAAGAACCAGGAGGCGGAGCACGTAATTCCGCTATAACCTCGGCAAGCCAAAATTCTCAGACACCTTACTTGCGGCGCTTCTTGGGTAGGACTAGGCCCACACACGTGGTTGCCCGCCCGCTTGAGGTTGTTTCGACGCGGTGTCTTTTAGTGGCGCTTGGCCGTGCAGTTAACCATACCGCTTGCCTACCACGTGATGTTGTGACCCGTGTGCTGTGCGATGTCAGTGCACGTTAAAGAACCCCAGGTTGTCAGAATTTCCGGAGACCTCCACTATGGCGTCTCTCATAATCAGAGCTGGTTTTGGGACGTTATACCCCACAAATCAATCAATCAACCTACCACGTGACTAGGACCCATTTCCCACGATCCGCTCCCTTAATTTCTTTTGTAACTATAGGCTTCAGGAGTGTCACGTGACGCAATCTCCTATATAGCTTGTATCCTTCCTTCATGCCCCTCGTATAGGTAGCATGTCATGTTTCTGCATACGCCTTTTATCACGCAGTAGCGATGGCGAGTCCATGTTCGGCGGGCTCGACACCGTCTCATGAATACGACTTTGCCATTCGCTCCCTCACACACGTGTACATATATATCAAACACGCGAGCACACCGAGATTTCGAAATTTTTGTACGCTCGTTCGCTTCGTGTGGGTGGGATCATGCGGAGTGCATGTTTTGTTCTTCTCCAATACGCACAGGAATTGGCCTTGAATGATATGGCTAGCAACCAGTACGAATATATGAGTTCAATTAGAATAGACAAAAGAAAAATGAGGGCACACCTTCGCTCGCGTATATAACACTGCTGTCGGAAATGGGCGTGACTCGCGGGCACCTCGTACAGACATCGGAAGTTCGGCACAGCCACATGTAGTATGAACGCAAGTACGTCGTTTGGGTTTTGCTCGACTCGCAACAGCCGTTATTTCCAAGGTTGCGAAAAGAAAGTTTAGTCCCAAAGGCTCGCCCACGCGTTTTGTCTCGACTACGCTCGTGTCGCTACGAGAGCAGCAGTTCGCGCTACGCTGTACACGCGTACTACACCGATCGGTGCACGCTCGTGCCGAACGCCATATGTATATCTACTACACGTATACGCAACTGTACGCCCGCGCGTGGCGCGAAAGTGTTGCGTGTCTCTCCCGGCCGTTTCAGAAACGAAATTTTTGCATTTAAAGCGGTGCTGGTTGTCGTATAGTGTCTCGTGAAGTCCTTGCGCGTGCTCTTGACCTTGGAATAGCAAGAGGAAAGAAAGGAGCCGTATCTTTTAGCAAAGGTCTTGTTCACGCCATACGATCTTTGTTTCTTTGTTACCGCTTGTCGTATGTGTATATATATCTAACGCCCCAAGTGCGTGCGTGAGCGGGGTACGTTAATTCCGTTTTCTTGAATGTGTGTCTGAGAGAACGTGCACGGCGACCGAGGCTGTAGCGTCGAAACGTCGGCTGACGTATGGGGAAGGACACGAGATGTCCGTCAAGATTTTTTAGTTATGCTGGCTTGCATATTTTGCACTTGCAAATGATGCGTTCACATTTCGCGTCGGCTGACGTAGGCAGTAGTTTCGGCCAAAAATGTTAAGCCGAAAATTCCCCTGCTTGCTTTGGAGCACCTGCAGACTTTGAAGGGCAGCATCCACTGTACGCATATATCTTGTAGGCATCTGCCGACACCTGGAGTAGCTATATAGTAGGTGATAGTCTAGGAGAAGTTTTCCAGGTGTTTCATAAAAAAGATTCCATCCTTAGTTTTAGATTTAACATCAGTTGGCGTATAAGGAATGGCACGTGTTTCTGGTTGAGACAGTTAGGTCTAACATTACTCTGCTGGCATTAGCATTATTTTCAAATGATGGCTTCATATATAGCACCGATCGAAGCAGATTATGACACGTGGTTTTGGCAAGGACGTTCAATTTACGCATGCTTGTAGATGCGCTCCTGCAGGCGGCGCTTCTAGATAACCAGCGTTGTTGTTTTCGACAGGGTGATGTGATGCAGTGTTGATCAAGACGATTCAGTGCCAAAGATGACGGAGTTTCTCGGGAGAGGTGACGCCGTAATTTTGCAAATAGCATAAACAGACCATCACTGCGACGAAAGTGGCACGCCTCCAAGTTATAGTGGTAGTGTGACGCGGCGTGGTCACGTTCAATCACTGTTTCTAAGCGTCCTGATTTGTATTTACGCATCACGAAAAACTGTCCGCATCACATTGGAGACCAGACGTTCACGAAAGCCCCGACACGGTGGTCTACTGGCTATGACACTCTGCTGCTGATCCAAAGGTCGCGGAATCGAATGCCGGCCGCGGCTACTGCATTTCGAAGGAGGCGGAGTGTTTAGGCCCATGTAATGTGCAATGTCAGTGCAGGTGGTCGAAATTTCCGGAGCCCTCCACTACGGCTTCTCTCGTAATCGTATCGTGGCTTTGGGACGTAAAACCCCAGAATTCATTCAATCAGGAGTTGCCGAAGCTCTGAAATTATCGGGAGCTGGTTCTGAAATATCAAGGGGAAGCATGGTCATCTGACGTTAATTTATTTATTTAGCTATTCATTCCTTCATTCGTTCATTCAGTCATCACACGACAGTGTCCACCATCGTTTAGACGAGCCTCTTGCAGGTTCACAAGCGCCATACAGTAAATCAACCAATTTAGGTTAACCTGCGCATACCCTTGCATAGTGTTCATTAAAGAAAAATAAATAACCTAAGAGCAGCGTACACACATGTATTCGTGCACGTAAGCAGCCTCCCTCGTCGGGGCTGTCTTACCGTCACCGTCGCTTTTGAGGATACAGTTTTTGCACTTTTCGAACAATGGGTAGCAACAACGCGTCTTTCGTCCGTACGTGCTCAGCAGATACATCGCTCGATAAAATACAAAAGAGCGAACAATAAAGAAAAGCGCACTCGATTGCTGCGAGAAAGGAACACCATGATGGACGCTCAACGCCTTTTCTCAAATGCTGCCTCTAAAGTACAGAGCTGGTTGTCGTTGTTATTCAAGTTGCGCACACGGAAAGACCCGCACGGCGCGCGGAGTGACACGCAGTGTCGACTGCAGCCCGCCGAGTCGGTTACAAATGGCCGGGCGAAGTGTGAAATATGACGGTGCTTCACTGAAGGTGCCGCGTTGGTGCCGCCAGCCTTCCTATAGCACCCAACGCAGTCGGCACTATTAGTCCTCGGCCCCCTCCAATAATTGTTTTTTCATATGCCGACAAGTATTACCCAACTCCAAGGTGGGGTATACAGTCCCGCACAGATAAAGCAGAACGAAGGAAGAAGAATCTACGCGTAAACGCCTCATTTCTTCACTGCACGCGCTTCGCTTCTTACCTTGCTTACGCAAGGTACGCGAAGCCATGCCAGGCTTTGAAGAACGGGCGCATATGTAAAAGGAGTTTATATTATAATGAATACATCGCGAGCAGCGGGTGGTAATAGCAAGGGACATACGGGGCTGATGTATGAACCGGTCAATCGGTCAGTCCCGGACACATTATTACTGTCCACACAGCGTGGTGCCGTCTGGAACGTCGTCTTTTTTTTTTTTTTTCGAACCGTACCAGACGTCGCCGCCAGACGTCCTTGACGAAGAGACGGCTCCAGACATGCAGGGCGTTTCTGTGTACGGAAAGCGAAGAACGCTACTGCCACATGCCTGAAGAAAGTGCAGTCGTGAGTTATAGCGAAAAACAAAATTCGACAACTCCGGTAACCCCCTCGAAAAAAAAAGGTAATCAAATATAAAGGGAAGAGCCCTAGCTTCGCGGAGGGATGAAATAGAAAGGGCCACAACGGCCCGACTGAAAAACTGAATGTGTACTTTTACTATCATTGCCCTCCACCCCTTTTGGAGGCCCGTGGAGGAGGGAACTCGACAGCGGAGCGATCGGTGTAAGTGGGGGGTGCATACAGTTCGCGGGAGACGGGCTCGCAAACGGGATGACCTGGAGGGGGCTCTCGGCTAGACTGCGGGGTCCGAGGAGGCCAGGAATTTGCGCCCGCCTTCCGAATCCTCCGGGAAGGGGGGACGATGCATCCCTTTCTGCTCTGAGACCCCGCCGTCGCCCCCCCCCACCTAACCCCTGCTTCTCCCTTAGTTTGTTTATTTTAATTTTTATTATTATTTTTGTGTCATAGGGAAGCTGAGCTAGAGGAGCTGGTAGGTACGGGTCAGCGAAAGGTTTTTGCCTTTTTCCCACGGTTGGACCCCTGCGTTTGCCATCGCTCACGTGACTTCGTCTTCGTTCAGCAACAGCGGCACTTCCTGCTGCAACGTTTTCGCGCGGAAGGTTCAACAGCGGTTTCGAATGTCCCTCTTAATTTTTTTTTCCTTTAAGACTTCTTTTCTGTCTGCTAAGTGGAAAGGTTCGTATAAGCGACCCCTTCCGCTACGCGGTCTGTGAGAAAGTTTCAAGTCGCGGACGTACCGCTCAGTTTTACTTTCGCTTTTTTTGTTTAGATCATCGCGGGGCAGTCTCCGACATACGTACTGTCTTCCGTATGTCGCGATTTGATGAGCTTGAACACAGACTTGGAACCAAGAAGCAGCACCTGATAATAACTTAAGGCCTTCGAACGAGTTTTATGTCGGTATTGCGGCTTCGTTCGAGTATTATTAGACTGGAGACGGAAGCTGGTGCACATGAATGTCGTCTAAGTCACTCAGTTAATTACACATGCGATGTATACGCCTTAAACAAAATTATACGCCAGAAATATTCGTCATCAGTGTCACAGCCACCCAATACCTCTTTTTTTTTGTTTATTGAGCAGCTGTCTCAGTGTGCTTAAGTTCGTAGAACGACATGTGCCTCCCACCGAGGTTCGTGTAAGTATGCACTAACGACCAATGAAGTGTCTGATCGCGAAACGAGAAGTCCATTCAATGGCCTACAACCATTAAAGACTTTCACGCGAATGGTCTCTTCCCAAATAAAGTATCCCATGCAAATCAAGTGCCCATATTTTTGGATCGCTCGAGAACGGCAGCTCAATATTGAATGGCCGTGGCTCGAGCAGCTGATTTTCTTCTCTCAGCGGGCAACGTTGCGGGGAGAGGGGTTGTGCTAAGAAAACCCGGAACCGAGAGTTTCTACAAACGGCCAGGGTGCCTGTAGCTCTAGTCCAGGAGGTCAGTGGACGCGGAAGTACGGCTTCCGGGACAGCTTTGACTCCGGCACAGCTTTGGCAGAAGATGAACCCCTCGTATACAGGAACTTGCATACTGCGTGAAACCACCCGGAACAGGCAAAAGTGACGCGTTAGCAGTGTACGGGAGTGAACGGATTCTCCCACGCCTCTAACCTCTTCCTGCGCGCCGACTACGGCGTTCCGCTAGACATGCCTAGTTCCGGATGGTTAAAAAGAAATAAACCATCGAAACAGCATGCTTAAGGAATACAACGATGCACAACAGAAGACCGTGCTGTCTGAAACGGGGGAAAAAATTCTGGCATGAGGAAGGAATAGTTCACAGACTTCCTTTCTCTCTCAAGGAGGAAGTGGTGCGGGAATCAAAAAGGGTGATAGAAAGGAAAAAGAGGTGTCGACCAATAAAAGGTGGACCACTGCTGCGCTGTAGCCGGCTCGGAAGATCCCGTTTCCTCTGTCAGGGAAGTCCCCGCTGTCGGATGGGACAATCGGCCCGCCCGTCCAGCTTGTTCCGCATTGCTGTTCGTCTGGCCCATTGCAGCCTCGTCACAACAAACAAGCTACCTCCTTCCCCATGCGGAAATGCCAATACCGTGCGACCGGACGGTCCTCCTTGCGGTCAGCAAAAGCAGCAGGCCCGACCGCGGCGCAGGTGGCATTTGCGTGTATACAGTCTGCGCCGCAAGGCGTTTTCCCCGACGCTCTCTGCACCGTACAGCCCTCTGGGGAATACGGGAATGGAAGAGAGAAAGGGCGCCGAGACACGGCGAGAGGGATAAGGGGAGAGAAAGGAATCACCGACCGTTCCTGCAAGTGCCCCGCCATTGGTCGGCCGAAACCAGGTCGCCCGTCGGAGGGTCTTTCGACCCCTACCTTGCGATCAAGGGGCGTGGGGTTGCAGCTCTTCAGGGGGGACCATGAAAACGGCGGGTCGGAGTTCAGTGCCGCTCGAGGCCCGACTTCGCGCGCACCTCGACCCTGAAGGTGTGCGGTGCGAAGGAGCGCGTCGCGATCTCGTCGTGCGGTCGATGACCTGTCCTTGCATAGCGATCGTTCGGATGGCGTGTGAGAGATTGTGAGTGTGCCGTTGGGGTTTGCGGGGAGTGGTGTACGCACAAGACACCTGTACTTTATGGGAAGAGGAATCAACATGACTGATCCCATCACCGTTCTGTGACCTTCAGCCGTGCCCTCCGTCTCGTTCAAGGTGTCCGAAGAGTTGGATGGGTTGCATCGCTGTGGCAAGTGTTTAGGATACGCCACATATCGGCGAGTGGTCCCTGGCTTCAACATCAAGCAGTGCGAAGGTAGTGTTCAGCTGACAGCAAATGTTCACAAACTCTTAATGACATTATGGTCATAAATGTGAACGTGACTCTGCTCGCATTATGTGGATTCTGTTGATTCACGCTACTCCTGTGTCCGTTGAGTGGTTTGAAAAAGAACGAACAGTTGTTTTAGACGCAAAGAGAAACTGTCTTCCAAGTCATCGACGCTCTGCCCACCTCCTTTCCGTAACAATTGTTGCTTGCTCCCCCGAACGACATCAGTGAAATCGCGCGACACTCTGGAAGCGTCGACGAGGTCATTTGACCGCGCGCTAGGATGAACAGAGCGAGATGGACTCGATCGGCCCACGAACTTTTGGGCCGCCCAGAGAAAATGACGAATGGTGTGAGCACAGCATTTGACCTCGCAGGGCAGACGTTTGAGATCAGCCGAGCAGAAGTCGTCATGGTGTCCCCACAGTCGGGTCGTGGACAGGCCACATTGGCCAGGGTGTCTTGTTCCTGAGGCACATATATAGAGAGAGGGACATATTATACACTCGAGGTACATTTGCGGCATACGCTCCAGTGATCCCCTGTCGACTCGCCGTTCTGTTTCTAATGGGCCACTTGCCGGGAACTGTGGATATCGCTCTCAACTTTGTCGAGTCTTTGAAGACCGGAGTGCGGCGACGGTTCACTTCTTCGGTAAGTGTTGCGCCGCGCGCTTTCTGTTTGTTCTGAGTGTCGTAAACCTCCCCTTTTTCTTGTGTGTATAGCTACGCGTTAAGTTCACTGATTCACTGAGGTGATTTTGTTTTTTCGTTTGCTGTAGCGTTGATGGTGTATCCGATTCATTGCACGCTCTTCGAAAGGCATTTTTTGACGTCCCATACTGGGCTCTCAGAATATTACGACACCAACAGAGTTCAATTCTTTCTTCTTACTTTTGAGAAAGGCAAAAGTGGTTGAAGAAGGAAGAACACGGCGTCTCAGCAGTAACGATAACACGTCTCTTGTTGCCTCGTTCTTCCATATATCGTAAAAACAACCTGTAAAAAATTTTGGTGAGGTCGGCTGTGCACCAGTGATATTTGTTCCGTGGTAGCAGTAGAACCGGCTACAGAAACTTTGTTTCTTTTTGTTTTTTTTTGTTCCAAGTGGGGAAAGTAGGGTTTCCTGGAATCTGTGAAATGAAGTGCATGTACATTGATAGTTTTTATATGGCTACGTTGCCTAATGGTAATGAGTCTATGGAAGACGAAAAGAAAGGAAAAGAGACACGTGAAAACACGCACCATTTGAGAGCTCTCCGCAGAACGGGGCCTCGCTATCTGGAAGCAATCTTATCGACAATGTGCGAACCATTCATTGATAATCTGCTGCTCTATATCATACGGAACACGACTGATGGGCTGTGTGTGGCGGAGCTGGTGCGTTTTTGCAAATCTCTTAAAGATTATTTTGTCTAGGAAATACTGCTTGGAGCTACGTTGCATTGTAGTCGGCACAAGAAAAGTCGGTGATGGAGTTCGTCATTTGATGCCTGAAGTCGTTAGACAGAGCAGGTTATTCTCCGTAGATTAGTTATTTACCGATTCATGCGGCATGTTTCTCGGGGCGATCTATCGTCTTCGCATTACGTCTGGTTAAGGAAATCATGTTGTCGCCTCTCTGCACTTCGGCGATGCAAATCAGTGCCCAAATTTGCTATGACCTATGCAACTTATGTTAGGAGATGCCTGTTCTTACTGCGCTCATGAAGCACCAAGTCTCTATAAAAATATAACCTAAAAGCAACGGAACCAACACGTCACTGTTGTGCTTTTATTTTGAGAACGCCGTTATGCTCCCGCGTAATATCCACGGGGCTGCCTTATGCAATTCCTTTGAAGCTTTTATTACCGCTTCCTTGCTCCTCCTGTTACCCCTTCAGATAGAAACAAGAACTGTAATGTACTCCGGTACGTACAGTACCACTGATGGTAATATGGTCATAGCGTCGATACGTCGGCTTAGTGTTCATGATGCAGGTTGCCATGTTCTCATCTTACATCATCTGCCTCCCTTCAGAATAGGTGTAAAGCTTAAACCATATATCCCTCAAATGTGACGCCCAGCGATAAAATTGTGTTAACGAATCCATAAAAAAGAAAAAAAAAGGCTAGCGCCCGCTCATCTATCTAGGTAAGCTCCTGTGCGACGCAATAATCCATGTACTATAGAAATAGCCATTGGAAAAAAAAGAAAAAATAACTGGACGCACTATAGCCCCTAGTGCATGTCTCTTTAATCTATCGGCTTGGTCCTGCATTATTAAATTTATTTTCATACCTCTCTATCTGGCCGGGAACTCAAACTTCGGAATACGGAAGTTTCGAATCCATACAAGTATACGAGTTAGAAAGATGCACCGGGAAGCGGTAATTTCTGAACATGTTAAGGTGGAGTAGTTGTCGGTGTCGAAACAGCCTTTTCTTTGCTTTTCTTTTTCCATTAAAAAAAAAAAAAAAAACTCTTCTCTCTTCTTATACTCTTTCAAGAATTGCATCGGACATGCACATTTCCTCCATTATGAGAAGTAGTATACAGATAGGTCAAAAATAAGAGAGAGAGAGAGAGAGAGAGAGAGAGAGAGAGAGAGAGAGAGAGAAAGAAAAATCTCCATTTCCCTTTAATCTGCACGCATCTAGCTCACCGTCAAAAAATGGCAGCAAGTTCGATCTTCACTTTGTAGAGGCGAACTACGCTCGCATAAAAGCCTCGAGCGTGAAAAAAAAGAAAAGGAGAATACTCTCGGAGCATTTCGAAACTGCCTCTCAATCCCCACGCAACCAGTGAATTTCCAATTCCGCCCATGGGTACACGGCGTGTCTAGTGAGCTAAGCTGAGCCTAAGAGAGAAAAATCCTGTCCTCAGTGACACCGTCCAAGCGTTTCAAATTCTCTCTCTCTCTCTTTTTTTTGTTGGAAGAAAGAAAATGCGCTCCCTCGAAACCAAATCGTGAGCAACGAGGCAGCAAGCAGAAGCGGCGACATGGTCCGCATAGAGGATAGCGACAACACGAAGAAAAGCAGTGAGACGACTCAATTTCGCGATCACTTCGATCACACAAACACGTTGAAAAGGAAGATACGGCATTTATGTAACGAAAAAAAAAATACATGAATGAAATAATGAAGTGAACAGATGCACAGAGAACGAATCTTTTTCATCATGCACACGCTCGCGCGGCCGTGTAATGTACGACATCCGAGAGTCTGCTTCACCCCCTCCTTTTTTCTTTCTTTTTTCGTTTCGTCGCGTCGCAGGTTTCCATCGCGCCGACGGCTTCGACTAGGGCTTTAGCTTCGGCTAGAACACCACCCTCGCCGCGGTCGCAGAAATCTGCGCGCGCGCTCCGAGTACACATTCGCTTCTGCCCGGTCCAGGCCTCTGAAAAGGATCGCCGATGCGTACGCAAACCTGTACCCGCTATAGATGTTCGCATGACCCAAGGCAAACACGGCGCTTCTAGAGGTGAAGCCGAACTAACGGCGGGTCTCCCCTTCCAAGACTCGAGCGCGATGGACGGATGGATGGATCGGACGACACTCTTTATATATATGAAGTATAGAGGGCAGGCTGCGAGGAGTGGCGAAGAGGGAAAAGGTAGAGTTTGATGTTGTGGGGGAAGGGGAGGGGGGATCCACCAGGATCCGATACACCTTCACGCCGTTAAAAAGGCAGGGATCGCGAAAGGAGGGCTGTGTCGGCGTCGTCTTCGAACGAAGACGACGACTGGGAGAGTCAACACGTGTCAATGGGACACGTACTGTACATAGCCGGAGCATCGCACCGCCGGATGACGAACTAAGGCTGTTTGCCTTTTGAACCTTGTGTATACTCAGATAGACAGACAGACGTAGGCACCGCCATTGCCTGACTGTCCTAGAGAAAGAGAGAGAGAGAGCCGTCTGCCTGCATGTGTCGTTGCAGAAGAACAGATGACATATAGACAGATGAAGAAGAAGGAGAAAGGGAAGGGGCTTCTTAGGTGAGAGGATGTGACATGGCCGCCATAAAATGGCGGCTTTCTTCTTTTATTCGCAGTAGCAGCGCTGTATTTGGAGATGGCGATGAGGGCTCGAGGTGAACCGTGCTATAGATAGATGAGAGAGAATGGTACGCGCTGGCTTTTACACGAGAGATCGGCGGTCGTCGACGGCTTCAATTTTCGGGTCATGTGTTTGTACACGGTCGGCACCAAATTCACGATCTCTTTCTCTCTCCCTTTTTCCTTTTTTTTTCCTGTCCACCCACGCCGCCTAGCGAACACGGCTCAAAGAACTCGAGCTTTCGAGAAGTATCTCTGTTAAGGAAACCGTGAGAGGAATCAGGAACGAGCGAAGAATCACAAAAAAGGAAGCGACGAAAGACGGCTGCTTTCTCGACGTTTTCGCCTCCTTGCCTCGCGAAATTCTCCGCATTATCCGCCCTCGTGCCCTTGTTTACTCTATCCCTTCTCTCTCCGACGGTTCCTTTTCCGACCCTTATATCCTTTGTTTCGTTTCTTTCGTCGGCACTTTGATGCCGGCGTTCTGTGTCGAATCCAAAGTAAAAGGCCATCTCGGATCCGTTTCTTTGCAAGTTACGTACGACGGACGACAAACAGTGCAGACGGCAGATGGAAAAATTGAAAATAAAGACCACATGAACACGAACTGGGGCGACAGAAGAGGTCTAGCGAAAAAATCGAAATAAAAGGAAACGACCACGCTATTGAAACCATTAATCGAACATCCCTTCGGAGCTCTTAAAAGTCAAGTCAAAGATAGAGCAACAAATGGACGCATCGCGCATGGGAGCTCAGTTTGTCTTCGTGCTTTTTTATTTCTGTCTTTTTACTGAGGACGACTTGTTCGTAACAAAAGCGGAGAACCAGCACCATTTTGACAAGTATTTCAGCGTCACGCTAACTGTCATGACACGCTTTCTTTAAACACGAGGTGTACTCAGAGCCCCGCTGAAATACGCTGTTCCAAGGAGTGCGCATTGGTGCGTTAGTTGGCTCACATCCACTTGAAAAAGAATGACGAGCACGGAATCAGGATGGCATGGCGAGTGTCCGAAACACCTGAGAGCAAAGAAGCAACCATAACGACGCAGACAAAAAGAAGGGCGTTCGTGGACAGGGGCTAAATATATGACGAAGGAGCACGTCAGTTGTTTGCTTTATTTTATGCTCATTCGCGTTTTCCTTCTCTCTCAATGAACAGGTTGGCTTTAGCAAACTGTAGCATATATGTTGCGCGTGTTCCTTCATTTTATCAATGTGATCCACGGTGTATAAGTTCATGCGCTGTATAATTAAAGCAAATACACTGCAAGGGTCGTGTATGCTAGTTGCATGCGTCATCTAGACACGCCACTCCGACCTTTACTTGGTAATATATAAACCGGGCCCATGCTCCAAGTAGTTCGAAGGAACCCAGTCCCCCCACACCCCCTCCTTTCCCCTTTCTCAGCGCCGTTTTCCTGTGGTCTAGGCCACATGTACGGGCTGGCGAGTCCAAAAAATCAAGGCTATGAAAAAAAAAAAAGAGATCAATTTCGATAAAGTGTGCACGCACTCGGAGTATGCGGCAAAGGTCACCCTTCCTGCACCAGCAAATCGATGCGTGACTGTCGAGCTGAAGGACAGCTTCGGATCAGCTGGTCAGCTTCCTTCTAGTACGCGTTGTGCGTAATTTTCCTTCACACTTGGGCACGTAATGGGTTGCTTTTAGATCGCGTACCTTTTATCCACCGTCTTAACCACTTAACGAACACGGAACCGAGGAAAATCCATCAACAGGTCGCGGAAGCCCCAAGTTCCGCAGAACCCACTTTAAGAACCCATGATACAAGGCATCGCTTGCCTCAAGCTTTCCATAATGACGACAACGCCGGACCAGTCCTCAAATATAGCCCACATTGATTGGAGTGATAAATCAGTTCTACGGAATTTAGGAAGCATTAAATAAAGAGAAAATTTGCATCCAACCATGAGAAGCACAGATCTACAAGAAAGTCGATACGGTTACATGGAAATTTATACAAAGGAAATCCATATGATTTTCCTGTAGTTTTGTTCTAAAAAAGGCACGATGCCAACATTTCGCTGAAACAGGCCCACTTTTTATCAAGGCCATGCGCTGTCGGTGGCTTCAGTCAGCTCGTACTTCGAGGTAAGCCGCCGAATTGGTACGCTTTAAAATGCCACTTAAAGCATCTCATTTTTGTCTCATAGCGAAAAGTGACTTGTATAGGAAATATGGGCCGTCGCAATGCCATTCGGTCAGTTCGCCGTCCTCACACCTCCGCACACACTCGGCGTTGTGGTTATCGTTGCTAATTGAGTGGTGGCAGGCCGGACAGGTTCGATCTGACAAATGACCGTCGATAGATTGAAAGCGCATGATAGCGAGTGTATTTTTCTCCCTTTTTTTTCTGTTTTCCATAACACTCTCAATGTCGTGGGTAGAACAGGTGCCAAATGTAATTTGCTCCCGTATGTAAGCTGATCTTGGGCCTCATCTACTTTCGACTTGATGTAGTTTCGTAAACGCAGTGATGAGGTTGACCAGTCTGCGTCTACAAGACTCTCGATTTGGACAAAATCCTGCTTGATCAGCCATACTTACCCCAGCAAACATTCGAGCAGCCAAACGCTCTAACCTATCATTCGTAACAGTGCTTAAGAGTGAAAGAGTCCAGATCAGGCTGTAACGGCACTCGAGTGGTACTATTAGTCTCGACTACGCCAGTGCCGCGGCCATCGGCTGAGGACATATCTGCATCTTTTGGCAACACTATCGGGGTCATAGACTTGGCAACCGCGAGTACGCTGACCTATACGAGTGACAATCAAAAGGACGAACGGAAGCATGAAAAAAGGAGGGACGAGAAAAGAGGTCAGAGATCGAATCAAGGTTCTTTCTTCCGCGATCCTCCGGATAACGGTCCCGCGCGATGCACGCTTGCAGCAGCGTCGGCGCTAATCGTGAGCGGAAATCTCGCGATTACGAGGTTACTGTGCCCTTCGCCGTACATTTTATGCCACTGCTGGCGATAACATCGAAGGCGAGCGTTTAGGGAACTCCTGAAGTGAGGAGGCCATCGGCGTAGAGAAACAAACGGGACAACGGCGAGTTAGGCACGGAAGCTGAACGGTAGAATATCAACAAAAAGAATGCGAAGGATTGATTGATTTCTCGGTGTTTTACGTTCCAAAACCACGGTCTGGTTATGAGAGACGCCGTAGTGGAGGGCTCCGGAAATTTCGACCACCTGGGGTTATTTAACGTGCACTGATATCGCACAGCACACGTGCCTCAACATTTCGCCTCCATCGAAATGCAGCCGCCGCGGCCGGGATTCGATCCCGCGTCCTTTGGATCAGCAGCCGAGTACCATAAGCCACTAGCCAACAGTGGCGGGGCAATTCGAAGGAGTGAAAACGTCAACTGCATCAAAGGCTTCGAGATTACCATGTCGTATCGGCCATATGGTCGCTCCGGTGAGCGCTGTACGCGGGTTAAGCATTGCGATGAGTGTTCGTTTTCGGTGACGAACATCTGTCGTAATTCGCTTTCACCGAATCAGTGACGCAATGCGCACGTTTAAGTTGACGAGGTGACACGTAATCGGAAACAGGTAGCACAGATTACAGCCGTCCGAGTTGCACGTGTTTGCCGAGTACGAACGGCAATTCCAGACTTCCTTCCGAATGCACATGGTTTAAAAATGATGCTATAAGCGAACGACTGCATTAGGCCTTTCTTCAAAAGATAACGTTCGGCGTACCGCTGGTGAAAACAAGCCGGGAAGGCAAGGAGAACTAGCCCGCTAACGCATTGTCAGGAAGTTTCGGTTTCAGCGAATTCGATCTCAAAGTGGTCATCCGGGACGGTGTATTGTAGATGTAAAAGGCAAATATAGCACCGATATAATGGGACTTTGCATTCCATTATCTAACTAACGGGCCCTATCGGTTTCCTTTTCTCCCTCTTTAAAAATCTCCTTCCTTAAACAATTTGAGTCGTAAACTATCATCACAGTGCACAAAGTACGTGCTGCGCTACCACGCCACCGGTTAAGCTGCCATAACCAGCATCCTTACATGAGACAAGCTTAAAATGTGCGTTTTCAGAGCATGTACGGACAACTGCAGGCAGCCCGCATAGGACAGCGCGCGTACAGTGACTCATTGTATTATAGCATCGTAATCTGAACCTACCTCCCTCTCCTGTTCGTCCTTACCCTGGTGAAGCGTAGCACGCTCTAGCCACGCTCTCTAGGCCGACCTATCCTCCTTTCTCTGCATGAGATTATTTTCTTCTTTAGCCGACATTGCACACCGGTGACTGAGACGGCGAGGAGGGGGCGAGCCATTAGAGCAACGGCTGTGCGCGCGCCTTTGACATTGAAGTGAGGCCCATTGCTTAACCAGTTTCTTTTCCTTTCTGGGGGTCCACTTCGCGTAAACAACGCAGCGGCTTGAAAAACAAATGAAAAAAGAAGCAGACCGCGCGAAGCAGGGCGGCAAGGACGAGACTGCTTTAAATCGGCCCGATAACCTTGCGAGGAACGCGGCATCGGCCACTTTCTTCGCCGACGGTGCGAGCAGCCAAGGCGAGCGGCTCCCCCGCTTCTTCCGGCCGGCCGCCAAGGAAACGCCGTCGTCCGTGTGGTGGAGAAGCCAGGAAGGAAGGAAAGTGTTGTGTGTTGCGAGAGCGTGTGTGTGTACTGTTGCGTACTTTTATGGAACAGCGAGGACTTTTCTTACCATGGGGCACTGCCTGTCTAATCTGTAAACAGCCGGAAGATATAGACCACGTTTTCATTCATTGCTGGGAAGGCGTGTATTTCTGGGATGTCCTTCAAAGAACACTGAAAAAGGAATTTCCAATTGATCCCCACGGTATAAGGTATTTGGCGATAGGAAGTGATGATGGATTAACCTAAGATTTAATAATGCTTACGGGCCTTCACTGCTTATGGCGCTCCAGAATGGCTGGGTACCACTGCGATCCTGATGCCCAGCCAGCACGTATATATTTTCGGCGGTGCATGGCACGATACATTGAGGAATTGAAGCAGCAAGAGTGTGTGCCTGAGTGGCTTAGCCAGATCGAACCTCTGACGGCTTTAAAGGAGTTTTGAATGAAAGCGCGCTTGACAAATTCATCTCGTGTACAACGTAAAAGTGATCGCTTCAAGTGAGACTCAATTTTTGTTCACCTTTGTGCTTATTTTTGTAGTCAAGTGACCGTTGTTTTACTGCGTCTGGTAGTGAAGAAAAAGTGTACTTTGCGTACTTCAACCCTCGAGAACGACCGAGGCCGTGTTTTCTTTCTTTTCATTTTTTGAACAGCGGAGCTGTTTTAAGCCAGCTGTAATTCTGGGCGTCCATATCACGAAAAGCCAGCCACGCCGTAGCTATGGCAACCGGCGACGCCACAGCTGCTGCAACACCCGGCATTGCCGTGCCTCGCAACCGTGACGTCATGAAGAAGGAAATTATGATGATGAAGCTGATTAAGAAGGAGAAGAAGAAGAAGAAGCAGAAGAAGAAGATGATGATGATTAAGACCTGGGCCAGCCAAGTGCCCTTCAGTTTAGCTGCTTCGCTAGCCTTGCGCCCCTAGTGCAAGCTGCGCTATTTTTTTTTTAATTTTAGCAGTTAAAGGAATGTTACAGTTCACGGGTAACACCTGTTGACGCAGACGTTCGCGGTAACGCTTATGACGCCTTCTTGTGACGATGACCTTAACAGCAACGCTGATAAGCAACCGTTGCTGTATAGATTGTCCCCCAAATGTCCGGCCTGGCTTTGCAAGTAGCTCTGAGGACTTAATTTCGAGCACGCTTCGTTATATATGTCTTACTTTAATCCACACGTCTCTGTTTTCATTTGTCACGAGCATATCTTGTCCTGCCGTCGTCATGAACGGGGGATTTTGGGCTAATCGAGCTGTCCCAGTGAAGCTCTACTTATACGCAGCTTTATGCACGTGGTGAAGGAACTCAACTCATTCATGGTGGTGCAGATATTTATTGTGTGGTTTGAATGACGAAGAAAAGAAAGAACCCCCTTGAGGAGGCGTCTCTAATAGCGAACTATATACAGATCTCTTTTGAGACGCCATGTTGCTCAAGCTAAATAGCTCTCTGACATTGCTGTCTACTTCATCCTTCTTTGTTCAGTGCTGTTCCGCGTTGCTCTCATTAGCCTTACTTCACACTAGCCTCTCCATTCCCTTCCTTTTACATCCCTATGCTCCAATACAGAACAACGTTAAGCCGTGAGCAACAAATTTTCTCCCTGCTTTTCTTTCCTGAAGCGTGTTAATGAACAACCAATTGCTACTATACAGCATACCGGTAAGGGCACTGCGATTGCCGCGTTTTGCGCCGCTCAAAGAACACTCTCGCAGCAAATGATGCTGGCGGTCGAGCGGTCAGGTCGGAACGGTTATAGCGGCAGCGTTATGCGGCCACTACCGGTCTTCTTCTTTCGCCGAGCGTGCGGGTGGAAGCCGCCGACGTCGACCTTGCCACGGCGCGACGGCCGGACCTTCGCCGTCTCGCTTCCGCGTTGTGGGGTGAGCATAACGGCTTCACGGCTGCGGCCGGGCCTCGGAGAGGTCCTTTCCTTCCCCCTCCCACAAACAAACACACGTCGTTCTCGCCGCGCGCATGTTATATACGAAGAGCAGCAGTGGCACTGAGAAGAAAACGCATGCGCATAAAGGTCGTTGGTCTACGTCACAGCGGTGGGGACATTCCCACGACTCTGAAGAAGGCCGCGCTGTCCCGTCAGACACGTGGAATCGCGAACACCTGAAAGCGCTGAAGGAATCGTTTAAAACGATGAAAAACAGGGTAAGTCAATGGAGTCGACACTTCGGCACGCGGAGTCGACTTCGTCAGGGCAAGCACAGCCTTCCTTTGCGAAAGGGTTGTCCTGACGCGGTGGTCGTGGCCCTGACAAAGACACTTGTTGAAACGATAGCTCTAGCGACATTCCGTGTTCTTCATCATTTGCAACGGTCTGTTCACTACTTCAAGCCCACCTCCTTCCCTGAACTTCTGTTCCTCTTTGGATTACCACCCGGGAAAGTATTCTGTAAGATAATCCAGCGAGCACTGTTTGTTTATAGAGCTTGAGCACCAACGCCGACGGTTCGTGCCCCTTGTTCGTCGGCTCTCGAATATTGTCCAATCAGTGAACACCGAAATTAGAGTAGTG
This sequence comes from Hyalomma asiaticum, assembly GCA_013339685.2. Lineage (NCBI taxonomy): Eukaryota > Metazoa > Arthropoda > Arachnida > Ixodida > Ixodidae > Hyalomma > Hyalomma asiaticum. The sequence goes on along the minus strand of CM023486.1, from coordinate 88,211,116 downwards.
ACCTCATACGACATGGTCCTCGTGGTGTCCCCCGGCTTGACGACTGTAAGAGACGTCAAGCCGGGGCACACCAGGAAAGCTCGCGCAGTCAAGCACAAGCTTTCGGTTAAGGGCAAGAGCGCTAGGTAAGCTGGGGGTTTCAATCTAATCGAATTCATTTGTGACAGGGTCGCGAGAAACAAAGGGGGAAGCTGCCCAAGCTATTTGAGACGTCATGACCGGCGTACACACACGTCGGTATAGGTACGGTGAATGGGGGGGGGGGGGGGGGGTGCAATGAATTTTACGTGGTATACGCTAAGACGTAAAAGCACATTTAAGTAACACGGTTGTATGTACAACATACAACTAACATTGCTGTTTTAATGTACAAAGACACGTCTGATACAGAAAACACAGTAGGCTGCTGTAGAAAGGTGCCTCCAAGAAATGTGATTCTATTACTCCTGACGTGTTTGCTTATGTGTACGGACGATATTCTTTCTTTTTCACTCTCTTTCTTCGTCCTTGAGTTTCACTCGATCACCTACCGTTCACGGACATGTCACTCTTTCTTTTCTCTTTGCGGTATTTACATAGTATCAGCATGTTACTCAACAAGCACTGAAACTCGCGCCTGATGCAATTTGTTCCGCGGTAGCGCGCCCACTATCTTTCTTTCTCTTTCTTTTTTTAAATTTTGGACCTGCCCGACGAGGAATTCCCGGAAGGGAGGCACAGGCTTCCCGACCGACGACGGCACACGCGGTCCCTTCAAGGGCACCGGAATCGCCCCGGAAAAAAGTGTGCGGCGCTTTTATCTACAAGGTAGCCATACAGCTGACCCATCGATCCGAGCAGGCCATCCATCTGCTGACCATTGGCGCGAGGCCGCGGCCTGTCACCGCCGACCTTGTCCGGCGCCGAAGCGACAAAAGGATCACTCACTGCCGCCCTCCCTTCCTCCTCCGCTTCCCTTAACATTGGCGAGCAAGTAATCGAGTAGCTTGTATACATAACCATCGCTGAGGGAGGTCGCGCACGGCGCTAGCGCGGTCGGTGGTGATGTGTCTCCTTCCTGGAGCACGAGCGAAGTGCGCTGAGTGGTGACCTGTCTCTGCACAGGTGGAACGCCGGTGACTTCTCTGAATAAATATACTGCGCCGATTTCGAAGAAACGCGGCTGCTCCAGCTGTAGGAGTTGCTTTTCACGAACGCTCATTAATTCCTAATTGGAATGGAAGGCAACGCCAACTGCGGCGTTTGTTGCGTAAGGGTGACCGTGGAATATCTCCTGCTTGACTGTTAGGAATACGACAGCGGTGACTTGCGCTTCGCGCAGCATTATGGGCCCTGCGTGATGGGCCTTCGACAGAGGAGGATATTTTGGGCACGGAAGAAGAAAGAAGCTAAAAAAGAGGGTATATCACGTGACAATCTTGAAACCTAGTCTTAAATATGGGGCAGTGAGTCATGGGAAAGGTGACCGTGCAAATTTATGACTCGTAAGTGCACGTGTGTATTTATGACTGCACGCGGCGACTGAGCGCTTCTTCTTGTGCGCGCATTGCGAAAAGACGGAACTTCTCATGTTTCCGTACCCCTTCCCAGTGCAAGGTGTACTAACTGGGGCTTATAGCTTGAGTAACCTCCTTGCTTTTACTATAAGACTTTCGTTATTTGAACACTGGAATACCGTAGGAGCAGACAAAAAGCTCCAAGAAGTCTCCATGTGTTGTAAATCGGCAGTTGTTTGGCGTGTCGTAGCTGCTGCGCATTGCTTGATAGAGATTTGCCGTATACGTTCATGCGGCCTTCTGACGTGAAAGCACTTCTACCTTACCTGCAGAGATGGCACTGCATGTCAGGAAGGAATACAAGGCGGCTTCAGTGGGTTGTTGATCGCGGCGGATGCTCTGACCACGCATTCCCTCGGCTCTGCACTTGTACGCATTTGCTTCGGCCAGTCGGCTCTGGCGTTCCTCATCCGTTTCGGCAATGCGCCTGTCATGCTTGTACGCTCTTCGAAATTCCAACCGCGTTTGGCGTTGTCCGCGGCTCTTGAATGTGTCTTCGCACCGTACTGCGTGGCCTGGCAGAGCGAACTCGTCTCTCATTTTCTTCATTGTATTACTATCTGCATGGTAAGAAAATATAGTTGATATTTACTTTGACAGGCGATAGGCAGCCTTATTCGATTCATCGCGCGGGCGAGAACGTTAACGAAGGAGTATAACCTGTAACTGGAACTTTTGAGATGTTTCAGCCTAAATGTACACGTATGGCCTCTACGGCGTGTTCCAAAAGCTGCGCGCAGAGCGTGCGACTATAACGCCGCTATTCGTCAAAAGTTGTTTCCCCGCAACAACACACTTCGTGAGGAGAAGCCAGCTTCTGGTATGTCATTCCGTATGCAGCTTTTGCAGAGCATGTATGGCCAGCGCGTAACGAATGATGTTTCTACGACCACACTCTTCACATCAAAATAATTACATTGTTAATTATAAGCAATTAATTAGGTTGGGTGTGGGTCAGCGAGAATGGTGACAGAGCGCCCGCATTGCTGTCACCGAGGCACGTGTTTAATTCAAGAAACATTCAGCGTACTTTTAGGAGGCACTGCTATTAGAAAAACTTATCACGTGTTTGCTTCGAAAAAAAAAAATGAAACGATTTAAAAAACTTTGTGCTCTACTACGCGGAAGTGGTAAGCCGTCCCTTAAAACAATAAAACGACTACGCTTCTTAGCTAAAGCAGTTACCTAAATGATTGGGGAGTAGAACACGTGCTAAGCCGCCAGATCCCGTCTCGTCAATAACTAGTGCGATGAACCCATTGAACTTAACAGCAAATACACATGACATGCCAGTGTGAACATCAAACCATTCGCTAAAGGTTTATCATGGCACGCAGCCAAGCGAAGCTTGCATCCCCACTTGCCCCACTCTTTTTTTTTTTTTTGTCAAGCTAACCGGAGGCCGCTCCCAACGCCGGCATACTCACCCACGTCGTTAACGTTTGCTATGCGTTCTGGTTTGCATACGTTGTCTGCAGTGCTCCTCGTATTTCAAAACACCCTCGTGCGCCAAGACGCAACGAAACAAAGGCCGTTTCGAAACTAGTCTACGTGATTTAACCGCGTCCTTCCACTCCGAGTGCTAGTTTAGCCCATTCGTTCTCTTTTGGCAGCTGCGTCCGGGGTGCCGGCGTCATAAAGTCAGCAACAAGAAATAGGCGCGTCGGCGGCGTCGGACGCTCGAGAGCTATAACGGGAAACAGTCGGAGCGGTGGTCCCGCTCACCTTGATCCGGAAATTTTCGCGCCTCCCAAGGCTTGTAGAGGGGAAAGTCGAGACCGGACCCGAGAGTGCGAAAGGAGGCAACGTTTGCTGCGACGGTGTTTTGGGTTGTTCAACACCAGTAGCTTGTGCTAGCGAAAGCCGTTGCATGTAGGTGAACCCCGTAATCTTCAGACCCAACACCATATACGATAACTTACTTCGATATCTTGTGCTGGATTAAGCTTCCAGAACTGGCTTAAACCTCGCTTGGAGTTGATGCGACATTCCTAACGTGAAGTACGGGTGCTGGATGTGAACACGGTTGCATCCGGAACTCGCCTAGAAGTGGCTTAAACACGTCCTTACCGTCAGATATCGTGGTACATTAACTTCAATGCAATATGTAAAAAAATCACAGCATATTCACGGGGTGAATGATGATGAGTGGGGCGAAGCTCCGGAAGGAATCATCGGTAAACCGTGAAACTCTTCCGTGCAATTCGCCCCATAATTAAAAGTGAAACACTTGAGTAAATGTCATCAAACTATTATAACATCTCGCATCTTTCATCATCAACTACAAGTACCGCCATCTAGTTTTATAACATCTCGCGCATGCTACGAATCCTCACGGTTCAACTATGCACAATGCACAAGTGAAATCTCCCACCGGCACTTCATTGCAAGTCAAGATGCAGTGCCTATATATATATATATATATATATATATATATATATATATATATATATATATATATATATGGGTTGCCGGTGAACGCTTCTCCAACGCGAGCAGTCGGTATTTCTCAATCAAGAAACTCGCTAGGAGACGCTGCCTGCGCCAACGTTGTCTCTCGCGGGCGTGCCTCCCGGCAGGCACGCGCCGGTGGCTACCTACTACTACTACTACTACTACTACTACTACTACTACTACTACTACTACTACTACTACTACTACTACTACTACTACTACATACATCGGGGACGCACGACCCACGCCTTAAGGAGCTTCGCCCCTAAAAGTCACTTGTGCGACGAAAAAAAACGTTGGCAGGTAGCCGCGACGTGGTGACGCTCAAAGTACAGTGAGCTGGAATGGACGTCCTGGACGCAGTCTCAACCCTACAACCTATCGCGCAATGTGTCGTTTCTGCGTGTCTGTGGCTAAGAAAAGCTTTTGCGTCGAAGGACATGAAGTGTGTTTTTTTTCTCTTCATACACTGAGACGCTGCTTTCAACACACTTAAGCTGTAATTCAGGCTGGGTGTTTGAAGCAGTAATTCATTTCTCACTCTGCACTACGTAAAAATGGCAGCAGGTGTGCTAAGCGGGTGTGCCCTGATTGGCATACTCGATGAACCTGGCGTAGGGTTTAAAGAGTAATTGTGTACTGTCGAACCGGACGTCATAACGAAGTCGCGCATAACACAAAACTTGATTTGTTATATGTAGACATATATGACATAATGTAAAAGCGACCATACATTTTTGAAGTTTGCCTCTTTATATAATACAATTTGTTACATACGCTTTTGTTTTTGTTTCGAGGTTTCACACATCCAGTGATCGTACTAGACGCATACGTGACTCCGTCTACCAAATCGCAACAATTCAAAATTTCATTCATTATACATGTTGCTTTGTTATATCCTTGTTAATTTTATTGAGGTCCGAGTGCACCCTATGTTTGTTTTATAGGTATTATATCACGAGTCACAATGGAATAGAGAAAATATATTTATTTTCTTGTAATGGATGGCTCGCTATGTTTGTTCTGATGTTTTGGATTCGACTACACATGTAGATACAGCAGTTTCAGTGACGGCGGCAGCAAAAGCCTTCGTAAACAGAGGCAGGTCTGTGTGCCAAATGGATCCGGTTGTTGAAGCAGTTTCACTTTTTTTGAACGCTACGCCCGCGTACGGGCTTTAGCCTGTACTGTGCCGCAACAGTAACGTGTCTGGCCTAGTTGGAGATAGTGGCCTGATCTTATGCCAAAACCAGATTCACTGATGGAACGATTCGCACGTGTCTCGAAGATAGCCTTGAGGAATAACTGGAGCAAGCGTTTGGGTCCGAAGTACGCAGTGGACGACGCAGAGCGGTAACGCTCCCGAAAAATTGACTTGTAGTTACGGATCATTGGAGGGAGGGCAACGCTGAAACACCGGTAGATTCGAGCGTCGTCAATCACTTCACAGCGGTACAGTTATCAGTGAATCAAAGGATGCGTCGAAGTGAAATCGTCGCAGTGACGCCTGTCAACCGATGCTATTGCTCTTGCTCTAAACCCCTCCCAAATCGTGACAATCTGTAAGCATAATTTATGATCGCACGTCATTACTTCTGATCATATTTTTTGTCGTCATTACTGTTGTCACTGCGCTGTTTCGACGACGGACGTTAAGGCTTTTGACACGCTGCCCTATTATTGGCGCCATTTGTATCACATTTCCTTTGTTCACTCCCTTTGCGTGAAACGCGACGCATGTTAGGGAGTGACCCTGCCTTCTCCCCCTACCATTCCACCCCCTTCCCTCCTAATGCTTGTCATGATGAAATCGTATCGCTTCGGCAGTTACCAAGATATGAGAAATCCGAAGCACCGGCAAACAAGGCAGGTGATATGGTCCTCTAGCAACACGCGAATCGTATACCTATTGAGCGAATCTCATCAATCGACGGGCTTCGTGGGTGCGCTTCTTTTATGCACATATTTTTTCGGTAACACGACCGGCGTTCCAGCGGCCTCGAACCTCCAAGGATGGACTCAGCGCCCCTCTGAGCGAAGCACCGCTATTGAGCCGAGCGCGCATAGGGGGCCCGCTTCGAGGGAAAAGTTCTCGAGGCAATCTGCATACGGCGAACGTTGCCAAAAAACGGACGCCGCCGCCGCCGCCGCCGCCGCCGACTAGCGCCGAGGTTGACTCCGTGGCGCCAGTCTGCGGCCTTGCGAGGAGGAGGGGGCAGACCGAGTTTTTCAATGATAACGAAATGGCGCGAAGTACAAAAAAAACAAAGAAGAATGAAAGACAAAGCGCGAGGATCGAAAGGTTGGCTGCGCGTATGTAGTCACCGGAGAGAAGGAACGAGTGAGAGAGAGCGCGCTAAAGAGGATTGCAAAGAAATACAACAGAGAAAGCGAGCGAGGTGAGAGGCATAGACGAAACAAAATAAGGCAAAAGTCGTACCCCCCCATTTCTGAATCACGGGGAGGGGGTTATCAATTACCGAAGGTGACCGCGCTCCGTGCGCCCCAGTAAGAAAGGGAGTTCTGGCACGATGCCCGGCTTGGCCTCGCATCTAAGTGTGTGTGTGTTTCTTTGTAGTTTAGCATTACCATCAATTGATCCTTGCTTATACACACCTCTCTACGTACACTTTTGTGCATTAACGTATACGGCAGCGGTAGGAATTCAACAGGTGTTATATATAATCACACTCGCCTTTTGTTAAACATAGCTACCGCCTACACATGCTCTTCGCCTCCGCAACACCGTGTATTGCAGTGAAGGCTACATGACCTTGTCGGGTAACAACGAGAGCATGCGGCGTGTCTTGACGTGAAAGGCGGGCACATTTTGCCCAGTATTTACCGCTGAACCCTCCCGCAAAGCTTCCGCTCGATCTGGGTCGAGCAGGTAATGGTCAGAGGCCTGTAATTAATGAAGGCATTCAAAATTTGACCTTACTTGTAGTACGAGGGCGCGTTGCTGCTTAGCTGGCCGCTTGCGCGCGCGTTTGCCTGATCAGTCTGCAAGTAGACATCGTGGCTTTCACGCTTTACTTGGAATAACACTTCTAACAGTGGCCAAAGTAAACAGCCCCAGAATTGATTCGGTTTAATCGGGGATCTTTCCAACGCAATGACTCTAAGAGTTGTTAGTGCAAATGAGAAAGAAAGGACCATCGGCCAGCTTCTGCGTCAGTGTTTCCGCTTTGATAAACAATGCGAGCCTTTTTAAGTGTACCTTAAGCAGACTTGATGATCGGTGTCTTAAAGATGCAAGAGGATTCCGCCAGTCCAGCCTCACAGCTGCTCAGCCGAGACCTGATGGCGCTGTATTGTTATCGACATTAGATGCACAGCACGATTCCCCAGAGCCATCTGGACTAATAATGTATCTTGTCTTTCTCTGTATTACTTCTCCACCGACCTACCATTCTCTTTGTACAGAGCAGCAAAGTCGACAAAGTCTAGCTGCACTACGCCATTTCTTGCCTCATCCTCTCTCTCTGCCCCTCACTCCAGCTTTCACTGATGCCAACATCTCTCCATCTTGCTCCTCCTCTTGTGGCTTTCCAGCATTCTGCACGCATCAGCTGACACGACCCCGAGCGTCCAGCGAGCTGCACAGACTCGGTCAGAAGGTTGTATTACATGTTGGCTTTCTCTCGGCCACCTCTCGACGGTGAACCGAAGGTCCTTTCGACTGCTTCTATTTCCCGCCGACGATTGAAGAGCGGCGGCGTCATCGATCAAGACCGAGGCTATTATAGACACGAGAAAACCACGCGACACGTCATTTCAATGCGAAATGTTGCACTACCTCCTGGCTTGGGCCAGCTACCGCTTCTCAAGCAAATGCGCGTGGCCTTTCTTGTCGAATCCGCTTGTTAGCATTTTGCTTAGGTGGCTGACGTTTGCACAAGACAGTCATACAGTGAGGAAGAAAAAAAAAAAAAGAAGGCAAGACACGGAAAGGCTTTTGAGCTTTCTCTTTTCCTCCATTTCGTTTCTTCCGCAGTGATATGTATACACCGAGCAACTCGTTAGGCCTAGAGTTCTTCCGTCTGCAGAGCGCTCGATTAGGCATACCCGAGAATGTGCTACTCGGCGTGCAGGTTGCGGAAGATAAGTACGGTATTCAGCGAGCGCCGCTGCCTTGAATCGAAAATGTGCAGTTTGTAAGACAAGCCGTTGCTCGTACTGCTTTTCGCTGGAGAGGGGGAAAATGAAACGCGGGTACAGGAACGATGCAGCACGGCGTCCGGATTCTCGGATTGAGAAAATTCAGCTTGCCCATTACGAAACTTGGCGTTCTGAGAAGAATAAGATTGAAAGGCGACCTTAATGTTCACGTAAGTGTCCCGGATGGCGACAGCCCCTAGTGTATGGTGCACTTCGGGTTGACTGACGTGGACTTTCAGTTGATTGGCGCAGGCTTTAGTGTACCTTTGGGTGGACCGGCTCATACTCGCTTATCCAACGCTGGTGGGGTCCACACGTAATTTTCTTTCTTTCTTTCTTTCTTTCTTTCTTTCTTTCTTTCTTTCTTTCTTACGTGTCGCTCGTACCATCATATCTCATGAGGCGCGCATCAACCTCCACTTAATTAACACGGTTGCAACTTGGGCTTGTTGCTGTAACATGATGAATTGAAGCGTTGCGCACAAGAACGAGGACACAAGAAGGAACACACAAAATGACAAACGAAGCGCTTCGTTTGTCATTTTGTGTGTTCCTTCTTGTGTCCTCGTTCTTGTGCGCAACGCTTCAATTCATCCACTTAATTAGTTTTCATTAATTACCCCAACTGTTAAATGACTTTCGTACTTATCGTAAATCATCGCGAAAAGACCTAAACAGGTATAAAGCCTGCCTAGAAATCGCATTAACAAATGTAATGTTACGTGGCAAAATAGTAACACGTCACTACGCGTCGCGGAAAGTGGATTGCATAACGAGTGCGAGGAATCATTTGAAAGAACACAGGGGTGCATGCTTCGTAGCTCTGCACCCATTACAGAGGCATCATCAACATCGTCATTATGAAACGATCTTCTTCAACTTTTCCGTCCTCATTATTACAAAGCGCTGCCTCGTGAAGCAGTTTTGTCGTATCGTGCCATGCGTCACGCGACAGGCGCAGCCCCGTCGGGACAGCAACCTGACTTGGCTCCTCGATATAGATGATGGCCCGATCACTTGGCGAGATCCCCAAGCGTTTACAATGTCCTCTAAGAATGTCGCTCCTCCAGCTTACGCTGTCACTGTCCTGCGATTCCGCGTAGGTCTGACTCTTTTTCTCTATTCAGTCGCGCAGCCCGTTTGTACGCCCAATTTCACCACTCCTCTCAAATAACGGATGCGGGCAAAATTCATTCCCTTGCGTCACGACTTTTATGAGGACACACTGAGTGGCGTGGACGCTTATCAGTGGTCAAGCCAAACATCATATCAATGTGTTCGTGCCAACGTCGGTCACGGACCGCGCAATACGGCGCAGTCAGCGATAAAAACAATAGCGTCGGAGGTCAAACAGACAGGAATGTGGATGCATATGACTTCATGTGCAGGCAACCACACTCGATCGTAGGACAGCTAGGCCACTGAACTGTTCCGATTGTTCCGCGTCATTGTTATTCCTGGCCAAATATAACGCTGCGAAAGCGATGTTTATGCGATGATTTTCACGCCTTCTAGTGAAGTTATGTACCTGTATACGTCACTGACGGGATGAACCCTCAAGCGCTAAGCTATCCGTCAATACACTTGCACGTTGGAACTGAGTGTCTAATACTTTCAAATAAAAAAGGACGTGTGACTCTTAAGCATATGAAGTTGTGTAGATGCTTGAAGTGGCAGTGATCATGACACGAGGAAGGATCGGTGCCATACAACAGTGTCAAGCCCCTTGTATGGCGTGTGTAGCAGTTTAGTTAGCTGGTTCATGTTGTGAGTCGGCAAGGCGGTTTAGTTTAGTTTGTTGGTTGGTTAGCTAGTTAGTCGGTTGATTGATTTCTGGAGTTTTGTGCCCCCAAACGTTGATATGATTATGAGAGACGCCGTAGTTGAGGGCTCCGGAAAGTTCTACCACCTGGGGTTCTTTAACGTGCGCTGACATCGTACAGCGCACGGAACGCGACATTTCACCTCCATCGATATAGTTAGTTAGTCAGTCAGTCAGTCAGTCAGTCAGTCAGTCAGTCAGTCAGTCAGTCAGTCAGTCAGTCAGTCAGTTAGTTGTTAGTTAGTTAGTTAGTTAGTTAGTTAGTTAGTTAGTTAGTTAGTTAGTTTCAGGTATCGCGGAGCAAAGGCCAACCCGCGGCAACTGCTCACGCCGCAAAAAATACCATGGCAAGTTTAACGTTGCCATTGAACTCTTGCGTTGTTAACAGTAACTGGTATTTCTCAAATAAGTTTATTTATCGTGTATTTCCATTAGACACCGCAGTACACCGTGTTGTAATTAAAAGTGCCGTGACTTGGTGCGCAATGTCATTTCTTGTTTTTGGGCCATTAACCCTAACGTAAAGTGACACGAAGTCAATTCAGTAATACATTCTTACATTAATAATCAGTGATCTGGACTGCAGTTTCTATAGGCACGTGTGCCTCGTCATCTGTGTTCGTACTGTGGTCGCCCAGCGCCCTATCAGCAGGGAGGTCGGTCACATTTTCCCAGGCCAACGTGCCGCAATCAAGCAGCACGCGCTTTCACAACAGCACGTGGGCGTGTCAACCTGTGTGGGCCGTAATTTGCCCCCGATCATTCATGGGATCGCTGGCCTTTCTCCTCGTGCAAGGGGATGCTCACCTCGTGAACTTCTTATTTAGACATATGGTCGTATTATCTTCTCTCTCTCTCTCTCTCTCTCTCTCTCTCTCTCTCTGTCTCTCCCTCTTTCTAAAATTTTCATATTTCGTGCTACACATAATGAAATGAAGGACTTGGCGTTAAAAATGGCCACTGTTCCTCGTCCACGATACCTTAGAAGCAGACATTACACTTACGAAATGCGAAACAAGTTTAGTTCTCGTACCGTCTTATTTATAGCGTAGCAGCATAACGCCCGCCGCGTTGTCCATTGCAGAAGACGGCGGAAGGAGAGGGGAGGGGGGTCTGCATAGCAGCGAACCCCCCCCCCCCCCCCCTTCCTCTTGCCATTTTATGCGTGTTCGTCCCTCCTCATTGCGTCATTTACACTGAAACCGCAACGTAATGTCAATATACAGGACGGACTTGGCATCCCGTTAGAATATTAGGAGATGGATGGATCAGCGAAACACCTTACCGTGGTCCGTCAGGTCATGCGTGCAGCGGGCCGCCGCCACGTCGGGAAAGAAAGGCCGAGCATATATCTGCCGAGTCGCGGGTGCGGTGGACAACCCATAACTGTTCATCGAGGTTGGGTCTGCGTAGAACCGCATCTAAGTGCGAAGAAGTGTCCCTTTCGTCGCCGCATAAGGCAGGACACCGCCATAGCACTGTTCTAAGTTCGCAATGTCATTGCAGTATTCAGGAGGTGCCCATTATTAAGACTGGTATAGCGCGCTCTACAGTTTGAATTATGGGCGTCAACCAACTATCCTGCCAACGCATTTAAGAGATACCCATAATCACCTACCGCGAATGTCTTGGTACATACCCCCCACCCCCTCCCTTTACACCGAAAGAAACCGATCGGTGTCCAGTGGCACTGGGAGTCGAACCCTAGTGCATTCTCCTATGTATAAGGACGCTCTAACCAGTCGGCCGCAACTGCGGTCTTCAGGACTTGGATCGAAGAACTTTCCAAGCCGCTAGTACTTATCGACGGTGCTCGAAGGGTTAATACCCCTGGCCTCGTTGCGAACCATGCGAGACATAAAAAGGAAAGATAGAGACGCCCTGGATACACGCATGCCCACCGGCGACGACCTGACGCGCGCGCCGAGAGAGCGCGACGCGCGATTATGAGCGATGAGGTATTCTCTCGCGCTACGCTTGTTCTCGCTCAATTAGCGCCGTTACGAATGCATAAACGATAGCGGCCGCCGCCATTACGTGGTAATTATCTAATAACTTGGATACTAACTATAACAACGTATAGCTTGGCTCGAATAGCTGGGAACGTTGATCGACCGGAGGATGCGCTGTACCCTAATCGTCGTTAATCACAATCCTCCGGCATGCATGCATATGGGAGTGGCGGCAACTAAGACTCGTTTTCTGTTATTTGATTTCTTTCTTTCTTTCTTTCTTTCTTTCTTTCTTTCTTTCTTTCTTTCTTTCTTTCTTTCTTTCTTTCTTTCTTTCTTTCTTTCTTTCTTTCTTTCTTCACCGCGCGTGTCGCGGCAGCGGCCAATGTGGCCCGAGAGGCTACATGTTGCGTTCTGCATCTGAATACGAAATTTATCATGTGCATATTTGAGTTCATGTTGCAGCAAGTGCATTTTTGTGAGGGCCGAAAAAAAAGAATAAGAAAGCTTGCGCGTTGCCTGTTGGGACTGCCTTAGAACAAACATGACATATGCCATGACAATACTATGACAAATACCTCCTCGTGACAAATACTAGCCTTTGGCCGGAAGCGCCAGCCCACACTCTTATATTGGCCACCATTTGTAAAATGACACTTTGATTACAAAAAGAAAAAAAAAGTCCCTAGTTTGGAACTTTGTAGTGGCATTCGGATTCACTCTTAAGGCTGTCGACTTGATCACGAGCCGATGTTCTGTTAGGAACACAAGAGGTCAAGTGCCTTGCAAAAAATGTTGACTTGAAAAAAATGTTAAATGATAGGGAAGAAGAGACCTCCGCCCCGTCAGAGCTTGCGTGTTTCACGCGGAGTGACCTTGAAATATTAAGGAATGAATTTTGGCGCAAAACTGAACGAGGAAGAACGTGAAGACAGGACAGATCGCCAGGATGATACCACAACAGAGTGGGCTACGGCTGTGCCGAAAACCTGGTGTCGCCGCGGAATACGGCGCAAAAAATGCCGCGTGACCAAACGAAAGCGCGATCCATAGCATGGCTAGGCATTTATGAGATGCACTTAATGATTGTCAGAGTGATTACTAGGTTAATTAATGACTGCTTAAGCATGATTTTGTTAGTATCCTTAAGGTCCGACCAACAATAACCATCATTAGCCATCATTTAGCCCAGCACTATCCCACAATAGACGTCAGCCAGCGGTGGTAGCATGCGAGCGAGTACGGTAGTTCAACCCGATCAGACATATCTGTGCACCCTACACAGTGTCGGTACAAGAGCCTGATGAAGAGATTGTATTCAAATGAAGTCGAACAAGAGCCGGGCATGTGCAATATACGATGTCGCCCTGAAGATTGCATTTGGCGACTGCGTCCATCCAAATCAAGAAAAAAAAAAATTAACACACCACCGTAAAAAAAAAAAAAAAGTTGACCCGGACGTGATTCGAACACGCAACCTTCTGATCTGGAGTCAGACGCGCTACCGTTGCGCCACCGAGTCAGCTGTTAAATCAGCTTGGAACAAGTCCACTGCTATCGACGTTTGCTAGTTAATAAATTTTGATGTGCCACTGCAGCACTGGTTAAATAAGTCGCCATAGATAGATAGATAGATAGATAGATAGATAGATAGATAGATAGATAGATAGATAGATAGATAGATAGATAGATAGATAGATAGATAGATAGATAGATAACGAAGTTCCCTCCCACCAAAAAGAAATGCTATGGCAGAAAAAACTTCGGACGTGATTCGAACACGCAACCTTCTTACCTGGAGTCAGACCCGCTACCTTAGCGCTATCTAGAGTCGCCAGCTGATTTTAAATGGCTCGAGCGCTGTCGAAGCAACTGTTTGAAGTCCAAAAGCGCATGTGTTCAGGGTTATTTTTATCTTTGTTTTCTTTAGATAAGCCCTTCGTTTCTCGGAACAGATAACGGTGGCGACACTGCCCCAGACCCTGGAACCTGCTTACCTTAGCGACTTCTTTTTTCGCTTTGTCCGCACGCGTCGCTGTTTACTTGTCGAGAAAAGAGGCGCGCTGCATGTGTTTGCGCTATGCGAGTAGTAAGTGCGCTACAAATGCCTAGTCAGCAAAAGCGTTTATAGCGAACTGGGCTAGTACACTCTAACTGGGCCTCTGGGCAGACGAGCGTACACTTGCAGGATAAAAATAACATAGCTCGTTGCTATGCTGCTGCTTTTAGACAGGCTGAAAAAAAAAAAGAAAAAAGGAAAGCCAGGATGCCTCACCATAACTGCACTGAAAACTCACTTGTATCGTAAGAAAAGGGAACGGAGGACTGTCGTTTATTCGTGGCTGGCGATCTGATTGCCTGTTCACATGTTTAGCATAAGCTGGCACCCTCACACAGGACAGGTAGTCTGAAGGCGTCCTGCAGTGCGTATATGGCCATTGTGATGATGATGATGATGTGGCTGCTTTTGATGGTGATTGGGATGGCTAACATGCTCATTGGAATGGCAAATACGACGTGCGAAATGAGCCCCTCATACACAACAGGCACGTGTACAAGTGTACAACAGAAGCGCGAGCGCACACGACTATGGACAACTGTACGCCTCGTTCAGGCCAGTGTCCTAGATTAGGAGGTTCCGATGCGCCAAAACAGGCACACAATCGATAGACTGGTGGCCATGTTTCCACACCAGCTCGACATGACGTCAGCAAATTTTGGCAATTAGTGCTTTGAACTAGTTCATGCAATGTGAACTAATGTTAATGTTTTGAACTAGTTTATGGTTATCTGGTTGAGCAAGCCGCCTAGACATTTTGTTTGGAATATAGTCGAGAGTATTCCAAGCACGCTAACAGGCGAACGCACACTATCTGTTACCTACATGTAGGGCGTTGAGAAGATTGCAGCTCGCACACACTGCTGCTTTCGTCGTGCGCTTCATGCGGTGTTGCCCTTGTGTCCCACAGCCCTCGATTATCGTGCGTTCACACGCGCCGGCAGCGTCAGCGATTACAGAGCAAGAGGGAGAGAAGTGCGCCGTGGTCCTTGTCCGCCCTGCTTGTGCGCGTATCAGCGTATGACTTTCGCTACGTGCGTGGTTCGGGATATGCGCGGTGGCCAAGCGTCATCGGCGTGCTCTACTCGTGTCCCGCTGTTGGAAAGCGACGTGGGCGTGGCCGTTACGCCGATGGTGTAGCACGAAATGACATATTTGATGAGGGTTTTAGGTGTCAAAATAACGATATCATTAAGAGGCACGGCGCCGTCCAGGGCTGCGGAAATTTTGATCCCTTAGGGGTTCCTTAACGTTCACTGAAAACGCGGAGTATACACGGACCTCTATAGCATTTTAGCATGTATCAAAATGTGACCGCCGCGGCCGGGATTCGAACCCGTGGACAGCGTAGCGCCAAAGCGGCTAGTCATTACAGCAACGCATCGAACACGAAATATCACAATGGGAGGCTGGAACACAACACAGGCAGGTTAACACATCTCTACCTTTTGCCTCTTGTTTACTTTTTTTTTTTCGCACTTTTTCGACGTGCTTGCGTTGCGTCTACGCCTTTCTTGCTAGCTGTATACGAGATTGTAAGGAGTCTCAGGGTCTTACACTATTACGGGTACAGCCCCTCAATCACCCGCCAGCATTGCGCGTATTTTGACTGTGTGCATGGGGAGACAAGATGGTTTGGCTAGTTGATCTTACATCATGAACAAATTTAGAGCAAATGAAATAGGCAGAAGAGGACAAAGAAGGTGGAGTAGAACTATCCATGTCTTCCTTGACTCTCTGTGTCTGTTTAAATTGCGTTAAGTCGGCGTCGTTAATTTTAAGCATAAGCCCCGCCACGGAATCATATAGATCCTCGGGTCTGGCCATATATCGCAAGCAATGCTCTCGGCTCGCCAAGATCGCGTTTAGTGGTAAGTATAGATATATTTATTATACATAAGCGGAACGAAGGACAGGAGGCTGCCGCTTATAGGACTGGGTCAGTGCGTACATAAAAGGTGAGAGCGCACTAAACAGAAGTGCTTACATTCTTGGTAGTCAAAATGGAATCGAATGGATATTCTCCATCCGAAACCATAGTTCCCTTGCGATGTTGCTGCAAAACTGAGTGCCTGCTTAAGCCGGACTCGCATTGTGGTGCTATTAAGTTGCGCCGATGCGCAAGTGGTTAAGCAGGAGCGGTATGCTAGAACGCCACTTAATATTGAGCATACGTTTTGCAAAGACTGCTTAAGAAGTGCTTAGGGACATGTAGCTCACGACGAAGAGTTTACCTTTCACTGCGATATCCTTTCCGGAGATTCCATAAAACCGTGAACTTGACAACTGTATGATTGCACAAACGAGGGTTCCTTGACATTCGATACCTTCTTTACTAGGAACATGGCCAACAAATACGAAAGAAAAAAAGAGCGGGGAGGGGGTGGGGGTGGCGATACTACGTGTCGGGGATAGCGTCACACGTGTCATATGTTCACACTCCTGTGGCTGTTAGATAGACAGATAAAGGGGGCTGGCCACTAAGACCTCTGTAGTGTGGAAGGGGCATTTAGCGAAAGAGAGGGAGATGTGGATGTAGACGGGACCGAGGGAACAAGGCGAAAAAAAAAAAGAAAAGAAAATAGGTATCGTAGCTCGCTCGGAGAGCTCACTCGCACGTAGTAACAATTACCGTCGTCCAGTCACACAAAGGATTGACCGCATTGCTGGTCATTGACAGTTGGATGATGCCCCGAGTGCGACGATAACACTCCGACGGAGCCTTGAGAGAGACCGATGCCCCCCTGTTAAAGGAGAGTGAAACAAGTGGAGGGGGGCAACGGCGTTGTAGGGAGCTGAGTACAGTAACAAAATAACATCACCCTTCGCTGCTGCAGAGCATTGCGTAGTACATGTATAGTTACCCACTGAATCTGGCTTAATATTCATGCTTCTGGATCCGGATATCATTGTACGTTAACTTATTGCGTTTTAGCCCGCATTATCCGCGAGCTTATTGAACGATAAATGCTTAATCACGGATAGGTATGCGTGTCGTATATTATTTTTGTTTTCTCCTGTTCGTATTAGCCTCATGTCGACCACCTCCAGTGTGCTTTTGCCAAGCGGGCTCAGTCGCCGTCCGGTTAGCTCGTGGATGATGGTCAACACTTTGTAGCTAGCTGAACGCAGTATCTTATTATATCCCGGGAACTCCAGTACGTTCTTGTAGATGTAACTCTGCGATTAGGAGACACATAAGGTAGTGGCGTAGCCACGACGGGGCGTGGCCACGACATGCGCACACTCCTGCACAGCCACGGTAGTCTAGTGGCTATGGCACTCGGCTACTGATCCAAAGGTCGCGGGTTCGAATCCCGGCCGCGGCTGCTGCATTTAGATGGAGGCAAAATGTTGAGACTCGTGTACTGTACGATGTCAGCGCACGTTAAATAACCACTTGTGGTCGAAATTTCCGACGTTTCTCATAACTGCAACGTTTCTCATAATCATATTCTGGTTTTGGGACGTAAAACTCCAGAAATCAATCAACGTGAGCACACTCGACCACTATACGTATATGTGGTAAGTTGGTGAAGAACAAGTAAAAGAAAAAAAACGAAACGCAAATAACAAGCACACGCAAATAAAGTGGCACGCCGAGTTCATAAACGACAAACGAAGCGAAGAATGCGCTGAGCTATGCGACCGAGCTGCTCGCGCAGCTGATTTGTGCTCAGCGCGGCCCGAAAGCGGTGCGCTCGGGCTTTGCGCGTGTGAGGTGCAACCTGCAGGACAGTGTCGCATTGTTTTCTATGTATAGCCGGTATTAAAACAATCGAGCCAGGTTTCCCTTCTTGTTTTTTATACTTTAGCTAATCGAATCCCTCCCTCTCTTGCTCTAAATATAATTAAATTTAAAAAAAAAAGGTGCTCGCGTATGACCTCACACACACAGTTTAGGTAAGAGGAAAGGTTAACGGTGCGCTTATTCAGGTGTTATTGTTCGTCAGAAACGTAGCTCGAGCCAACTCATTTCGCGCATGTTTACTGGAAATTTTTTACAAATTCAACGCCCTAAACACGGCCACCCGGTATACCTTGCAATCGGTAGCGACACTTGGATTAACAGGAAAGTAAAACGAAAAGAATGTATGGCACAATGTGGTGCAGAATCGCACTACTGGCGATTCTGGGTGAACGTGGACAGTCAGTGGGCGTAACCGCTTATAAGGAAACACCGCGTGTAACGAGCTGTCTGTCCCGTTTTTTTTTTTTTTGTACATATGTTTCGTTCGCCAGAGTCAAATTGACGGCTACAGTCAAATCACTGCTTTGTCATACCTAAGTTCAAGCCAGGATGCAGAGGGTGTGACTCCCGAAGGGTTGCTAATTTAGGTGTGATGCAGTGTGACCCGAGTACAGAAGGCTTGAAACCGATATAGCAAAAGCCAGGGCGGTTGCTCCGCGAAGGGATGCACGTTTTCAGGAAACGACATCCACACACACACACACACACACACACACACACACACACACACACACACACCACACACACACACACACACACACACACACACACACACACACACACACACACACACACACACACATATATATATATATATATATATATATATATATATATATATATATATATATATATATATATATATATATATATATATATATATATGCCAGGAAATAGAAGATTTTAACGCGACTATAGGGCGCAGGTCAATTAGCTATATAGCAAATGTCCCACGAGAACACTAGATCTGGTACTGAATAATAAAAATCGTACAGTTTCGCGAGGCAAATTGTGTGAAGGGCAGGAACAACTGGGATGTACGTAAGCAGGAGCAAATTGAGGCACATGTGTTTGCAGCTAAACTGGAGGCACTAAAGCTTTTGTACTGCGTACTATAGACGGTTCTGATGATGTGAGGTGATGAACACGTACAGCCTATTGCAATGACTTGAGAGTGCTAAAGCAAAGAGAGTAAAGCTGACACGCTAGTCAGGCGAACGTTCGGGTTTCTTTGCGTCCGTACCCGGAGGACGTTAGGGGTAGGTTATGTCTAATTCCACTCGGCATTAATTTCCAATTTCAAAAATTTCGAGAACCACGCCACGGAATTGCAAAGCGCAGGTTTCTCGGTCATTTGGCTAGCTTAACCCTTCATTGCCTCCACCATCGCCTCAGTCTCCAGAGCAACGTTTTGCTCGGTATCAACAACCTCCCCGTCTTCCTTCAATTCTTGGCTTTTGCCCCGTTCTACTCCTATCTCCCGTTTTCGCCATAGCGGGAGTCGTCCGGCAGGGCAACGTAGCGTTGCAGGTTACGACGACCAACCAGCGGTGTCATGGCCGTTCGATGACGTGCCGCGGCGTCTTCTAAACGCTCCGAGCGCGCCGCGAGTGCGGAGCGTTGTGCAAGCGCGAGCGTCAAAGGCGGCGGAGGAAACGCGATCGCCGAGGATGTGAAGGGGGAAGCGGCCGGCTTTGCGCCGTCACCGAGCTACGGCTGCCCCCCCCCCCCCCCCTCCCTTCTTCCTTCCCCCTCCTGCCGTCTCACTTGCGCAGCCTTGAACCTCGTGGAAGCGACGTACGACAAGAGAAAACCCGCGGTCGGCGGTTCGGTCGTCGCCAATGGCGTTAGTATCCCCCCACCCTCACCGATAAAAGGACATTAAAGCGAACAATTCTAGACGCAAACGCGACATCCCATCGCAGCGTTGCCGCCGCTACTGCTGCTGACGCGAACCCACCCTCCCTCGCATTCTCTCTTTCTTCCCAGGATCCACCGCGCGTGGTATGATAGTCGCGGTGGTCATTAGACGATAGCAAAGCATCGGCAGTGCCTCTCTCTCCACTTCCATCTTTCGTGCTTCAAACACACTGCTTTGCAATGTGAAGTGCTTGTGCAGCGTTGAATTTTTTTTTTATTTCTTTGTTCGTTATATGCCCGTCGCTCCTGCCAAGTACCGCTGCTGCAGTGTATGCAGCGCGGCTTTTCTTTCCAAGAACGGGAGAAAGCTTACTTGGGAGAGCGCGTGCTTACAAACACTGTGCGGACGGCGTGCTCCGGTGTCCATTGCGATCGCAAGGCGATTGTGAGAGGTGGTTGCGACGTGTCCATTGGTCGATCGTGCGCGTGGTTTGTAACGAACGGCTATTATGGTGTGTAATAAGAGTGCCACTGGTACAGCACGACTGCAACCCCCCCCCCCCCCCACCCTTTCCCTTAGGCATGCCAGGGTAGATAATTTTCGGGAAATACTTGCATTACCACAAATTGCTTGAATGCTATATTTGTGAGCAAGATAGAGACAGAGAGAGAAAGAAACAAGAGGCAACTGTCATTTTCCTTTCACTTGTTATTTTTGCTCAATGTTGAATGGCGATATAGCACCGCCACATAAAAGCATGCCACAAAAATAACTAGCAGATAGCTGCCCTTCCATCAAGTGCGTTGCGTAGTCAATGCTGCTGTGTTGCATGAAAGTCTCCAGCATTAATCTCCCATCTACTATAACTAAACCATCTTTCAGCCCTGCGTTAATGTTAAGTTCTGGGCGACTGCTAACTAAACGGCTGTCTTCGAGAGAAGGAGATAGACAACCTTTACAAAATGAAGTGGTCATATCTCCAGACGCTCGCAGTCTAGAAGCTCGCAGGAGAATTTCTTCAAAGTTAACTCAATGATCAGATCTCCCGGGTAGTCCTGATCATCCGTTGGTGTGATAACTTGAGTCAGCCACTCGGCTTCTGGGTATAAATGGAGGTGGAAGTGTGAGTGTGTGCGGGGGGAAGAGGGGGCGGGGGGCGTAAGCGACGGGTGCAGCTCCATTGTATATGTGGCTTGTCAGATCAGAGAAACCATCTCTATAAAACGAATCACTCAACTCGCATCACGCAGAGATTTGACGCATTGTTTTTAGATGTCGATGCGAAACCTAAATCCAGAGATCGAGCGACCCCCATTTAAACGCCCACAAACGTTTACGGACACCTACGTTCCGTCCTAGTTTCGCGTGAGTCCGCCCTTTTAATTACTGGTGCAAACACAAAGCCCATAACAAAGATGGACCAGACGAGCCTCCCGTATTATGCCGTACGGGCGTGCTTTCTGTGCCGTCTCGTCGCACAGGCGAACTCAGAGTTGTATGCTTGCAGGAGAGCACACTTGTTGGAGTGCCTCCTGTGAAGCAAGGTGCGTGTACAATACAACTATTCTACGGTGCCTTCACTCAATCAGTCGATTAGGGAGGCGTTCTCGCACGTTGGAAACACACACCGCAGCAGCCGAGCGGTAAGGTGTATGTGTGTGTGTGAGGGGCGAGGGTGCTGCGAGGGACGGAGGATGCATTCTGTAGGGCTAGGAAGAGGAAGGGATGTCGGAATCGGAGAACGCCAGGCGAGACCCAAAGCCGGATCCCAGTTTCCCGCTGTGCAAACAGATGGCTGTCGCTCCTCCAGCCGCGACCATTGTCAGCCGGGCGCGCGGCGCGGTGACGTCATCTGTGGGACAGATCGGGGCTGCGCTCGGTGCGCCGAGATTGAAGTGACAGACCGTGAAAGCAAAGTACATGAGTGCTCGCTGGGTGTAGGTTTGTGAGCACGTTGCGCCTCCTCGTGTTGCTGTCAGTGCACACACCCGAAAGAAGGAAGAGAAAAACTGCAGCAACAAATAGAGGACGAGCGGTGGTGGGGTGTTGAGAAGAACACAAAGCGACCCGGGGTCCTTGCCGGGGAGCCTCGCTCTGGGGCTTTTTGTGTGCGTGAACTCACTTAAATTCCAATAAGCCGGAGTCAAGTAAGGATCTCCACCCCGGACCACTCTAGATTACACCCACAAGCGGTAGGTAGCGAGGGAGACGCGCGTGCGTTAAGGTAGCGCCGAATGGGGGCGCTGAGGGCGCTACGCGCGGGGGAAGGAGAAGTGAAACAGAAATCAAGTGGAAAGCTTAATGCGATCACGCGGAGAACCCTGGATCACAAACGTCGCTTCCTTATACTGCCGTTCCCCATTCGAGGGGTTGCTTCGGCCAGGACTTCACAGCGCCAGGCTGAAACCCCGACAGTTTCGAGCTTGAGGGGTGTCATGCGTTGTTGTTTACCATCACTCGGCCTCTGCTTTTCCGGATGAAGGACCCCGCAAGCCTTACTCTCTGAACAAGCCACGAAGCCCACAACATTCGCTTCCGCCAAGGCATCACCATCCCCCAAACCCCTCTGTTCATGGTTGATTGTCAAGCGGTTCGTACTGCAAGAAATGAAGGCGATGACAGGACAGGGTTCGGAACTCTCTGTTGCAAACCGGTCCTCTTTTTCTTGAAATATAGAACCACTTGAACACACTCGGCACTGAAGTGATGTAAGACAGTGGAGGTGGAAGTCACACGGTGAAATTCGGCTGCTTGAGGCCAAATAGTTGCACGCTTACAAGCTGGAAAACTTTGCCCATGCTCTACAGTCACTTGTGCATTTGATCATTATATTAATTGCACTGTGTATTTCAACCGCCGTGTATTTGTATATAAGTGCATTCTGAAAGCAAACGAAGGAGTACCGTGGAACATTATCCAGCCCTCAATCGCATTCATACTTGCACCTGCTCGCTCTCTCCCGAATTCGCTTTTCATAGTCACTCCCTCAACCCTCACATTTACGTTCACTACCAGTCACCAGCGCAGCGTTCTCATTCCCGACCACGTCCGGTCACACTAGCATGCGCTCGCTCGCTCACCGTTCTTATTGGCGTCGATTCGCACTTGTATAAGGTGCTCACTCATATTCATTCATGCTCACATCCGCTCAAACACACCGGCAATCCCTCAAGTTCATATTCGCTTCTCCTTGCTGTCATGTTCATTCACTCACACTTATTGAATGAGTGCGAGTGACGGCACAGGCAAATGCCCTCACTCGCACAAGCACGTGCACACATAGAACAGGCGCACGAGGAATACTATAGGGCGTCGAATCAAAACTGCGCGATCACGCTGCAAGGCTTGTATTTCTCCTTTTCTGTCTTCACGTTGTTCACGATAAGCTGCATCGGCGGGCAACTCGGGAATGTGCTCATCCGAGTCGGCATGCTTCCCTCTCTAACTCTCTAGTAAGAGAAATGCGCGTGCGAAGAGAGAGTGGGGAGTGTAAAAAGAAACAGAAAGAAACAAACGCGTGAAGCGGTCTACAGATAAGGCGGGCGTCAAGCGACCAATAATGGTGCGGCGTTGACAGTGAAAGTTGTGCGAGAAGCTCACGCTTGTACTGCAGTGTACTGCTCTCCCTCTCATCCGCACTGGTGCACCCTCTCCCGACAAATGTCCTCCTCGCCTGCCCCGTTCTCCGGGGCACGTAGCTAGCGGGGCACGTAGACAGACCGACAGACCGTAATCGCGTGTAAAAAGACGAAGAAAAAAAAAATAGAAAGCGTACTAACGGTTTGTCGTAGCGGAGCGGTACTTCTTCGGGAGCCGTAGATGAGAGAGGATACATAGTTTTTGGACAGAGAAGAAGAAAGAAAAAAAGAGAGAGAAAAGAAACGAGGAAGGAAGAGAAAGTTGTCATTTACGTACGGAGGAGCTATGCGCGGAGATGAAGCGCACTGGAGGACCGAGGAAGAGCCGAAGGTCGTATTCGTAGCCGCCACAGCGGATACATGCGGATACGTTGCAATGACTCTCCCTGTAGTGCCTGTCAGCGACGAGCCGGCACCTCCTGTAAGTGGTACGAGACTGTCACTTTCCGTCGGCCTCATTTGTCTTGTTCCTCTGCATTGTGTGTGTGTGTGTGTTCCTCGAACCGCGAACGCGGTAAAACGAGGGAATACAGTGCCTACTGTGAGCAGCACGCTCAGTCTCTATGCGTTCTTGCAACAGTTGGTCTTTGCGCATGTCTCCACATAAACGTACTGATGTATAGTTATGAAAACGAGAGCTCACGTAAGCAAAAAAAAAAAAAATAAACAAGCATACAAGGATTTCGTTCTGCCTTCAGCCTCGGCTCTGGTACAAATGATATTAAATACGTTCTGTTATTGAGGTTGCGTGGTACGAACTTGGTAAACCGCCCTTTTTACCATCTACGATGGTATGAAATACCACATCGGAAGGTGATATCGCCTATCGCTGAAGTATGCTACAGTGCCACAGAGCCGGACTGCCCTACTGTGTTGTTCCATACGGTGGCTTCGTAACCATTAATCTTCGACAATGTCGCTTACATCAGGGATGATGAACAGGAATACGCGACTGCAGATGACCTGCGTTTTCTTAAGCGCATCCTTGTCAAAATGGTGTTTATATATATAGACCTGCACCGCTGTGGAAGTTTCGTGCTGTCGTGTCACTGTGTAAAAAACTGTTTTATCTTGAAGGATTTTACCATTTGCTTCCGTTGCGACTCGCGCGCAATTCAAACTGGTGTACGTCTCGTATTTTATGACGGTAATGCGAATTCCCAACCCTTATATAACGCTGCTCTTGGAAGGGCGGGGCTTCAGTCCAGGAAAGGCCTTCGATTCCCACTAGCAGGAAGATAATGTTCTAGATTGGGGAATAAAAACAAGATACGGTGCGGAGAAAAGGGGTGATCTTGCGGGGAAGGGGTATGCGAGCTGATGTGATGATGATGATGATCGTGATGCGATGGCATCGTACAACGTTACGACGACGTCAGCCCGGCCTTGAACTTAGTGTGGTTGATAGCACGCTCTGCGTTATCTGCTGGGTGAGCGACATTTACACCAAAAACCCGAGGTGTTTGAACCGACACCGATCGCGACCAACTTGCGGAGGGAGATGCGTTTGTAGACGTACAGAAGTGCCGTATATATAGGTGTGTCACTTTGTCGTCCAGTCCTCCCTGCACTTAGCGCTTTCTTTTTTATTTTATTTGTCGTTATCGTTCGTTAGTACATGATGCGGCTGACCCTGTCTTTGCTTATCGAGGGGGCCGTAGCCCTAACGGCCTCATTCTTTTTAATTCTCTTTTTATATATATGTGCGTGTGTGTGACGTCGCTTTTACTTGGGCCGCTTCGTGGGCTGTGTGTGCGTGTGAGCTACTGTGCGCGGGGTGTACAGCCGATAAAGGGGCTTTGTAAAAATGACAGCTCTGGTGGCACGTAGGCGCAGAAAAGGACAGTGATCGGTGTGGACAGCACTAGCCGCAACCGCGAAAGGAACGACTTCCAGAGGCCAGCAGTGGTTATGGTCCAAGCGGGCTTCTGTGATGGAATTGTAGACCTCTGGAGTTTCTCTGCAACGGTCAGTTTTCTGACACTGCGCGTGCACTTACCGCATTATACTTGACTACTTTATTGCTTTTTTCCTTTTTTTTTTTGAGTTCTTGATTTCGATGTTTTGAATATTCCGAGGTGGAGTTCCATCTAAACCAATGTCTAGGTTTGCTGGAACGTTCGCGCTTGAATGCCATTCATCTTTTCAGGCAGAGATTAGGAAGAGGTCTTAATCACCCGATCATCAATGATATTTTGTGATCATAATTTTTGACTATTTTATTTCTTCTGGGCACGTTCTTGTGCCTCATCACGCTCACCTCCGTGATATTAGTCTCTGTACTGCGCTGCATGCGAACGTAAGCATCTGGTAAGGAATACTTTTCGTTCGCAAGAACTCCTCATCATCGAGCAACAGGTTTCGCTAATGATATTTGCAGTGCCAGGATTGCCTCTAATTTTCTCCTACGTACAGTTCTAGCATAACGCATCTTTTTCTTTACAATGGTGGCCCTGGACCATAGTCGTGTTGCATCGAGCCACCGATGCTTCGCCCAATCCTGCAGTGGTTTTCACCGCGAGAGTCCAAAACCGGATCTTGGCATATGTTCCACAACAGGCATACCTACCGCCAGAAAAGACACACGGCTATGCTCTCATACCTACGTAAGGCGATAAGCAGGCCTCAGCAAGCTTTATCTAGGACGCTGGAGCGGCGAGCTTCGAAGGGGGTGAGCAACGGCTACCAGCGACACCTGGTTTGAAGTAGCCCACATCTAAGTAGGCATTGATGTTGACTGAGCACGCCGAAATCTGCGCTGCCTCAAACCAAGTAACATAGGTAGACGTCGCCTCTGTAGTCGAAGGGGAGCGGCTCCGTTGTTCCAGACGAGTGTGTTGAGCTCTGTGTCTTGCCACTTCAATACGACATGAAGACGCACATCTTTCCTGGAAGGGTCCTGAACGGTCGACGTACTTTCTGTCGTTTCAGGTGTTTCGTATGATGGAAGATGGATCGCTGGACCTCAGCAGCCTGCGCGAGTCGGACTTCGAGCAGCTGGCCGTGTACCAGGTGCGGGACCAGGCCTGCGAGGAAGGCCTGTCCAACAGGGCGGAGGCCTCCCTGCCTCGCAACCTGCTGCTCAAGCCCTCCCAGACGCTCAGTGACGTGAGTGCCTCTTTCCTGTATATCGATTTTAGGCTATCGCGGCAGCACGTACTGGTACAGAGCGGCAGCAATGATAAGTCAGCTGTGCCGAAATGATGACTATGTCAGTATCGTGCTGTCGTGGGCTACTGCCTTATGTCAGAGTGCCCACGTATCCGCCCACGTATGTCCTCCTAGATTGTTCTTGTGTATAGCCTCC
This sequence comes from Hyalomma asiaticum, assembly GCA_013339685.2. NCBI lineage: Eukaryota > Metazoa > Arthropoda > Arachnida > Ixodida > Ixodidae > Hyalomma > Hyalomma asiaticum. The sequence goes on along the minus strand of CM023486.1, from coordinate 88,184,555 downwards.
TATTCTCCGTCAATCCACTTAGCATCTAAATTTATTAAGTCAGCAGCTCTTGCTGTGTAAACCATCTGACAGTAGTGCGCTATACCTTAAAAGACAACTGTGATGAAAATTGTCTCGCGGCATGAAAAATCGAAAAAGAGACCTCGTAGTCACACTGTGCGACTCTCCCGACGTGAGTAGGAAAGCCATATGCGCATTCGACACTCTAGATATTGCCGATCATGGGCTGAATCTAGCAAGATGACGTCACACTTTTCTTGCGATAGGTACGCATCGTAGACGATGGAAATGGAGGTTTGGACTTGCATGTCCAAAGCGACTCATAACGAAAGAAGTTAAGGCATGCAAACACGGACACATGAAATGTAGACAGAATGCTTGCGTCCCTAACAAAGGCTCAGTTTTTTGTAGTTCTGACGTCGTACAGGTACATCGTAAAAAGCATAACGTTGTGTATCGTGCGTTCTTCCTATAGCCATGGATAACGAGCAAGCTAAGCATTCGCGCATCTGGAGGGGGCACTAAATGAACTTCGATTGCGTAACCGCTGTCGTATTTGTGGAAAAGATATGTTTATCAAGAAACGGAGAGAGCGTATCATTAGGTGGGAATTCTCTCAGGGTGTGGTCAACTGCGCTCCTTAATCCAGCGCACGAGAAAGAAACGACACGCTGCGAAGGTACGAAAAAGAAATAATAAAGCAAGCGCATGCCACCCGAGGAATCGCGGCCTGCAGGGCATGCTGTATAGCTATACAGTGCCGGGGCGTCGCAGGCCGCTTGCTGATAGTGTTTGGAGTGACACAGTTCCGCGATAACCGCGCGGTGGGGCCAGCGCTAAAATGTCAGTGACACCTCTTATCTACGTTCAAGGGCACCGCCGTGAACGACGCAGTGTTACATCAACAAAGCGCGCCGGCGACCGTGAACCCCCTCCGATTTCGGCCATCGTCACTGACGCCGCCGCCGCACGGGCTTTCCATCCGGTTGCGACATCGCCGCCAGCGTCGTGTTCGAGCGTGTCGTTCGTCTTAAAGACACAGTGGCATACATCGAGAGTTTGCAGGCACCGAGGGATATGTCGGTCAGGCCCCGTCGAGGACAGAACGAAGCAAGCCGAGGAAAAGCTTGAGAGAATCGTGTAACAAGATATGTCTGGGAGAATGACAGGCGGCGAAGGTGCAAGCAGTGAAAGGGTGAGAAAGAAAAAAAGGTAGACAACTAAATCGCTTGCCTGAGCTGGAAATGAAGACATGTTGTCTGTTATCACAGCACAATAGACAAACACCTGTCGAGTTTAGGGAATTGTTAGCCAGCACTAGCGAATAGTTAACCAATCCTAGCCGGGACTGCTGGTTAGTGTACGTGTAAGTACGTTAGTGAATTCAATGAAAAGTTATCATTATCAGACATTCCCGCGCTCCGTTACATAAGGTAAGAGGAGGAGAAAAAAGAAGCCAGCGAGAGCAAGAAAGGTAGAGGAATGACAGGAGGTTTAAGCAGAGGAGATTTTCTTGAAATTATGCCTGCCTTGGGAAAGATGGGTCGTTCACGGTCTGCAAGCTTCACAGCAGGGCCAGACATCATAGATAGGGATTGGAAAAAAGTATGCCTTGCAGGGAGACGTTTCGTCGCTCACGGCGTACCCTCTTCATCATTTTATCCTGAGGCAATAATTTTCTAGTATAAAATAGTGCATAGCCGCGCATGACTGTAGAGTGTAACGGGGAACACGCTTGAACTATAACGCTATCTGATATTACCATAGATCAAGGAGACCATAAACGTCTTATTCTGCTTATATTTTACTGCTTCCCGTGTTGCTGCTTTTGCATGTTTTCTGTTTTTCCAGAATAGGCCACAAATCTACGCTTCTATTTCTATATCTGCATTGCAGTGTTCAGCTGCGATCTATTTGGAGTGTATATGCACGAGACAGGCGCCGTCGATGAAGATGTAACTTACAGATACCTGTGTATGCACTTATACCATACACCGTTTTGTTTTTTTCCAAGCTCTGCAAGCTCTTCATTTGTAACAACTCCATGCTGGCATAGTTTAAAGACCATTCAAGTCCATATACTGTTTTCCTTCGTAATTGAGTTTTACAAACATGCAACAGCGAGATAGATGTGCCATCGTCTTCGTTCTTTGCAGCAATAATCCAAAATTGCGACGTCCTCTCGCGCAAACCACTAAACTAGGCTGCTCAGTGTTCGCTGTCTCCTTCGATGTGCCAGTGTTTGCCGTGGAAAAGAAAAGTGATTCCAATCAACGCCCACACGACACTAAAAAGAATTTTAAAATAAGAAAAGCAGTACCATCCAAAGCCTCGCGAAAACCCGAGTGGCCTCCATTGTTATTTTCGCGGGCTCTATCAACCGGATACGATTTTAGGGCGCACACTCTGCAGCGTTGCTTGAGTGGGCGAAAGTTTCTCTAATCAAGCAGCTTATCCTGTCGCCTGTGTTAGAAGCAACAGTCCAGTCAGCTTGATAAGTGAAACATCACCCTGTGGTAAAGAAGCTCAGACCCACCCCTCCTTTACTTCGCTTTAGAGTGCTGGATTTTGTAGCACTCATCCTGATCGGTTTGAACATTTACGTTTATTAGGCTTCGCCACAACCGGCACTGGCTCTTTCCTCCAAGTTTCCGAGAGAGAGAGAGAGAGAGAGAGAAAGTAAGCATTTTAATACACATTACGAAGTAAGCGTGTGGGAAGGAACCATAGTCAGGGGTCCCTATGATGATCCTGGCGACAACGTGGACCCGTCCACTATAGCGCCAGGCGGATCTCGGGGAGTCCGTCGAGCAGGGCAACTTCCCACAGCTCATTGGTGCGAAAGGGTTGCAGGGTGACTGGGAGAGGGGCCGTTCGATTCCGACAAGATGTAGATGGCGGTCCGTAATTAGCGCTTGACGGTGGCCGGCCTTGTCAACGCCTACAGCAATTAAGCGTAAAGTCCACCGAGAATAGCAGAACCAGTGTCTTGCACAGCCGCATGAAGGGGTTGTTCAGTTGAGATATTTAAATGACACCTTAACTGGAAATGAAAGTAGAAAAAAAGAAAAGGAGCAGGAAAGAAGGAAGATACGGTAATAATAGTTTTTGGGGTTTTACGTCCCGAAGCCACGGTATCATAATGAGAGACGTCGTATAGTGGAGGATGGCGGAAATTTCGACCACCTAGGGTTTTTTTTAACGTGCACTGACATTGCACAGTACACTGGCCTCTGGAATTTCGCCTTCGTCGAAATGCGGCTACAGCGGCATGGAGTCGACGCCGCGTCCGTCATGTCAGCAGCCAAGTGCCGTCGCCACAAGAGAACCGCGGCGGGTCACGGGCGGCTGTACCGTAGGTAATTCATTTCAAGAAGTCCAAGGATTAGTTTCCGGGGGCCACGTTAGGTAACTTGTCACATTTGTTATAAATGATTGTCATTTATGACCGGGGGCTGTCGCCTGACTTGTCAAGCGTGGCTGATTGTTTCAGCGTACAATGCTGTGGGTACTGCCCTAGAACACATATGTCTGACTTTTTCTTTTCTTCACGTTGGGGCGATTAAGGTTGCGAAATAAAGATAGCAATTAGTTGTGGGAAAGCTGGAGAGGTCACTGAAAGGTGCACGTCGCTGGTTTGGCACTTCACAGCGCGTATAACGGTATAGAAAGGGAAATATCAGGACATTATAGCGACGGCACAATAGTAGAGTGGGTGTCAGTTGGCGGTCTCCTTAATGTACTGTATATGCCCAGCGTTCGGTTTTTACAGGTACGTGTGGACGTATGTACCACACACGTCATAAGATCTTGCATCGAAGCGAATTCGCTTTAAATAGTCCACTCAGGTAACAAGCGCTTTGTTATTGTGCGCGCAGGTTCTGGGCGTCTGGAGCACGGACTACATCCCGCGGGGCACACGGTTCGGCCCCTTGATGGGCGAAGTGTACCGCAAGGATGAGGTTCCGGCCAACGCGAACCGGAAGTACTTCTGGCGAGTGTACGACGGGCCCGATTCGTTCCACTACGTGGACGGCTTCGACGTCAGCAAGGCCAACTGGATGCGTTACGTGAACCCGGCCTACTCGAGCGAGAACCAGAATCTGGTCGCCTGTCAGGTCAAGCAGGACATCTACTTCTACACCATCAAGCCCATCTACCCTAACCAGGAACTCCTGGTCTGGTACTGCCGGGAGTTTGCAGAACGACTCAGCTACCCCATCACCGGAGAGCTTATGCTCCAGAGGATACGTGAGTGCCCGCTCTCCTTGCCACTGTGTTTCTCTTGGAAATCCTTCGAGGGCTACGCTTGTATGCATTGCTGTAAACACGTCTTGTACCGAAGCAACCGTGCGAAGACGGGGTGCATAGTAAAGAAGCAACGTTAATAAGTGCGGTTGTATATCTCACTTAGTTCGTGTCCTATCTTCAGGCTGCTGATTTTAACCTGCCTTTCGCGGCTTGGTCTTTTTTCAAAAGTATTTTTGCCAGCAACAGTGAAGCCACCCTTTACTGAGTGATAACTCGCGGAGACACATTTCGATCAGTTCTGACTGCATGTGCTAGCTATGTGGAAACCAGAAAATGCAGTTAGGAAATTGTTTGTCAAAAAGACAAGCCGATTTCTTCCAGCTCTGGTGTTTCGATCTGTCTTTCCCGCGAAAACACACACACACACACACACACACACACACACACACACACACACACACACACACACACACACACCACACACACACACACACACACACACACACACACACACCACACACACACACACACACACACACACACACACACACACACACACACACACACACACACACACACACACACACACACACACACACACACTCTCTTACTGCAGTGTGTATGTGCAATGGCTCAGAATATATAACCACCTGGGCCCGTATTCACAAAAACATCTTACGCTAAAAATGATCGTAAGAGTAGAATCAGTTAAGTCTAAATAAGAAGTTACGCTGTCTATATATACTCTCACCAAGTTGGGAATTTATCCGATAGCGCCCATTCTCAAGTCACAAACAAAAGCAACTTACATGAACCGAACCGGTGGCTATATAAGGTTTTAGCAACCGCGTGAGTTCGGTAGTCCCGAAGCAGTTTTAAGTGTGAAGCTGCGACTAAGCACGTTCGCCTTTGTTGGTTGCGCAGGGGAGCAACTGCAGCCAGCGGACAAGGATGACGCCTACTACTCCCGGCCGCACCAGCTGACGCCGCCCGAGGGCAGCACTCGCAGCGACGAGGGCTACCACAGCAATGGCGGTCCTGAGGACGGCCTCACGCCTCCTGAGGACAGCAGTGACAGCGACAGCGACAACTATGTGCTCGACTTCAGCGTCAAGGCCAAGCGCAAGCAGCCGCCCACCAGCGGCAGCGACAAGGCGGAGAAGCGAGACGACAAGTGCGAGTCGGTCGCCGTCGTCGCTGCCGAGCAGCAGCAGCAGCCCGACAAGTCGCCGCAGAACGAGTTCCGGAAGGTCAAGATCAAGATGCCCAAGGCGTACCATTACCGCAGCGGCGGGCCCAGCAGCCCGCCCGCGCCAGCGGTGGTTACCACGAGTGACGAGAACCCGAGGCCCAACAGCTCGAGCTCGCCGGACGCCGCCGCGTCGCGACGGCACGATGACGAGAAGCGCCTGGGCGCGCTGCACGAACCAGCCAGTCCCAAGTACGCCAGCGCGCCCCGGTTCACTGAGGACGTGCTGGAGCGTAGCGCCAGCTCGGCCTTCTCCACCTACGAGGGCATGGGCCAGAGGATCTCGCCGCAAAGTCCCAAGGGTCCTCCGGCTCCTGGCATTCTCGAGAACTTGCTTCTGCAGCGGTACCAGGAGCGCGCGGCCGCGGGCCCGGAAGCTCCCACGTTGCGCCGCGAGTCACTCAAGGAGCCCGTGCGGGTCATCGTGTCCAGCGACGTGTCGCCGCCGGCCGCTCCGGACACCTCGGGGGAGGGAGGCCATCCGCCGGGCCCGCCACCGCCCCTCGTGTTCCCGCATAAGAAGAGCATCCGCTACCATCCTGGCAGCAGTAGCAACGGCGGCAGCCCCGAGATGCACAGTCCCGACTCCACGGACAAAGCGCACCAGCAGCCCGCCGTGTCGTCTGCCATGAGCCCTGGCTACGGCGTGCCGGGATCGGCGCCGGCGAACTACCTCTACATGAACGGCATCGCCCCCATGTTTTCGCCGGCGCACTTCAACATGTACGCGTACTCCGTTCCCGAGACTGTGCACTCGTCACTCGCATCTCCGTCGGCGGCCATGCCACCCTACCCGAAGTTGCCCGAGTTCGGCGGACACCACGGCCCTCACCACGCGATGCTGCCAATGTCTGCGGAAACGGGCAAACTTCCGCCGTCCGGTGGCAGCTCGCCCGGTAGCAACAGGCCTTACTCGCCGGGCTCCAACCCACGGGGTTACCGGTCGTTGCCGTACCCGCTCAAGAAGAAGGACGGCAAGATGCACTACGAGTGCAACATCTGCTACAAGACGTTCGGCCAGCTGTCCAACCTCAAGGTGCATCTGCGCACGCACTCCGGAGAGCGACCGTTCACGTGCTCCGTGTGCGGCAAGACTTTCACGCAACTGGCCCACCTGCAGAAGCACCACCTGGTGCACACGGGTGAGAAACCGCACCAGTGCGACGTCTGCAAGAAGCGCTTCAGCAGCACCAGCAACCTCAAGACGCACCTGCGGCTCCACTCGGGCCAGAAACCGTACGCCTGCGACCTCTGCCCAGCAAAGTTCACCCAGTTCGTGCACCTCAAGTTGCATAAGAGGTTGCACACCAACGAGAGGCCGTACACCTGCCAGACGTGCAAGAAGAAGTACATCAGCGCCTCGGGTCTGAGGACCCACTGGAAGACGACGTCGTGTCAGCCCAACATGGTCCTGGACATGGAGCTCGACAAGGGTCCCAACGGCTACGACTACGGCCCCATGGAACTCTCCCCTCCACCGCCCGGGGCGATGGAGAGGCACCCCGCAGGTCTCTCTCACCACGGGCTCGGCCCGGCCAGCCCCGGTGACGAGTACCCCCCTGCGTTACACCACGCGCCGCCGCGACCTTCGAGCAAGGAGAGCGACTACCCGTCATCCTTCCACCGCTCCGACGGCGCCAAGACGTCGGTGATCAGCAGCGGCCCGGCGTCGCCCGACGACGACCTCTCCAAGAAGTGCCACCCGACGCCCGACAGAGACAAAGAGTGACTGTTTGCGCGCGTGCCGTGCGTGCGTGCGCCTCATCGCGCATATCGTTCTGTGCGCGAACTCTGTACAAAGCAAAACTCAAGTCATGGGCCCGGGTGGCCGTTCTCACACAATCGCGCAACGCGACGTCGGGCGCGCGCGTGCTCGGTGTCTCTCTCTCTCGCCCTGTCACCGGTCTCTCATCGAGACCGTATTTATTGTTTCGCGCGGCTGGAGACGCGGGGGGCTGCGGGCCGGCCGGCCCCTCTTTCCATACACATTCCAGGAGCGGCGGTGCGTCTTATTTCCGTGGAGGAAGGAAAATGAATGAGGAGGGAGCATCACGTCACGGCAGCTAGTTGCAGCAAAGCCAACTTCTCCTGTACACTCCTGTGAACCTGTTCCTTCTTCCTCACTTACTCTTTCTGGCGGACGAATACACCAGTTGAATCTTGGGAAATGGGTCCCTTCGCGTAATTGCGGGACCGTTTGTGGATGTCATAAGAGGGAAGTCTGACATTATAGCTCAGGTCTCGTTGAAATTATGAGCGTTTCTTAGATCTCTAAATTGAATTCATCGAAGAAGCAGTTCTTTTTTACGGAGCTGTTTTATGTGCTTATACAGAACACCGAAGCCCTATGTGCTTGAAGAAAAAAGAATCATATCATCTCGTCCTTTCCCACTCATCACACTCAGCTGATCAATTACTTTCACATCATCTTATCATTGCATCACTTCATTGGTATCGTTGTTAAGATCAGCGCATGGCATCACGACATCACATACGAAGTGCGACACAGATCGTTGCTAGACCAGCGAATTTGCCATGTTCTTATCAGAATGCACAAGTCTGCCACTGTCTGAGGAGCGGGCATTAGACAGCTCTTTGTATTGTCCAACTTTTCCATTCTCATTGGTGCGCACACAGACGAGATCAGACTTCCCTCTGGTATCAGAGCAATGTTATCGTTCACTTCATTCTTCGGTTCGTCGCGCAGGCTCTATAACTGGCCACGCTCTCTGCAACCTCTGTGAGTCGACTAAATGCTACCGCACTTACCAAAAGGGGCACGGTTCCCTTATCCTTCGTTATAGTGATATCACTAGGCTTAAGTATTGTTCCGTGATGCTCCCTCCTAGCTAGGTGACCGTTGTATATTTGTTTTCCTTCCTCCATGCTCGTCCCCCTTCTTGACGACCCCAATCCCATCACAAGAGCTTCGTGCAACATCGACATCATCCACGGATCGCGATGCACACTGACCTGCAACAGTGGCGCTGCTCTCGCGACGCGTGCCGTGCGCAACTTGATCGCAAAATTGCGACTACTTGGTTCCAATCAAAAAGCGCCCTCTCGGGGCGGTTCTAGAAGAGCCAACAAATCGAAGTAGCAGCAGATTAGCGGAGTCACGAGGAGCTGGATAACGCAGCAGACTTAGGATATAAGGTCTTGTGGGTGGTGGTCGCAACATACACATCCTGTTGGGATTCACCAATCCCGTAGCTTCCTTTCTCTATCTGTCTCTTTCTGTCCCTAACTTCCTGTTTCATGTCGATGTTTCCCCACGCACACGCAGTCCGGGAAAATCGCTGACTGCCGGTCAGTTGGCGCATGCGCACTTCCATTGCCGCTTCTTCCCCCATTTCTTTTTATTTTTAAAGATTAAAATATTCCCACCGAAAGAAGCGATGCTGTCTAATCTGCGTTATCTATACACGAGGTGCAGTCCTTTGTCTGTCCGCACAATTCATAGGTCCATTATTAAAGTTGGGAGTCACTCGGAGGCGCGAAAAAACTTCGCGTGGCAGAACCTGTCGCAATAACAAAACGCGCATCACAACATGCGAACATCGCGTGACTCAAGGTCACGTGATCGCATCAACGACAGTTATTTTATCCCCGTACTCTCTCAAGTGAAGTGGGATAACTCTTAGTCCTTGCAGTAGTAACTGCGGCGATTCCTGCTAGAGTCGAGAGATGGCGTGCGAATTTGCCGCGCTTGGTTTCGCCGCCCAGTCTGACCCCAACTTCAGCATTCCCATTAAGGAGAATGCGGAGTCAAGTCGCGTATACTAGCCGGTAAATCAACACATTCTCAATCTGTCGCTAAAGGCGGTAAAAGCAAGGAAACTAATGGTAAAGCGAGTGTCGTAGTTTGTCGTACTCACACGAAAGCCCCGCACATATCGGGAAGATTACCAGCAGCGTTTCTGACCGTCATGCTGCTGCGCTTGATGTTGCTCAGTCTATTTCTGCCTTCAGCGGCCGATTTTTGTGGTGGCGAAAGGGCACAAGGCAAAAAAGAAGAAAATTAAGAAACGGAAATAAAGGGGACGAAAGAAAACCGTTCAAGTACTTAAACATTGGTGCCCTGTTGAATACCCTAGACTAGCTAAGAATGCCCTTAAAGCTTTATTGCTTCACTAAAATAGTAACGTCTTTTAATCCATCGAGTAAAACGGGTCAAAAGAAAGATATGCAGAAGTTCAGGGTTCACGGTAAAATGAAGTGCTCGCTTAAATCATTACCGTAACAAAAATGAACGAAATTTTCAGTACCTCTTGTATAACTTACAGATTCAAAACACGTAAGTGAAAACACAGGAGAATGGGCATTTCTTCTCTCGGCGCTCGTTTGGGGCCACGCGTACAGTTTAGGACTAGGAATACCGTTAAAGTTTCCTTGCTTTTACTGTCTGTGCAGTGACTAGTAGGTCTTGCCTCAGAGGCTTTAAGGTCACGTGAATCCGTTTTCTGCAAACTATTCTGCGCACGAGCTTTCTCGTTGATGCAATTTTCCGCTGCAACCTTAAAAAAAATTCTTTCGTCATAAGCAACGAACGTGTCGATGCAAGGGAGCGTTGTCATCTACAGTAGTGTAGATTGAACGTAGAAACAAGGAAAAAAAAAAAACATTCGTATCCAGCAGTCTGTTCGTGTTTCCTTTATAGATTCGTGCGACAGCTTTTTAACGACGTCATTCACTTATTCAGGCCTCTCTGTACACCTTGTTGGCCTAGCAGAGTTCATTCAATGACAAAATCTGTTGGGTCGCTTCAAATTTTCGGCGGAATCTTCTTCGCGCTGACATGTCACAGTTGCCAATGCAAAGCGGGTGTCCCTGAGAGGATCTGGTTCATAGTGACTCCCCTCTTAAGTTCCGAACATTTCTGTCTAAAGAACATGTTCCTCTGAACATGTTCCTCTGAAGCTCTACGCTACAACGTTCCTTCTACTTACCATGCAGGCTTCAGCACAATTTGATGCGTTAGAAACGAAAGCAGGAAAAAGAAAATGCATGGCTGCCGTGCCTCAACTATACAAAGGATAGACCTCCATTCTTTTTAAATTTGTTTTTAATTCTTAAGCTTACATCTCGTGCTCCGAATACACTGTTCTTTTATTCTTCTCTCTCTCTCTTGACATTTCGACTGTGCGGTGTCGTTTTCCACAGCATAGGGGAATGAAAACAAGGAAATGGAGCATGCCCTCCCAAACTGAGATATTTATTGTCACAAAACGCCGCATTGTACATATTACTTGAGAAGAACGCACGCGCTCCGGAAGTCGTGCGTGTGTGTGCGTGTTCAACGGGCATGTGTAAATCTCGTTCATTTCAAAACCGTGCGGACAGACACAAGTGACTCAAACTTGGCTGACCCGGCGTCCAAAGGTTGAGGGCGTCACAACACGTACACACGAAACATTTGCACTGCAGCATTTCAGCTCTCCGAACAACTACAACAAGAACAACAAGGCACACAACTTTATCCCAACGCTGTTTCTTTGCGCCCGTATACGTGTGATCTTAGTCCCTTGTCTCGTGGGTCAAGCTCTGGCCGATATTATATAGTTGTAGTAATCGTCGTATACACTTTTGGACATATGATGGGTTATTTATCGTCTTCGACAAAACAAACTGGTGGATCAAGTATATTACGCTCGGTATATGTCAGAACCCCGCCCCCCTGCCCCCCATTTTTCCCCCAGCCCTCGTCCTTTTTAAATCGTCAGATATATATAATATAATGTTTTTTTTCCCTCTCTCTTTACGCTACGCGTAGCCGTGTTCGACACGAGTTCCGTTCACTCCACCTCTCTTGGTCAAATTTTCATCTCTTTCTCTCTTCTCTCTTTCGTGGAACGCATTAGAATCGTAGAGCGAGTCTAAAGCAATTGCCAATGAACAGTTCGCCACAGGATGCATGAAATACGTACAGCTGTAACAGGACAGCGAGTCGCGACACAATTTACGGCAAAAAAAAAAAAAATGGCAACTGTGATTCCAGTTATCGTTATCGGTCCGAACCTGTGTCATTCACCACTCATGTCATGGCAGCCGAGGTTTCGCTCAAAACCTTGGTTACCATAGCATGTGCTTGAACTAAGCAGGAGCTCCTAAGATGCAGTCGGCGTTGAATACAAAAATAATGTTTGTTCATCGCTTTCATACTCCGCCTCTTACTTTGCGGCAGTTGGTAGTAGCTGGTGATCAGATTTGAATAAAATCGATGACGTTGAAATTTAGCCATGGTGTTTTTATTTTAGTTCGCGCCAATCAAGCTTTTTATGACTTCGTTATTCGATAACTTACTCGATGAAATTATCTCTGACTTGTCCCATTGATACTCGACGTTACCTTCAGCATGTATGGTTGAGGAGAAATTTCACCAGAAGTTTGATCCGCATTTCTTGTAGACGTACGTTATAAAAAGAAAAAGAAAACAGCAGCGGCAGTACTCATTGGATGCCGATATATCGCAGAAACAGACGAATGCATCACATGCGTTCTGTTCGAAAAGCCCTCGTGGGCGAGGCGACTAGCGAGCCTAATACATTGGTTACACTTTATCACGTTGGTCACACTTAAGCAACACGTTGGTTAGACTTGATCAGATAGAAAATTTGAATGTAAATGCGAATAGACGAGAACCCTAAATGACTGACGACTGCGAAACATTTACTGATCAGGGATTGGAACTCTTAGCTCTTTAAAACGAACAAATGAACATCTGGTTTTGGGACGTTAAACCCCACAAATCAATCAATCAATAATAAATCAATCAATCAATCAATCAATCAATCAATCAATTAATCAATCAAATGAACAAGTGACATGTTGTTTACCTGCGTTTATCAGAAGTTATAAGCTCTACTCATCTGTGCCGGCGTATTGACTTATTATAGGTCCCGTCCTTGCCAACATCGTCTACATCGTCTGCGCATGTGTTCGACGTAAGCACCTCGCAATTTGCGATTCACTACTGTAACTGGTAAACGGTAAAACAATGACGCAATTGCGGGAGTAACGCTTACAGATCTCGTATGTACATTCCTTGCCTAAGAGATTTTTTTAATGTGCAATTGACAATTCACGTGTATCATTATGACTATTCCTTTTCTTTCCCCGCTCTTTTTTCTTGTTTGCGTCTCGTCGTTTGCTCGTCACTAATAAAAGGAGGCAAGATAATCGTGCATCCTCTCTGTACTAAAAATAAATGGGGCATAGCATGTGTGTTCTTGTTGAACATGTGAAACTCTCTACCGAATGTTCCATTCTACCACGTCGACTACTTGAACAGGGAAAAATAAAATCAGAACTGACGTTCAGAGGTGGCGACAGATCATAACAGTTGAACACATATGGCACGAAAATGACATCATTGCCAGGATTGCCGATATTGTGATTCGACGAAAAGTAAAGCCAGACCCCGCGATCCATGACTATATTTGGTTCCCAACACCATGTGATTAGATGTGTTCCTTTTTAAAGATAGTGCCATTGGAGATAGTCGTTCGACTACACTGCTACTATAGTTGCCACTAATCTATAATAGGGTGCCCTACAGTAGTAGGTCACGCCTTCGTAGTGTTCAAGCGTACGCTTGAGGAACGGTGGAGCTGGTGACGTCGATGAACGCGCCAATTAGCCCAGCTAAATCAATGCCAGTACTTCATTGCTAGCTGTGTGACCTTGAAGCATACTGAAGACTTGAAACTTGTCACATTGAAAATTGATATTTCGCATTACTTTTAGGATATGAGGCACCAACCAAAACAAAGTTATAGCATCTCTGGGACATATAGTGTAGACGTCGCAGCATTTGGAACTCAAGCCACACTTATGCAGACAGGTCGAAGAGACGGGGTCTGTCAATGTCAGTTGACGGCGATCTTCCTCGTCCACCGTTCCACATCCGCAACGCCGTAATATTTCCCCACGAAGCATTGACACCAACCTCCTGTCCGATAGGCTCTAAGTGTTGTTTCACTGTCTCTTGCTGTTAACTGTCGCCGACTGGCCTTATGGCCGAACTTGTAACCCGTTCTCCGTTGACGATGTTCGTTGCCTGTTCTGTAAATTGTACAAGGACCTAATTTATCTCGGAGACGCAGACCGCAAAAGAGGAAATGTGTATGGCCAGGAAATTTCGCAGACACACTCCGTAGCCATTCCGTAGCCACATTCCGTAGCCTGCGCTCTTTGCAAGTTTTTAAATGAAGAAACTCGCATTATTGTTCCCATTTTTCAATTGTGTTTCTTTTACTTTTTTTCCCCTCGTAAGGCCTTTTTCTTCTTGACTTTCATTGCATCGCGACATTTGCCTTCCTTCACGCCAGTACCGGCGACGTGCTCTGTTCGTGTCGTGCTCGCCACAAGTGTCGAATGTGGAATCATAAGAGAAATAAATGTTCCGTGTCATACCAACCGTATACGGGAGTCTTGTGCGTCATGAACTTACTTCGTCAGTCGCCTTCGGCGAACCAGATGCAAGGGTGGACTCTACACACGAAAGAGTGTGCTTGCTTGCACGCCGAAGCAAAGGAAAGAGAGCAATGGAAACGGGTAAGTGCATACACAGAGTGAATTGACGAAATCCAAGGTTTGATGGCAACGCGTCTGGCCGGGGAAGTGCATGCTGAATCAACGTGAAGAGACATACGGGAGCTTTACAAGGCTTCCGTATGGGGTGCCGAAACGTCTATTCAGAGTGAATTGGTACAGAGTATGCGCATGTAATAGCAACCGAACTGGAGGCAAACCTATAAAAATAGAGCATTGGCCTCTAATGGACGACGCACCAGTGTCGAATCCTATGGCGTCTCCTCTAATCCACCGGTTTTTCTCAAGGGAGCCTGAAACACCTTCAGCCGGTGGTGTGTTTAAAAAACACACTACACACTCTACTCCGAACGACTACTCCGCACTGTACTAAGATTTTACCAAAAGGCGGCGTTAAGTGGCGGGTTCCAAAAGTTTCAAACGCTTTTTAAAAACTACGAATGCTACTCAAATCGCGAAAATATGACTCCCCTCAGATGCTACAATTTCCTGCGTTTCCAAAAGCACCAGGACCCGATCGTACTTCGTGGCTGGTCCCTTACGAAAATGGATTTAGAGTTCCTTTAGAACTCCTAATGAGTTCCTATAGAGTCTAAAGGAACTCGCCATCTACAGAATGTTTTCCATAGGACGACTATAGGAAGTCTAAAAATACCTTCTATAGAAACACGTCACTTCATGCACAATAGAAAGCATATTGAACTCATATGTACTCAAATCTATAAAGTAACTTTTATAGAGCGTGTTTAAAACATTTAGCGCTTTCTTTCTATAGATTGGTTCACCATACGCGCTCTATAAGGGATGTATCTACTAAATTCTATAAAGTAACCTTTATAGAGTACCTTTAGAACTCTTAACGCTACCTGTCTATAGACCGCATTTCTATATGTCCTCTATAAGGGATCTGTAGACGGTGTATTAATACATGCAACATTCTTATGAAAAAAATGTTTCATCAGGGACCTATTTACGGCCACTGCAGGGCAAAAATCTCTTCCATATTTTTCTCCAATTAACACGGTCGTGTCGTAACTGCGGTCATGTTGTCGTCACAAACATTTTAATCTAATGCGACCAGCTAGCGTCCTGCCTCCTCCCGTCCCGCTTTCCTTCCCTTGGAATCCGATCTGTTGCCTTTAACATCCATTGGTTACCTTCCCTTCGCACTACACTTCCTTCCTATATGCTAGTTTCATGACCTTCACTTCGACTACCATATGACTAAAATTTGCGCATAGAAAAGCAAACGCGGTGGTGGCGCAGTGAGCGTTTGTTTGCTTTTCTATCCGAAGGACGGTAGCGTCTCTGGGCATCAATCGGCAACGGTGGTCGACGCAGGTGACGACGTACGCCAAGCGCCGGGGCCAGCGAACGCGGACGGCGTTGACTCGGAGCACTCGAGAGAGGAATCCGCCAGAGAGCAGCGAGACGCGCGTAGCGTCTCGCAGATTCCAGAGGCAGCGGGCGCCGAACTGGCGGTCACTGAGGCTGCTGCAGAAAAGATGGACGCCGAGACAGCGCCTGCAAAACGTCGCCATGATGATGTAGTTGCTGTGTCGCAGAGTCAGCGTCTGAGGAAAATCGAAGCATCTTTGGGCGTTCGTGCGAAGAAGAAAGCGCGCAGTGGTGCCCGCGTGCGTGCATCGTCCCTATCAAGGGGCGATGCAGATGCTAACTTCTAGCCGCCACAATGGCGTGGGAGCAAGGAGTCAATATGTATGATGAGGGCGTCTCGCCGTTGGTCTCGGCCGGCAGCAGAACCATGTCATTGGAAAGGTCCCTGCGCGTCGGAACCAGTGGCGCACCGACGGGGCGAGGGGGGGGGGTTCGGGTGTTGTAACCCCCCCCCCCCCCTGAGGCCGTCCTAATCCCATCCCACTCCGTAACTGCTCCTATATCCTAGAAGAATGTGGCGCTAATGTCTCTGTAAAATGCCGAAAAAATAATAAAAATAATCATCATCATTGATGTTACTATTATT
>CM023486.1:87823336-88168418 GCA_013339685.2 Hyalomma asiaticum | reverse complement strand
AGAGCCGTTTTACAGCGTTTCCGCGAAAGTGGTGTGAAACTGTTCCTCGACATATGCAAATTTCGGGAGCCGTGTGTTACCTATCTTGGCCACCAATTCGGTCAGCATGGGCTGCACCCGATCGAAAAAGCTCCCAGCCCGAAATAAAAGCTCCCATTAGGAGGTGTCGTAAAACGAAACTCATCCAACGCACACATTCCCAATACTCCAACTTAGCAAAAGATTGGATATCAAGTGGATCACCGCTAGGTAGATCTTGGTGGTCGCGAGATGTCTCTTCTGCTGCGCCGTGGCTGGCGCTACGTTTACTGCACGAAGTTTAAGCGGCGCTGTTCTAGCTGTGCTGTGCTGTGTTGTGCTCGCGTGTTTCTTAATTCTTTGGGATAGATCTACGGAGCCCTCCTATAGTAGAGTGAGTACGGTGTGCTCTGAATCGTCCAACATTTGTTTTAAACGGGCATGGAGGTCGGCAAATTACACGCCCGTGCATTTGATGGTGGACGTCACTGAGCATAAAGAGCGGGCTACTCGCCTGGAGAGAGTTACGAGAGTGACATGACCGCAGCGACAGATCGCTATACACCGAGGACACAGCGCGTAGTAGCAGAACGTCGGTCGCTTGGAGGGCTCCCGATTATGCGTGGAGCTATTTGAACATTCTCACCGAACGAGCTCGCTTAGTGTATACGGACGTTGCTAGTGTAGTAGCGTTGGTGCGTAGAAACATGTGGTAACAGAGAGAAAGAAAAAAAAAAATTGACCCGGACGTGATTCGAACACGCAACCTTCTGATCTGGAGTCAGACGCGCTACCGTTGCGCCACCGAGTCAGTTGTGAACGAGCGTTTTTTAAAATTGTATACATATGAATGAAAACGGCTTTCCTTTTTTGAGTAAATGTTACTTATCTTTTGTTTGATACATACACGTTCTACGTGTTGTTTGTAGACCTCTTTTGGAAACCAGATGTTGGTGTGGGCACGATGAAGCCTGAAGCCGTGCGGAAAAGCTCCCTGTTGACATTCTGTGTAGTACTCCCGCTTAGTATGGTGCCGCCATCTGGCGATTGTCGCGCACACCAACGTCTGTTCTGAGCGGCCTTCGAATCTAAGCCGCCAAGACATTTGTTTCGTTCGTCTCAGAGGCTATGCATTTTTTTGTTCGTGGTAGTGACTGTCGCCGAGACGCGGAGAAGCTAGAACTACGGTGATATGCCACTTATACGCCCCCAGTCACGGTTAGAGCAGTGAGAGCATGGTTACAGCGGTTAGAGAAGCGCGGTTTGACACAATCTAATATGCCCCGTCTCGACCCAGGTTCGACGAAGTATTGGTAGCCCGAGCTGTAGGGTGGGTGCGTGCTCTGGACTTCGTGCATGCAGTACGCGTTGCAAGATCGAAGTAAATGTCCAAGTTTCTACGTGCTCAGACGAACATTGGCAAATGACGTTGTGTACAATCATGCCTTCTCGTAGCTCCATCGGCAGTATGTGCAGTATCGCAGCGCTATTGCACTCAGTGCTTTATGCTGTGTCTAAAGTTAAGAAAAACATAACGATCATATTTGACAGGGATAACTGCCGCTGTCATTGCGAGTTGAGGTGGGTGCCTTCCTTTGCTTCGTCCTTCTGGTAAAGTGTTGTTCTGTGAGCATACAATACAGTAAATGTTACTGATCGAAGCGCTCAGTGGCGCGGTCATTCTGTATCACATAAACGCAGCTAAATTACGAACAAAACAAACAATATGCTTATAAGCGCAGCGTTTGAGCGCTTTCACGTGTCCGTCGATAGCTCAGTTGGTAGAGCGGTGGACTGTAGAGGTTGAAAACTATGGACATCCATAGGTCGCTGGTTCGAATCCGGCTCGACGGAGATATATTTTTATTGTTTCTTTTTTAATTAAAAATTAGTCGTTACTCCAACATTATTCTTGCCACACTTTACTGTTGCTGTATATCGCAATACATCTGTTTTTTATTTAAATTCGACTCATAGTCCGTTGCATGATAGCTACAGAAACGCGGGGTTTTCCGACAGAAAGAAGGTGTGCAGCATATTATAGTTGCTATGGGCACGTTTGTATACTTCGCAGATTTACTACGTGGATTAATCGTGCATTGAAGTGATAATGATTATTATCCCAGGCTGCGTTTTCTATTCGTCGTAAAACAACAGGTAACATGATTGACAGATACTCGAACACTGACCTTGTAAATAACGCCGATAAGTGGCATCTGTCCCGGTAAAGTGCCGTTATTTTAATTAGGAGGGCACATAGCCTCTTCAGGCCAAATTCGCGTTCATTGCACTTCATATTCGACATACATAGCACGATATTCCACCACTAACGACAGCTTCATTTATAGCGGTTCATCACAATTGCCTAATCTCGCATCCTCCATCCGGAAGTGAATTGAAGGTGCAGATCAGGAAACGTTACTTCGGCAGTTGTTAGCGCCATTGAAAAAAAAAAAGAAAGAAAGAAAGAAGAGAAGAAATAAAGCATCGCGAGAACTGCGAAAGTTCATCGCGCAAAGCGGGGCTAGCACGGCACACAACGCAACGCACGTCGGCACTGGTGGCGTCCTCTATCAACAGCTCTAAAAAGCATTCAGAAGAATCTTGCGCCTCCGTGATAACCACACACTAGAAAAGATCGCAAGCGTGATACACACTGATTGAATTGTTCGTGCACCGTAATATTGATAGAACCAGCGCTTATGCATGTCTTTCTCCTTTTGCGTGCAGTACAATTTTGTTTAAGTATCTTACTAAATAAATATTGTTAACGCGAGCCACAAGTTACGACAATAGGCATCTCTGAGGCAATGCTTATGACTCAGTATCCAGGCTTGGGCGCCTACGCTTGACCATGCTAGGTGGCGGCAACACTCCTTGCGCTTTCATATTCAGGCGGTTCACTGTCCATTGGCGCTTTAATCACGAGAACATAGTGGGCTGTTCCGATCAATTAAAATTTCTAAGTACAGGAATTTAGAACGACGAAGAGAGTACACTGCACTGATTTTCACACGCGTAAATAAAGAGTGACCGCGACGCAATAACCACACGTGACAGCTTTGACTACACCATGACTACACGTAAGCCCATTTTACCGGTAGCTCCTCTAAAAACACCAGTAAGGATAAATTTCATAGCGCGACATTCAATGCCAGTTAGTGGTACCAGTGGTACCAATAAGCATGTAGAGTTCGAGAATTTACGATCATCCGATTCCAAAGGGCACTTCATGTTCCACATCGTGTCAGAGACGCGATATTGGTTGCTTAATTGGTTAATAATTAATTAATAAGTTCGCTGGTTTAATAATATAGCTCTGGCGTGCCTTTAAAGCTGGGATACGGGGGGCGTTTTGAACGTCAAAGTAATGGCAATTCTGTGTTCCTGAGAGACTTCCAGCCGTAACACATCTGATAGCAGGTGTGCTTACAAAATTTGAAAATAATGTAAATAAGCCAAGAATAGCAAAACCTAAACTGAATCCCGCTAGCGCAGTACATTATTGCGTGGTGTAGTGATGATAGCTAACATGTACGGCTGGCAAGTGCGTATGATAGATGTACCATCGATGCGACGTACGTCCCTCGCTACATGTACCATACCCGCGTAGTACGTTAATTCTAGCTACAACAATATCTTGTACTGCGCCCTTGGTCACGAACGTCATGCTCCTCAACGCTAGCGTACACAAACAGACATCAGAGATAATGTAGACAACAATTATGGGGAGCGAAGAGGGTAGTCTGAGGTAATCCATAAATTCCCTGACAAGTTATCGGCGCATCCTCAAGCCAGTTGTTCTGTGTAAATGACAGAAGCATGTAGGCGCTGGCACACCCACCGAACTTCATCGAGGTTCATTGGCATTGTAAAATAACCATAGGTTAAGAAAATAGGCCGTGGCGCTTCGCGTATGCGAAGACATAAAGGTACACGACTTCCAAGTATGTTAATATACAAGCGTATACCTTCTGCAGTGATTGTAATCCATGTGTTAGTTTATCGTGTTATATGACAATTTTCACAAACATATCACGAACATATTAGTCCATGACACCTTTGTAATATATTATTCCAAAGAGTGTCTTGCATGTTTTTGCGATGGCGTAACTCTAGGGCGTTTTTTTTTTTTTTTTCGGCAATCTGGAAGGCTTTCGAAAATCAAAACCTACCAATAGATTCAGCGCGACCGAAATATTCCCACTAATAGCCTCAAGCTGGCCTTTTACGCGCCTGTCGCAACCACACGTAACTCTATGGCATTTTTTTACACGATCCAGAAGGCCTTCGAAAATAAAAAAACCTACCAATTGATTCAGCACGAGCGAAATATTCCCACTAATAGCCTCACGCTGGCCTTTTACGCCCCTGTCGCAACCCCGCGTAACTCTATCGCATTTTTTTTTTTTTTCGACGAGAGACAAGGTCTATTACAACTTATTATAACTTCCCTCAAGTAAAGTGGAAGGAATATGCAAAAGGTCTTCGCATAGCGGGCAGTTCATTTTTACAAAACCCCTTGACATAGCCTTGCGAAATTTTGATTCATTGCAGGACACCCCGCACATGAGGCGGACGAGGTGATTTAAGGAGGAGATGGTTTATTAAGAAGGCAGGGAGGTCGGCCTGAGCTAGAACGGGTCTCCGCCTGCCACTCAGACCAGAGGAAAAAGGGAAATGGGCTGGAAGAAAAGGGGGATGATGGGAATGGAAAGAAGTGCACAACAACCATAAATAAATCTTTTGGGGCAAGTTCATTCATTCTGAAAGAGAAATTACGTTCTGCTTTCCAATAAATTTTGTTCGTTTGTCAGCGACAGCCTGTATGTTTCTTCTTTCTTGTCGTCGTCTGCTTGCACCGGTGCCTGGAAATTTTGGCACAATGACCACGTGGCAGTTTACTTTCCTTAAAATTCTATCGTCCAGTACAGCATCCTTGAAGAAGACAAGAACTGCTTTAGCAGTTACCTGGCTGGACAATTGACAGAAAATTCACTTTTATTTCGCCTTGCCACTTTGATGCGAGCAAGTGTAGACGCCGACGTGTTGCGGTCTGAGACGTACAGAGGACAGTTGTTGAATATTATATGTTCTAACCTATCACCCCTTTGGAAATGTAACATCAGAACATGAAGCCTTCAAGTCGTATGTTTGAAGTCGCCGGGACGACATAACGAACAAAGACAGCTTCCACGGAACCGGCGACATAACGGCAAGGGCTACTGTACTTACTATCGGCTCACGAACTCGTGTTCATTTTTTTATTACGGGGAAAGCCTCACGTGTCAGGAGTCGAGAAATCCACGCAAATAATGCTCGGATTAACGCAGAATACCTAAGGGCTGCTGCTGTAAACAAAGTCAATTAACGATATCTTTACTAAAAAAAAAAAAAAGAAAACGCTGTATATGCCTGGGAATCGAACTCAGTCCACCGGAGTTCGACTCGAAAAAGAGGTACTCAAAATTCTCCAATATTCGAGGTAATTCGAATAATCGGAAAGACTGAACATGCGATCCGGTAGTCTTACCCGAAAATGACTGATCTTCCGCGCCCACGGATTGTGCTCAGACCGTCGATGCCTGTAAAGGGTTGTTTGCTTTTGTTTTTGTGGGGTTTAACGTCCCAAACGCAGAACTATCAAACGCAGAACTATCCACGTGGCAGTTTCCACGTGGCGTAGTCACGTGGCAGTTAACGCAGAACTATCAAAGTTGATCAGTAAAGCCAGGCAAAGAGATATAAGAAACTTTAACACGAGAGAAATAGAGAAAGCAGTAGAAAAAGGCACCAGCATCGGTCAAAAGAAACTGCACTTAGGACAAAATAAAATGCATGCGCTAAAAGATAAACAAGGTAACGTTATCAATAATTTCAACGAAATAGTAAAGGTAGCAGAAGATTTCTACTCGGAACTGTACAGCCCTCAGACAGACCATACAACCTTAAAAGAAATAGAATCAGAGGAAGATACTGAAATTCCATGTATAACCACTGACGAAGTCAAAAAAGCTGCTAAAGGCATGGCCCGCGGTAAAGCAGCCGGTGAAGATGGTATAACAGCCGACTTGATCAAAGACGGAGGAGATGTTGTACTTGAAAAACTTGCATCGCTCTTCACGAAATGTGTCAAGACATGTAGTATACCGCGCAGTTGGAAAAATGCTAATATAATCCTTATCCACAAGAAAGGTGACATAAAGGAGTTAAAGAATTACAGACCAATTAGCCTACTCCCAGTAATATACAAGCTATTTACAAAAGTAATTTCTACAAGGATAAGAGAAACCCTCGACTTTAACCAACCGAGAGAACAAGCTGGTTTTAGGAAAGGTTACTCGACAATGGACCACAGCCACGCTATCAACCTAGTAATTGAGAAGTACGCCGAATATAACAAACCTCTTTATATGGCGTTTATCGACTACGAGAAAGCATTTGACTCCATAGAAATACAAGCAGTTATAGAAGCTCTACGACGACAAGGGGTACCTGGCGTATACGTGAAAATCATAAACAACATATACAAAGATTGCACAGCCACACTACTCCTACATGAGAAAAGCAGAGAAATCCCGATCGAGAGAGGTGTGAGACAGGGAGATACGATATCCCCGATGCTATTCACTGCATGTTTAGAGGAAATCTTTAAACGTCTAGACTGGGAAGAAAAGGGCATTCGAATAGATGGAGAATATCTCAGCAATTTAAGATTTGCAGACGACATTGTACTCTTTAGCAATGATGGAGACGAACTACAAAACATGATTAATGACATAAACAGGGAAAGTATTAAAATTGGGTTAAAAATGAATAGGCAAAAGGCCAAAGTTATGCTCAATAGCCTAGCTAAGGAACAGGAATTTACAATCGACAATGAACCCTTACAATGTGTAAACGAATATGTATACCAGGGACAGTTAATAACAGGAACTCCCAACCACGAAAAAGAAATTCTCCGTAGAATAAGGATGGGCTGGGGCGCATTCGGAAGGAATTACGAAATCATGACTGGAAACTTACCGCTCTCACTAAAGCGCAAAGTATTCAATCACTGTATCCTCCCAGTACTAACGTACGGTGCAGAAACGTGGAGGATAACTAAAAGACTAGAGATGAAACTAAGGAGCGCGCAACGTGCAATGGAAAGAAAAATGATAGGGGTAACGCTAAGAGATAAAAAACGAGCGGAATGGATCAGAGAACAGACAGGAGTAGCCGATATTATTATATCAATTAAAAGAAAGAAGTGGACCTGGGCAGGACATGTCATGAGGAGAACAGATAACAGATGGACAGTAAGAGCGACGGAATGGATACCAAGAGAGGGAAAACGCAACAGAGGCAGGCAAAGGGTTAGATGGAGCGATGAAATTAAAAAGTTTGCGGGCGTAAAGTGGAACCAACTCGCTCAGGAGAGGGTGGAGTGGAAATGGATGGGAGAGGCCTTCGTCCTGCAGTGGACCTAAATAGGCTGATGATGATGATGATGAACGTCCCAAAACCAGCTCTGATTATGAGAAACGCCGTAGTGGAGGGCTCCGGAAATTTTGACCACCCGGGGTTCTTTAACGTGCACTGACATTGCACAGCACACATTTTGCCTCCATCGAAATGCAGCCGCCGCAGCCGGGATTCGATCCTGCGACCCTCCGATCAGAAGCCGAGTACCATAGCCACTAGACCACCGTGGCAGGGCGCCTGTAAAGAGTAAGCATGTGCACAATGCAAGAAGGCGCGACAGCGGCCAACAACAGACGTCCCAGTACTTACGGCTTTTCTCCGCAGGTCTACGCGCTATCGCGATAAACATATCTGCGACAACGTGCTCGGCGATGCTGCAAGTGCTCCTGTATAAGCATGCTGGTGTACTGCACGCTTTTAACAGGTGACCAAGACAAGCTGGCCTGTCATTCGCAGCCGCGTCCTTGTGCAGGTTCTCTTGGGCGTGCATTGCAGCGGCGTATATGTGAAACAACTATTACTTCTTTATTTTTGCATTTATAATTTGTTATCTGCTGCTTTATACTGGGATATCAGATCAACGCAGTGACGATCCAACAAGGTAGTCTATAAGCATTGTGTTCATCGCAGCGGTGTATTTCGCGTTGACGCTTTCTTTAACGTATTTTTTTTCTTTAGAAAATTACGTGTTGAACAAAATACCATTACAGAACGCGAACTCGCGTTTTGATATATTATGTACGATTCGACATTCGAAGCCGGATATTCGTATTCGGCTCGTATGCGTAGATTTTCATATCTTCACACCTCTAACTTGTACTTTAGGCCTTCTCACTATGACTATGCGGTACTAAAAATACCTCTGAACTACCGTTACGTCAGTCTTTAGAGGTCCGAAAGGTCTTACCTGAAAATCAACGCTTTTGACGAGGAGATAGGCTTCAGTGGTCAAGGATGCCGACACATTTGACGAGTTCCAGTGGAGAAAGTAATGGTTGAATGAATAGATGGTTAGTAAGGGTGTAAGGCTAGTGCTGGTCCCATTTCAGCGCTTTATAGTGACGTATTAGCAAGAGCGATGCACTCTAGGAGTCTACTAGAAAGCTAGCAAGCTAGATGTCCCTCGCAGAGCCTACTCACTGCAATGTTCCTGGCGTATGACAGACAGAATTCTGAATATGTACAAGACAGCCCATATTTATTAACGCGAAAGCCTTAATATGTTTCATTGAAAGGTGCCCCTGAATGACCTATGCGTGCACACTGCACAACATGGGGTGGAGCTGGTATCACGTGACCTCAGCTAGACCAGAGACGAACCAAGGCACACCAGTCGTGTATAAGAGACGATAAATGACTACTAAAGTTTATTACCGTCTGCTCAATGCAGATTGATAAATATGCCGCGCCAATCGAACGCAAGAGCATCGAGCACTTGAACTCCGGTCCTCGCTTTGAATCGAACCCCGGACTTCTAGGACTCGAATCCATGACCTTCTGTAACTCGAACCCGCCTTGTGCAAGTTGAACGCAAGAACTAGACAGGATTCGCATCCGAGACCTCGGTTGTATTAAGGCGGATTAAGGCAGATTAAGTTGTATTAAGGTGTGGATTACGGCGTGCAAGAGATGTCGTAAGGACTTCGCTTTCGATTCTCTTAGGCGATAGCTAATGTACCCCGCGAAAATGTTAAATCTGTCAGAGATATGCATTATATGGAATGGCTTCCGCATAGGTCCACCAACTGTAACGTACACGTACTCTCGGGCCTAATGTGCCGTAATTTTGACGTCGTACGCAAGGACACCTGGGAAATATTCTTTTGCCCATTTATGTACCTTTGCTGTAGACATTCACAGATGAGTTGTCACATCTTTGTAAGTTGTTCTTCAAGCTTCGCCTTGATTAAAAAAAAAAATGAAACAAGCGCGCACACACCTTTTTGGACAAGTGACAGCAAGCTTTTTGTTTATGGCCTTTACTTACCGGCACTTACCGGCAAAGTGAGAACACCGTCTCGGCGATGTCTTCAAATCTCTAGTGACAGACCATTGTTTAAGACAAACGAAGCCACCTTTCATTCTCATTTTATTATACTCACGACAAACGCAAGCACCACATTTGTTCGATGTGCTCCAAACAAGTAGGTTGCGAAAAAAATCGTGGCACAGAACGCACGAATGTAACCACGCAGCATTCTAGAAAACCAGTGAAAGATCGCACATCTTGCGCCTTTGCACGATAAAAAGAAAACACTTATTGCGAAACAATAACACAATAACTACTCTTAATAAGTGTCTATTCACTGTATAAAAATGTAGCACAACCAAAACACGAAAACAACGCCAAAATGTTATACTTTCGCGCGCTCGCGTCTTTATATAACAAATCCTTATATACTTTCTCTTTATAATTTTTTTTATTTTACCGGTAAGATTCATACAAAACACGCCATAATGCAGGGCGATATTTACTTTGCCTATCTTTAGAAAATATGGGCATTCTTCATTTATTCCTTCACCTTTCAATGACTTTCCAACTTTTGAGGATTCGACCTGAGCGTGATACACGCTCAAGCCATCGTTAGCTTGTTTAACGTGTAATCGGATGTCTGTTACTGCTACAAAATGTTGGTTCTGTAAACCGAACGCTCACCCAAGGTGTTCACAGCTAATTGCCCATTAATCCAGAATCGTTAAATACATGAATATGCACGTTAGCGCATGCACGTGCAACACATACTGACTTTGTACACATCGAGTATTACCGCTACTTCTCTATGGGCCTGCTTTTCGATACCATTGGCGAGAAATCTAAGGCTTGGACATTTCGGGACAATTGTTTGTCGCCTTACAATGCAAAAGAAAAAAAAATGCGTGGACGCACATAGTTGACTGTTACAAATTCAATCACAATATTGTTGCACTTAGCTCGGCATGTTTGAATGTGCACTGGCGAAGTTGTATGCGCCAAACGTATTATTCCCGGTGATCAAATTGCCTTGACTGTTGTTCTTGAAGTGTGTCTGCGACGTACCAACCGAGCTGCTACGTGTACTGATTGGGAAACTTTACGACAAGTTCAGAGTGCGCAGAACACACCGTAATTTTGTTTCAAATACTATTTTTACCCGAAAATTAAAGCCGTACGCAGGTACACTATAAAGCAGGCCAACAGAGAAGCAACGATTTTTTAGGGGAGTTGATGACATCTCTGCCGGCAGGAATTGAGACGCGAGCAAGTTTTTGTTCGTTCGTGATATTCGTTTTTTTTTTATTATTTCCATATTCCGGAAGTTTGCCTGTGGCGTTTAAGGGGTAAAGCATTACCACACTAGAGTGCTGCTAGTGCACACATTGTTCGAGCGTTACTTGCAAGTTTGGGGTCGACAGTTGTTCGCTCCGACATTGGTAACCTACTCACGTCTCAATATTCTGACGCCAGAATACGCGGATATTTCGTGGTATCAGTCAGTCACGCCAGTGTACGTGTACGCGTAGTTTCTCCGTATCTCGTTCAAGCACGCCATCTTGCGTCATTCTAGGTGGCGCTGCGTGCGAGACAGACGAGACTAAACATCGATATAGAACAGTAGATTTCATATAAACAATTTTACAGCCTGTCATCCGCCTACAGAAAAACGGTGTTCTATTATACACTCGCAGGTTTGATTTGGTGAATGCACTCTGGTCGCGGTATGGCAGGGTCACATTGGCAGTAGCACACACGCGTATATTTCTTTTGCTAACAAATAGAGAGAGATAAAAGAAAATCACGAAAGAGTATACAAACTATAAAACTTCTTTATCTTTAATCTAGATTATAATGATCGATCCTTGGCCTCCAGTTAAAAAATACTAACCAGGTGCCGCTTTCAACCGCCTCAACAGGGAGAGGTCGCTGTAGTCGGATGGTCCGTAAATGGCGATGATAATTGAGCATTTCATTCGCAAGAAAATGCTTGCGCTGCAAAACCTGTACACACGCACAAAACAGAACAACTAGAACACGGCGCTTCTTACAGTAAAGAATGTATACGGGAAAATATCCCCTTTTCTTTTGTTATTACCTCAACCTAACTTTACGTTATCACTTTTCACCGGAGGTCAAGGATTTCAACTAACAAGCAATATACAAAACTCTCAACGCGCATTTTTGTCATGAACAAAGCTGGTCAAAGGAAGAACCAAACGAAAAGGGGAAAAAACTTAAGGCATATCCTGGGGTGACGAAAAAACTCGCACACCACTTATAAGAGGCCGCATAACAAAATGACAAGTCCACAAAAGTCGAGTTAGAAGCGAGCTTACTTGCACTTTAAAGGGACGCTGCGGAGAACAAAGAATTCTGAGCTGTGTTAATAAGAAACTTTCAACGATGCTAGTAATAAGTCGACCCTAATTGTTAGAGAAGGTCATTTAAACTGCGACTCGTAGGAACGACAACAGACAAGTGGCGATTTCGCTGTCCAGCTCCTGCACGAGGCCGCCGTGATGGCGTCACAGTTTTTGTGACGTCAGCTCCAGTCTACTTAAACTTTTTTAGGCAACGATAGAGTGCATCGCGATCTAATATAAATGTATTAATGATAGATCTTATCAAAATACGATAACCTTTACCGAGCCACTGCGATCTGTGCATTAAACACGTACACTTAGTTGATGGAGTTTCCTATTGCAATGGAGCTTTTTGCGCCAGTGTATTCAGCATAATGGAACATGAGCCATCATTCTTGATTTTGAAAACAACCAGCTTTCTTTTCTCCATAGCGACTCTTTAAGACGTCAATGAAGTAGGCTTAACCAAGACTGCTCGCTCGGAGCCTTCGTCAACAGGTAAGGTCGTATTCCGTAAACCAAAATTATCGACTTCTTTGGGACCTTTATACTATACGCCCAGAACACGCATTAGCACGCATATTATGCGCACACTGCACATGCACACACGCAAGAGTCTTTTTGTTGTTGTTTCTTTTGCACGCGCCACCGCACACAAAAAAGGAGTTGTAGAATAAAGTAACAACATCGTCAAGCCACTGAATACGAAAGCATGAAATAAACAAACAACTAAAAAACGGATTCAGAAAAAAAGTCCTACACAACTGTGGTCACCACGCAACAGGTTTCTTCTATTACAGTCTGTACAAATTTCCGGGTGCATTCAGCGAGACATTCACACACAAAGGCGCGTTTGAATCAACCCGGCATAATGGCAGCGTGTCGAGCGAGTCTCTAAACAGAAACGTCTCGGTTAAGTTACGTTTTGTTCTCTTGTTCTAGTTTTCCGAATGTCCTAGAATTCCTTGCGTGCGCGTTTGCAAGGATAGCACTCCGGGAATAGGTACTTGATATAGCGAGCCCCCCTTAGTACGTTCGACGGCAGATTCATATTTTCTTGTGGCCGTACAGTTATACGAAATTGCCATAAAAGTGTAACATTCGCCTAGTCATTTTTCTCAACAAAGGCTCGTGCGAATATGCAGGAGCCAGGACAGCATCCTAATATAGATTTCCCCTATATTACTTAATGCTGAATTAAGATAGATTGCTGAAACTCCTCCCCATCGCATCCCGAAGGAAGACGCAGTTAGTCTCGTCCCTTAGGTTAAAAGAAAAGAAGAGCTGCGTAAACACTGCTTGAGAAATCACCCCTTTTAGCAATCCGTGTGATAAACTTATGGAGAAAATAACCAGAGTGTACCCGTCAGGTATCTCGCTGGTTATGTTCTGTAAGTCTAAAATACTTTTGCGACACTTGCATCTGTCCTGGTACCTTATACATCAAAGAAGAATGCCCCTTGGTGTGATCGAGATAGCATTCCCGGAAAGTGATATGTAGGAGCGAACGTGCACTGTTTGGCACTCTGTGCCCTGTGCAATGAGAAGGTTGCGAAGGCGTGCACTACAAGAGATGATCGTGTGCCGTAGCCTTAACATTGTCACTGCTCACAGCTACGTGCAGGCCAACTATATATACTGTCAAAGCTACCAAAGCCTCAGAAAGCCCAAGTACGGAGTTGACTATCAAGTTCCCGTTTAAAGAAAAGCTTCAAAGTTCTATTTCTTTTCCTTCTTTTTCTTGCACGTATACAATACGCGCACACGAATGTTAAATTTGTATGCGATGAATAACCGACACCAGTGAAACGCACTGTCGAAACACCTCGTGTGATGCGTATATCAATTGCCCAATAATCTCATACGATTTCATCGTAACACGTCAGTTGTACGTGTCCTCGTGAAACGATACGAGATCATCAGGTATGTTGATTGATTGATTGATTTGTGGGGTTTAACGTCCCAAAACCAGTTCTGATTATGAGAGACGCCGTAGTGGAGGGCTCCGGAAATTTCGACCACCTGGGGTTCTTTAACGTGCACTGACATCGCACAGCACACGGGCCTCAACATTTCGCCTCCATCGAAATGCAGCCGCCGCGGCCGGGATGATCATCAGGTATGTGACGTAGGTCCTATATTATATATAATTTTTTCCTATGCGTTCCCGACGTGGCCTTTCGAAAAGTTACTTCGGCATTCACCTAGCATGCCTTCTGTCAAACGATTGTTCAAAAATTCCTGCTTTCTACTTATGAACGATCAAATGCACGCTCGGCTTTAACGAAAGTATCAAAGCGCTAAATAACGCTGGCTTGGCTGCAGCTGCTTTGTATACGTCGTGCTGCCTTTGTATAGCGGTTATCGCGCGCCGTATCTCATCGCACGGTTTAATGATGTGCACTGCGAATGAGTATCTTCCGGGTACTTTGCAAAGACATTTTGATTGTGCACACATGAAGGCGTTTCATTTTACTGGTTCAATTGTGCTGATAGTCATTCACAGATTTGCGGAGATTCCCGCCAGTCTATCCGATATCAAGCCACACTGCCTGCCTGTATACTTGATAAAGAAACGGTCGAGTACTCTAAACACTGAAGTTCCATTCTGGTCTCCCGAGATATCGTCATTAAAGGCAGGGGTTTCACTCGCTTACCCAGATAAGTACAGCGTGACAGTTCGTTAAAGAAGAGAGAGTGCATGCCATTGAGAGAGGTACACTGCCGATGCCATATCTTAACTCCACCTTGTTCAGCATTCGCGTTCCTCAGTAGAGGGCATTAGACTCCTCAAGCACAAAAAAGTGTGCATGTACTGCACCCGTTCACAGAGTTTTTAAGGCAGGGGTTAATGTGGAACAGTTAGTTCTGCCTAAAACGAAACTGCAAGAACACCTTTAGAGGTTACCTTGTAAAGTAGGATGAACTATCACCTATTCAAGGCTCAAGAGATTGTGCATGAAGCAAAGTAATGCCCGCCATCGAGGTTCCATGGCCGGTTCGGGCTATGCTAGTTCAAAGAGGAATACTGCATTGTTGCACCGCTTGCCTCCATCTATGCAGGGAACACGAGATTTAAACTACGCGCCCCAAGGCCCACCAGTTGTACCTCTAAACTTTCCAGCAATTTCGGCGTAGCAAACCGAAAAGCACGATCACCTGTCAGTGAGCTTACTCGTGCAATCACAACGGGCCTTCAAACCAGCTTTCGGCAGAAACCCACTTGCCGTTCACGAGCAAACGAATCAGTTCTTAGAGGTGCCATCGTTTGTCCCTGGTGTGTCACTAAATCCCCCCCTCCTTCCGCATTTTCTTTGCAAGGCTGATATATATTATAAATATGCACTGACGGCGCACCAAAGCTCACTCATTTCTGGCGGATAACGGAAAATACAGAGTGTTTAGAAACAGTGAACTTAAGTACTAAGTCGGCGTATGCACCTGGAGAAGAGGTGGAACCTCGCTGCCCATGGTTTTCTTAGTGCGCAGAGAAAACGTTTCGTCCACTGAACACATCTGCTGAACTCCTCAATGAGGCAGTCTTCACACACGCTGCCTTTCACGCTCTCCAGTCCCGCGGGTTTTCGCGGGGCTACGCCTAACGTGGCGTCCGGAGAGTTTCGATAAGCGCTGCCTTGGTGTGTGTTTGTGTGTGTTTACGGGCCCGCAAGAAAAGACGGGAAGAAACGGAGAGACCGTGCGAGGGGCCATTTTTTCTAGGACATCTCAAGGCTGTGGCGCGGCATGTTTGGCCAGGGACGCGGCGCTGCTGTTGTTGTTGTCCACGGTCTCGTCAGCCTTCGCGGCGTTGTCGAGGAGCTCCTCTGGAAGACTGCTGTCGCCGTTAGTGCTCGCGTGCTGCGGCGTCGTCGTGGCGGTCGCCGCGGGCGCGACGGCGCCTCCTCCCTTGGTGGCTCGCTTGTCCTCGCGCTGAGGGCAGTCGGCGATCAGGTGTTCGACGGACTTGCACTGGTGGCAGCGCTTGGGCTGCGGTCCCATGGTGCACTTAGCCGCAATATGGTTGGCGAACTCACCACAGTTGTAGCACCTGCGTCGGATGTGGGTACAGTGAGAAATTAAAAGGGACGCTAAGGAGAAGCACTAAATCAGCTGAGAAAGCTTGCACATTACTCTTTGAGAAATGTACTGCCATCAATTTCCCTATCCCCCGTTCGCCATTAGAAGGGAAAATGAAGATGAAAGTTTCGTTGTTTAATTTTGTGCAGAAAGTTCACCTCAATGTCAGCGTGACGCGACATATTTGAATGTCTCACGCTTATTGTCGCAAGCTATCGAGAACATGAACTGTTGCAAGAAAAACAAAGAACAAGGAAGTGGTGCACTCTTGAGTATTTGTTAAGGAGTACGCTGCTGCTCTCGCTGAAAGGACAAAGCTGAGCGAGCTGGTAGCGGCTCATAATGCGAAGAAACGTGTGAGACATGGTCATATGGTAAGAGGAGTGGACAATTGTGACCTTCTCTTACCTTGTGGCCGTGCCTTGCACACCTTTTCTTTGCATTGTGCTCTTTTTATGCCGCACAGAGAATGAACTGTTCCCCAACTTCCTAGCTACACCGGCAGGAGTTTGAAAACCACACTTGTCATCGACATCGCACAGACAGCACACGAGAAATAACGTGATGCTTGCCGCGCACACAACGCCTGCCGCAGCGCAGATTCCAGGAAAGCTTCCAAAGCTGAAGTGTTAAGGCTCAGGCGTGGCAACAGAAACAGCGTCCCGCCGTCCTCCTCCCCTCGTGTCCACTACCCGAGAATTCCTGGCGGAGCAGTTAAGAGTGAGCGAGATTTATGGAGGCTCCGTCACTACGCGATAGCGGACCGCATGCAGCGCGTCGCAACTGAGAGACGTAATAAAATATAAAGAAACGCAAATAAGCGCAAAAGGAAGAGGGGCCGAAGTGCATCCGTACTGAACATGCAGCTCTATACCGTGAAGAAAGATCGGCGTACTTCACAGACGGCCAGAAGCAACGATTGAGAAGCACGTAGAGACAATATATATAGCAACTCGGGAAAAGAAGAAGGGTACAGTGGTGGGAGTCGAGTGCGAAGTACCTCTCTAGAAGCAAACACGAGAAGATACTGCGCTGGTATACAGCGTGGTTTTTGTCGCGGTCCATGCGCCTGCATCCCGCGAATCGAATGCCGACGCAGCCCCGCGTTCGTTCGAGCTCCAACACGCGAAAAGACCGCACGGATGGGACGCGAACGTCGATGTCTGTAGCATGCATTCCGCTGGGTGTTTCCTTTTTTTGCCCCTTCCACGCAGGACACGATGTCAGTCTTAGCGGCACCCTTGTGAGCCGTTATTTAGAGACCCCCCACTACCCTCACACCCGTCCCAACCTCCTTGTTCGCGACAGCCAATCGACGTAGAGGCCATTAAACCGTGACGAATCGGGGAGTGTACTGCAGAAGTCGCGCGATTACCAGTGCAGTGTGGAGGGCACTTTATACGGTCGCTTGTTGCGCGCATGTCCACTTGTCCATTTTATCGCGACGACACAGACAACGTGTGCTGACGCAACCGCGTGGCCTTTGGGTGACTGTACACGCGGACAGAGAGAGAGAGAGAGAGAGAGGAGAGAGAGAGGGGGGGGATAGAGCCGCAAGATTTCCACAGGAACATCACTTGGGACAATAGGAAGCAAAGGTTCGGGTACTTAGCACTTAGGTGCTTAACAAACGCCTTCTGGCGCCTTTAGCTCGTCCTGTTTCAAGCGATGTTCGGTTTCGCTCAAGTACCAAACCAAACTGCACCAGACTCTATCTCGAACCTGCAAGGTTTCTACTTCATAAACAGAATTCCCGAAAGGGAACTGTGTTTATGAAGGGCTTCGGAAAGGGCTTCTATTTGTGGCTGCCGATATTTCCTGGGTTAAGTTTAAACTCCTATGAAGGTCGTGCACTCGGAAACGCGCAGAAATTCAGAAATTCAAAGCTGGTGTGGCGTAACATGCATTTGCGTGGAGGTAAGGGTGAAATGTAACACAAACAGAGCAAAGAAAGTGCGATGGCGACGACAAAAACAGTGGCGGGATAAGTACTTCACGTCAACACATTAGTGACGTATACGTATATAGTCCTGAAAGAAGTTACTACTCTGCGCAGGAATGCCATCGTTACAAGAGTATCTGGTTAGTTGTCAGATAACACTGAGATACCCTCCTCTCTCTGCAATCTTAAAAACTGCTCTCATCAACAGACACGCCCCGCTACGGTGGTCTAGTGGCTATGGCAGTCGGCTGCAGATCCGAAGGTCGCGGGATCGAATCCCGGCCGCGGCGGCTGCATTTCGATGGAGGCGAAATGTTGAGGTCCGTGTACTGTGCGATGTCAGTGCACGTTAAAGAACCCCAGGTGGTCGAAATTTCCGAGCCCTCCACTACGGCGTCTCCCGTAATCGTATCGTAGTTTTGGGACGTAAAACCCCATGAATAAATAATCAACAGACACGCACTTCCAAACCCTCTTAATTAAGGGCTATCTTATACGAGCTACTACCCTTCACTGATCTCTGACACTTCACTTTACGGTTATGTGGCACGATAACATGACATGATGATTTCGATGTGACATTGATTGATTCCTGGGATTTAACGTCCCAAAGTCGCGATATGATTATGAGAGACGCCGTAGTGGAGGGCTTCGGAAATTTTGACCATCTGAGGTTAAAGGGGCACTGACACCAAAATTTCGCTGCTAAGATAGCCTGCGAGATCGATTTTCGTGGACATACAGATGTCATCTACCAAATCTCAATGGCGAACACAGCTCCGAAGATAATTTAAATGAATATTGAAGTTCGCATGCGCAATCGAGCGCGAGACGCCGTACATCGCGACATCGACAGCAGCAAAGGTGACCTGAAGGGGACACCGAACTTCCGTGACGTCACCACGGCTGCCGTGCTCCGAAAGTGCAGCTAGCAATGATGACGTCATAGCCGCCATTGCTTATTCGCTGCGGCTGCGTTAGTAGACTGCCGGCGACGCCAGACCTCAAGAAAATAGTTGCCACCCAACAACGATGACAGCAACAGCGACAACAACGCGCAGGACGTGCGACAGGCGAAAGAAAACGAGCACGCGACGGTTGTCGTGCGGAAGCGCGTCACAGTTATGTGTGCTCACGTGTCCGAACTCGTCTACTCCATCGCGAGCGCTAGATGGCGCCAGTTTCACCGGGCGCCTTGTCGTTTTTTGAGCTCTCTCAAACCAAAACTGAAACTAGTGGGTAATAAACATGCCGTAAATAATTATCTGACGCGCGCTGGAGCAAATGATGTGCCGTGTTATGGCTAACAGGTCCCCAGCTACGTATTGCAGCGAAAAAACAGCAGACGAAAATTTTGGTGTCAGTGCCCCTTTAACTGACATCGCACAGCACACGTGTCTCAATATGACGTCTAAGAGTGCAATATCACCGGAATTTTTCACAGACCTCGAAAGATGCGCAATTCGTGGGACACGTACCTGATCTTGCGGAAGCGCTTCTTGGACATGGGCCTCCGGTGCGACCCCTTGCAGTCGCCCCCATCGGGTCCCGACACGGCCGTGGCCTCGACGCCCTTGTCCGAGGCCTTGCACTCGAACTCCACCTCTTCGTCGTCTCCCAGGCTCCTGAATCCGGACATCTGGATCACCGACTGCAGCAAAGAACAAAGCCCGGGGACAGGTTACACGGCTACAATTCCGAAACTGCAGGAGCTGAGAATGCATGAATATACAACGTTGCGGCTAGAACAATGGACAGTCAGAGCTAGGTAACCGCAGCCAACAATGGCCCGCGTTTACAATAGTCCAGGCATTAAGTGTCATTCGGACAACTCAAACCAACGTTTGCAAGTGGTAGCTGCAGTGCTGGCAGCGCGCGAGCAGACACAGCCTTTCCATTCAGTCAGAAATACTAATCATACCAGGTTGCGTAATGTGGTTGAAATGACATACATTGGGTTCAGAGACTAAAGAACAAGTGCCTAACGAAGTTATACCACTTTTCACTTCACATCGAAGACAACGTGATAATTATGACCGCCATCACGCATACCTAAAGTATGCAGTGGCTCGACGAAGAGGTCTACCCTGGCAAACCACATTTACGTCCTTGGGTGTAAGGCGCTTCTTCGAACAGACCACTTTTTTACGCAACGACGTAACCGTCAGAAATAAAGAGATTGAAAAGAAAAGCATATTTCCTTTATTACGCGCCGATAACATCAAGAGCATAACAATTAACAGGACCTGTAACAGCACTTAAGGATTATTATTTAAGTCGACCTTTCCTGTTCCATGCACGCTTCGGTCGCGTATCAAACCACGATTTGCTCTGGGGAATCGATGTTTCTCGATGCAATAGAAAATGGTGATGGGACACTGACACGCAGAGCGCTGACGTCAGCGCAATCTATCGTCACTGTTCCATGCGCTGGGAAAGGTCTATCGTGCAGCACAAACTACAGGCCAACGCGTATTGCTTTAATGGTACCGCCAGGCGGTCCTCATAACGAGTGCGCTTGCTACACTTTGAGAACAAACACCTAGCATAAAGTGCGACTCGGTAAGTCGTCGCCGTAACGCGATGATCTCGCCGAGCGATCGTACCGACGGCGCTGTCTCGCGCGCCTATCTGCCTCATTAATTCCTCGCCGATGGAATCGTGTTAAAAATTTCACGAATGGAAAAGTGGTAGTGCACTTACAGAACTGTTTCGTCGCGAGGGAAGAGGGCAAACAGGCAGAACACGGGCGAACTTCCTTGGCGAGCTACGAGAACACACAGAACAGCAGTCCGTACCTCTTCGTCGTCTTCCACGAATGTGTGGCAAGTGACGGTGACTGCGCTTTGGCTGAGGAAGTCTACTTTGGCTATGAATTTTGTTTTCTTTTTCGTTTTTCATATGCGATGTATGTAAATGTATGGTACAATGGCGACAACTAAAATGATATTACGAAATAGGTATTCATACTGGTGCATGTGGAAATGTGCGGGAACAGTGAGAATGAATTCAATTCTTCACGCGTTCA
This sequence comes from Hyalomma asiaticum, assembly GCA_013339685.2. Classification (NCBI taxonomy): domain Eukaryota; kingdom Metazoa; phylum Arthropoda; class Arachnida; order Ixodida; family Ixodidae; genus Hyalomma; species Hyalomma asiaticum. Next base: position 88,147,548 of record CM023486.1, on the reverse strand, counting down.
CATGTTCGTCATACGCGCGTCAAGGAAGAAGAGGTGGAAGAAGCGAAGCAGTTTAAGAACATTAGAAAGCTACAAAAAAGGAGAAGATGAAGAAGAAATTTAGAAGGTACGGAGGGTAAGCGCCGTAGTTTCAACTGAGTTAGCTAATGAAGACGAGGAAGAAGATGTTTTTTTTTTTTTTTTTTATTGAAGTGGTGAATAGGAGATGTTGGTGCCTTTTGTATGGCACCGGCTACTCCTTCTCGCTTAGCAATCTCAGAAAAATTTCAATAAAGAAGTAAAAAAAACAACAAGAAAGAAAGTTTCACAAGACATACACATTTGTCACACTAAAAAGGTCAGCGCTATATACAGTTCGACAGTGCGTGGATTAGAGTTCCATGCCGACGTTCACATAGGAAGCGTGTGCACATGCGATTAGAATAGTTCATATGTTCGTCTGTGCGATACAACACACACACAACATAAGTAATTAGACATAATCTGAAACATGTGAGAACAACAAAAAGCACTGTTGAATACACAGTGGTGACACTATTCATTGGGTCTTTGGAGTCAAGCCAAAGTTAATATTTGCAGAGGATATTTGTATCTTCTAAGAACTTTTTTAGTGCATATAGGGCTCTTTTCTGAAGGACCGCTGTTGGCCACGGACCGAGGATCTTTTTTAGGGTAAAAGGTCTTCTATCTAAATGCGACAAATTGGCTCGCAGCACACTCCGTGGCGAATCGTGCTTTGTGCACTCGAGCAGAAGATGATGTATATCTTCGTCTGGGTGGCCACATGAGCACTGCGGGCTAGACACCCGTTGGATCCTGTAGAGGAAGTGCCTCGTAAATGCTGTACCAAGGCGCAGGCGGTGCAGCAATGTTTGAAACTTTCTATTTTCGTTCAGACTTGGTGGAATCGAGAGTTGTATGCCTGGGTCAATGGAAAATAAGTCTGATCTCTTTGATTTTTCGTAAGAAGATGTTGTTAGTGAAGTAGGGTGACCCTACTTCACTAAGAAGATGTTGTTAGTGAAGTAGGGTCATCATGGTCACAATCATCATCATTACCCGGACAGTGCACCTCGCGAACTTTCATACACATTGGGGTCGTTCACTTGCACCAGTACTCTCCCATCTTCGCGTTTCAGAAGATCTTGTTCGTGCGAAGGTTTCGTGTAAGGTTCAAGCATTAATTAGTCCAAACTTGACGTGTATACGCGAAACCGAGCGTAATAACGACACAGCTCTTTCAAGCTAAGACGGAAAGGACAGTGACAGTGACAGCTCAGTTAGTAATGACACCTCGATTAGGAGGGGAGAGGAGAGAGCACAGCATAGTCTCGTACAATATAGCGAAGCAAGGAGTGAGAAAGGGAGGTAGGGTTAGAATCAGGGAAAGGAGGATGGTAGAGGGTAGAACGTAGAATAGTCTTGTACAGTATAGTGTGGGAAGGAGTGGCAAAGTGAGGGTGTGGGGGAGGGAAACGAGGGGGGGGGTACTCCACCCGCTAGGCTGTATGCTCAGTCCTCGCACCACTAGGGCGTAGCTGCCCGGACATTCTTGTTTGTTTTTGTTTTTTACGACGACAGTCATTCTTGGTCGGCCTAAACGCGAAAAACTGTCTGTCTGTCTCTGTCTGTGAATCGATTCAACCGGGCCACCAAAATCAAGCGAGCAACTAGCAATGGTGGCACGTGGTCATAAACGTATAAACGTTAACATTGTACAGCGCAAAGGAAACCCCAGGCCTATGTGAGGCAAAATGTATGTACATAACCATGATCCACAGCGCTAATTTAATTAAGAATACGCAATGGACTGGTTTTTACGTTAATAAATTAAAAATCAACTCGTTAGAAATGGTGTCGAAAAGACACGAAGCGTTAAGAACAAGCCGACAGAAGCCGAGGGTCTGTAGCCGGCTTTAAGCCAACAGTAATAAATGCTCCCAACGGATGGCGCGAGAGCAGAGCGACCGCGGGAAATTTGAATTGATATCAGCAAAACCTTCATTGCATCCGTCATGGGAGGAGTGGGAGGGGAGGAAAAAGCATGAGGTGCAGTTGGGGGGCGAAGAGAGTGTTACGTATCAGGGGCGGCAAAAGACTACTGTTTTTTGATGTCATTTACAGCGAAACAAGAAGATATGCGGCCATTTTCCCCTTTTTTTAATGTAATCCCCAGAAACAAACCAAATTGTTACAGGGAAACCAATGAACATTGATACCTTGAGATGCAAAAACACGTGCGGCCTGCGCTGCGCAATATTTGCATGTTTTCTTCCATTCTTTGACAGGCGAAATAAGACGACAGTAGGCGCTTCGCGTCTCTATTGTCCTTCTGCTTAATGCCCACAATGTTCCACATAAGCCATGACGGCGCATGGTGGCGCTGGCAACGCGGTCGCTTAGTTCTCTCTACCGAACTCCGTATGTATTGCGAACACTGTAGTTACCGGGTATGTTTTCACTCATCGCTGGCCCGCCTCTAGGTTATTTGATTTGCGGAGTGTGCCAGAGGAAAAGTGATGAACGCTGGTTCCGGTCGGCGGTGCCACGGGCCGATTAAACACACAGCGGCCAACGACAACCAACAGCGCGCGGCCATTCGCGGAAATGGAGCGCTTCCGGGGCGGTTGTTTCAAAGTTCCGGTCACCACTTCCGAGCTCTCCGCGGGCGGCCCGTTTCGGACGGATGTAGACGAGACGAGACTCTCGGTCTCAGCATGTTCTCTTCCTTCGACACCCCTTCCCTCCCTCTGTCCACGATTAAGACTTAACCGTTGCTAGACCTTGTAGGCTTTCACTTGCGATTTTCTTCTATTGTACTCTGCAGCGTCACTGTCTTGGGTGTTGCACACTGGACGTTATTGAGAAGCAAAACAGAATGCGGATACATATGCGCATGCGCGACGAACTATATATAGCGGATATAGTCCGAATGCCCTTCCAGAGCCACGTCGCTAATCGGATTCGGCGGCCATCATGAAACTCCGGGCAACCACTCAATTTATCTCCCTTAAGAAGAGGCGCCGCTATGTCAGTGTTTCTCCACACAAACGATCCCTCGGAGGACAGTAACGGTTTCCGACACCGCCATCCTCCTGCCACCCGTCTCATTAGATACTTGGCGGTGCGTTTGGGGACTGTCGGATAGAGAATCGGCTCGAAGCTAGGAAATTGCGAACTCTAATCGAGATAGTCTTCACGTCCTGTTGGAGCACTGCAGAGGTCGGATTATTCTTGCCGGATGACATATATACGTATTGTAACTTCATGAAATCCTGGAACACTGGAGACACGGACGGCGACAGCAGCGATGGCCCATGTGGCGATCCGTCTGAAGGACGCTTCTCCTTGTTCAAGGAGTTCGAGGAAAAGTTAATTACGTGCACTCGTTGTATGTTATCTACAGTGACAGTGCACTTAAAACACAAACTAAACTTCATATTCGAAGATATCGCAGTGGGATTTTCGTGTTCGCGTTCTTGTCAGCTTTGACTGGCGGTCGTGGAAGCCAGCCACACCCTCGTCGATTGGTGGAAAGCACAAGCATTATAAAAAAAAAAAAAACGGCTCAGTTCTACAGCAGAGTTCAGAACATCATCCCCGGTGTATCTGCTCAACACTACAGGGACGAGTAATGTCGGAAATAAAGAAACACGAACGTGCGCTCGTGATAGAGGTCTATCTTTCTTTTTGAAAACTTAAGACGAATATGGAAAGAGTATCTCAACACGAGACAGAAGAAAGTCTTCGCAATAGCTCTTACGCTATTTCTAGATTGACGAAAGGTAGAACTGGTATCATAAGGCAATAAATTTATGCAAAAATGAGCGGCAGTTCGACACATATAAAGGGCGTCCCTGCACATGGTAGTCAAAATTAAAGAAGAACAAAACAGCAAAAACCTGCAGTATATGAAGGCTATATGATACCTTTTACAGGGTATACGGTCGTCGTTCGTCTTCAGCCGGTAAAGATATGCTTGTGTACTAATTCTACTCTGCTATTTAGAAATGAACGCAATAAATTAGGTTAACAAACTGATTGAGTATAAGGCTAGATTGGACATTAATATGCTGAACGTTTAAAAAAAATACATACTTCAGATATTTTAGATTCGGCAGGCAAGAAGAAACAGTCGTGTCGAGTGAAGAATCGATGCGCTTATATATAGGCCCGCTATCGTGCGACTGACAACTCGGCCTCAATCCTATACATAATCCACAATGCCGATTTGACCATGGGCCGTCTACCTATACAATATTTCCAAACCACAATTCATGCACACAGGGTCTCTACAAATATTACCGGCTCCGCAACGCAAGTCATACAGCACAGCATAACAAAGAAGGGATCATGTCTCTTTCGCACCGGGAAGCCTTCAAGTGGCGCCAATCAGGATTTAAAATCGGTTGTAAGGACGTCGCCTGCCCGCACTGAACTATAATCCCTGCGCGAACCGACCGCGGTCCAGAAGAATCTGTGGGATGGGCGCGATGCGATCTGCGCGAAGCGCGGAGTGCTGTAAATGGAGACGGGAACTCGTGCTGTCTGCATGGATGACGAGCCGCGGGCACTGTATCTCTCGTCTCGGTCAACTCCGTGCCAATCTCGGTTCGAGATCGCGATCGACTCTGCAACCACCGATCGAACGCGTCGGGATGAAAACATCCCCATCACAGAACGGACACGTCGCTCCGGGAGACGTGAAGGACTCTCCAGAAGATGGCTGCCTTGTTCGAGCAACAACGGACCCTGGGTTGAAGGGACGTAAGCTGAGCACACAGGGCGCACGCACAGACGGGCGCGCGCAGACGGGAGTGACGGAGGTCATCACAAGGTGGCGGCGCACAACAACGACCGGTGGTCACTCGCGCCGACAGCGCCAGCCACCCCACCGTTGACAGGCTCAAATACTGGGGCTTAAGAACACAGTGGGAGGTATAGGAGAGAGGAGTGGGGAGCGTCAGTCGATGGAAAGCAGGTGAGGAGTATGAAACGCGGGGTCACGATTCCTTTTCTCCCCTCGGCACTAAAATCCGCAGTGACCTTGCTATACGGCGGCCACCTTTGGGCCAGCTGTCCGCATCTGGACCAGGGCGCGAGTGACCGTTGAAAGCGAACGTGTCCTCCCCCGCCGCCAGTCAAACGGACGTCAACAAGAGGGGGGTGCTTGCAGACCGTCTTTTCCTGACCCTGTTTGGCTATTCCCCACAGAAATCCTCTCCCTGTTTTACCTGCTGCTCGCGCGCCTTCCGTCTTCCCTGCGTCCTCTCCCTCCGATCCTTCGGAAAGGCGATCGGAGCCGCAGGATTGCATCACTAGACTCGCATCTTTCATATCTCGCGTTCTTTGTTCTCCACTCCTATCCCCTGCCATCTTGCATTTATATCCCGCTTTTCCCTACACAGACGACCTTCCACACGTCGTGCTTCTTTGATTTTTTCGCCAGTCAACAAGTTGATATCGCTCGTCTGCCAGCAGCTGACAAGAAACGACAAGAAATGCGCGAAAGCGAAAGTATCGGGCCACGTGTTTGTGACGCCCTCCCTCCCTTGTATACATTTATAAAGCGCACGCGCCTGCTCTTTCAAAAGCCGGCATTATTTACGTCCCAGACCGCCTATTTCGTTCCGTTCAGGAAAAGCATACGGCCACCACCACGGCTGACCTCCGCTCCCTTTTTTTTCTTCCCTCATATTCCCTTTCAAGGTCTCCCTTCTCCTCCGGCAGCAACTGGTCTTCGCTGTAGCTGCAGTCGCCGCCGCCATTCCTTTGTAGGCTTCCTCCTCTCCCACGCGCCCCTCTTCACCTAATGATGGACAACACGGGGGTCGGCTTTGTGCGAATACGCGTCTGGAGCCGCGGTGCGCGCGCCGGCGTGTGTGAACGCCGTAACTGCATAACCTGAGCCATCACGGTCTTTCTCCGAGTCTGCAAACACACGCGCACTCGCCCCACGTGGGTCGCGCGTGCCGTAGCGCGTGCGAGAAAGCGTAAAGTTGTCCACACAATACGGGGCCAGCTGCCTGCCGCCGGTAGGGTCACGCTCTACCTTGACCCTCCACTGTCCGTTTTCAGCCCCTGCTGGCGAATCACCTTGGTCTAGCCGCCCATGGTAGGCCCTCGCTTGCGTTCTTCTTGCGTAAACAGACGTCGATTAAGATTAGGGGATGCAAGAAAGCTTCACCCTGCATGCGGGAGCCCGAAACCGCGGTGGTAGAGTAGTTACAGTGCTGGGCTGCTGGTCCGAAAGACGCGGTTTCGATCCGTGTCCACGGCGGTCACATTTAGATGGAAGCGAAATGCTAAAATACAAGCGACTTGCACGTGCAACAAGCTTAACGTACGCTCTAAAGTAGACTGCGACAGGAAACGTAGCACTGCGTAGCAGAACTCGGGCACTGCGTGTCTTGGGTAACAACTAGGAATTGCCTATTCTGCAGATGGCTAACGACGATTCGCTCGCACTGCGAATGGCCGAATATTTTGTCACGCAGCGCTCTCACACAGCTAAGACTAATATTTCACAGATGATTGGCATATGATTCCTATTTCTCGGTGTTGTCGCGGAACTATACGTGAAATGAAACTGCTTGTAAATTTCGCGAGTTGACGAGGTAAATTAATGTAAAGCGAACATTTGCCCCCTATCTATGACTATGGCCTGTTAACATCCCATTGTAGTTAAAGATGTGGTAATGACAACAGTGATCTCAGTTCCAACGCTATACCTCCCTCTGTGGCCTTAAGCCTTAGTGTTGCCCCGCCACGGTGGTCTAGTGGCTATGGTACTCGGCTGCTGATCCGAGGGTCGCGGGTTCGAATACCGGCTGCGGCGGCTGCATTTCGATGGAGGCGAAATGTTGAGGCCCGTGTGCTGTGCGATGTCAGTGCACGTTAAAGAACCCCAGGTGGTCGAAATTTCCGGAGACCTCCACTACGGCGTCTCTCATAATCAGAGCTGGTTTTGGGACGTTAAACCCCACACAACAACAAGCCTTAGTGTTGACCTGTCAGCGGTCGGTGCGAGTGACCACTGGTCGCTGTTGTGCGCTGCCTCTATGCCCTGCACCCTAATATGAGATTCCGAGGGCCTGGTTGGCGTATGAATGACAATATCTCAAAGCTTTCATCATCATCATCAAAGCGTATAGGAAAGATGTCTCATAAAAAGAGGTTAGCCACGTCTACAAGCGCTTGTACCGTGTCATGCCTTCTTTAGTGCCGTGTGTTTCTAAAGTTTTGTTTATTATTTATCCATCGAGATGAGGTGAATATCTGATTTATTCAGTATTATCCTGCCTTGTGCTATTCGTAGCCGGTCATCACACGTCATCACGTGGTAAGAGCTGAAAGCCTGAAATCCAGAGTTAGCTATCATATACTCCCCGAGTCCCTTTTGGCATAGACAGGGAGGTGGAGTCAGCCACAGGCATTTAGTGAAAGTTGTCCAATTCGAAGACAGTTTATAAGGATCCGCCGCACAGTCAGTCGTGCTAACTCGTCTCTGCGATACCACTGGAGACTTCTTTCAATGCTACTTTCAATGATGTGATTTTCTATGGGAAAGCTTGTACTTTATTCTTAATCTGGCAACACGCACTGTGTGTGACACTAGAGCTAAACGATATTGTCGTTGCTGTCGCCGCGAGCTGTCACACGGATAACTTCATCGTTGCCTGCTACCTTCGTCGAACGCTCAACAGAGAAATAACATTGAACTCATATCTGAACGGAGGCCTCGCTACGTTATTGCGAATTCAGCACGCTTGAATGCGTTTCTCACATCGTGGAAAAACCGACAATGCGGAAGCGTTTACGCTGATCGTTAAGATGTATAGGATCGAGAGTGCTGAGCCAGGCATTCATTAATCCTTTATTTGCGATATATAACGACAAGGATCGGAGAGGACTAAAGAGGAAGCGGAAGCGCTAGTGCTTGTCGAAATTTCTAGGCGATGTCACATGTCTTCGTTTCATGGCAAGAGCTGAAGCTAATTGCCTTGTTCACCTGGAACGCAGGTAGAATGACGACTCCGGAAAGCAGTATGCTACACGAGGGCAATCCATTCGACCAGGAATCACCCAAATCCTGGCAACCTAACGAGCCACCACCATGTACATTGCTCCGAAGACACGAGCCGAGTTAATCGCCCCAATTAATCCCTCGGCACAACTGATGATCCTCGCAGGTTCGTTCTTCTTGTTGAAGGTGCGTAATAAGGGAACAATGAACAGCAGGGATTTAGCGAAGCGCTGCCCTTTGATAATGTATCTGTTGACTCTCAAGCCTTATAAAGACAGCAGCGTGTGATGGTATGTTCGCTTGTCAAGCTTTCGGAAGCTCTTTTCATACAGAACCAAGTTTTACCTGAAGTCTTCGCACTGACAGATCTACCCTTCGTTATTTCTCTTCGGTCGACTGGGCCACTGGATGATCCAGTGTGGGTGAGAAGGAAGTTTCCCTTCTTCCTACCCTCCTTGTCTGGCCATATGGCATGCCGGAATTCATGACACACGACTTTGTCTTGAGGAACGTACCACGGAAAATTAGTCTGTCTAGCAAAGTGAGCGTGCAGTGTGTGTGTGTGTGTGTGTGTGTGTGTGTGTGTGTGTGTGTGTGTGTGTGTGTGTGTGTGTGAGAGAGAGAGAGAGAGAGAGAGAGAGAGCTTTTAATGGAGTGCAGCGAATTTAGCCGGCGTAGAGACATCGCTGACATGCTGCTAAGCGAAGGAAAGAGAACTGGGGAGAGACAGGAAAATATAGAGAGAGAGAGAAGCGCAAATAGTAATAAAAGGAGACCGGGAAATAGAAAACAAAGAAGATGGGACTCTCAGTTTTCTGATTCATGAACAACGGCATGTAGGACATAGTTCTTTAAGTTCGTACAATGCGCTACGTGAAAAGTGAGTTAGGGAGACAACAAAGATAGAATTAAAGCTTGTCGAGCTGACCAGCGTGTAGCGATGCATGCCCTATAAAGCGTATAGCGCAAACACAACATAACTTTTTGATGCGGGCTCTTGATATTTTACTCGCAATCCGACAAATGCCTCAGCTTACACAGTTCGATCAAAGCAACCCGAGCTGTAGCTCGAGTTCGTCCCCGCGCGCTCGGATATTAGGGAACGCCGCGCTCCCTCGTCGCGATTGTGGACGTCATCGTTCCCTCAGCTGGAAACCTGACCTGCTCGATTGGGGAGCAAAGTATACAACTATATAGGGCCATGCACTCCAGTATAGCTACAGAGAGACTTTGGTACTGCGTGTACTCTTCCCGGCTGCGTACAGTGAATCCGAGTCGGAGAGAATTGATGACGACGACAATATGTACCGTCCAAGTCGTCTCGAGAAACGCGAGATGGTCTTCAAAGAACGAAAGAAAGAATGAACGGATACGAGACTCTTCCTTATTCACCGACGTATATAAGTAAGAGGTATACAGATAACGGTTGTTCTCCGGTCGGCGTCGGCGATGCCGGAGTTATGGAAACTGCTCAGAGGACTCGACTCTCGGCCTAATGGACAGTCGACGATCCCACGCTCCACGCATGCGGGAAAAGAAGTCGCTCCTCTTCCATTTCAATGCATCTGCAATCGTATACCTCCTGGTTCTCCGCAACCACCGGCTCAATTGCGGCGTAGCTCTTGTGCTGATATTATATGTATACCGAGTGTTTCGCGGCCATTACAGGGACGTAGGCAGATTTGTTGACAAAAGCAAGGGTGTTGTTCCTTTGCTGTTGTTTTTTTTTCTTATTACCATTGTTGCTAGAAGCGTGGCTATAGATATGTGGAAATGGCTACGCATGGGGCGGTTTCTTGTCAATACATGCGCAACAGTAGCGCGCGTATAATTGCAAAGATTGTGCATCGTGCGTTTTCGCTTAAACATACGTGACTTCGGACTAATCTTGCTCTGTGTGACGCACCACGAACTTTTTTATGGCAAATGAATTCTTCGGAATTCCCCAAGGTGGTGTAAAGATTACGAGAGGCAAAATTACCATCCCCCCGTTTGTAGCACGAACGGGTGGATGGCCTTTCGTGGACTTTTCTATAATATCGAATCGTCTTTGTGGCTTTCATGCAATTTGTATTCAATGTTTTTTTTTTTTTTACTTCATGCACACGCATACACATGCCTAGACGCGCAAACGCCGCAAAGAAGCCGATTATAATCATAAGTAGTATTAGCTTCCTGGTTATATATAGTATTTAATTGCTACATTTGTTAACGACGTGGCGTTTGAATGCCGTGACTTTGCCAGGCATATAGTAGTGGCAGAGCATTACCGAACGTACTGAAATTATTGCCCAAGCCAACATCATGCCGTGGTACCAGGTATAGCCCACGGTTTCCGCACGTTTATTACATTGCAGTTAGAGCCGAACTTGAAGGGGAGACGTGACTGGTTGCCACGTCACATTACATGGTCATGTAAGCCACGATTATGCTGTAACCAATTTCGAATTTGGCAGGGACACGTGCCTGGTTGTGACGTCGTCTTACGCGGTCATGCAAGTTCATGTGAGAACTATGCTGAAGGCAAGTTTGAACATGGCGGGGCATGATGATGATAATTTTCTGCAGACGACACACGGACTAACTGCGAGCATAACAGCTTCGCTGTGAAACGAGAGCTCACGGCCGTGGTACCAAAAGCCAGAGCCATGCAAAGAAAGAAATAAAGCCACGAGAATCTCAGACACGCTGGCGCTTTTAGAAGTGAAAGCAAGCCCTACACGCGAGCACGTGCGCAAGGGAACGAGCCCTAACTTCAACTGCCAGTCACGTGCCCGTCGCCAGACGAATTCTCGTCCGCTAAGCGGTTGCCGGCGACAGGAATGCCAGATTGCGGCGGCACGGTTGGCACGGAGGATGAAGAGGGCGGATCAGGCCCACACCATGCACCGCAGATGGCGGAGCATCACTGACAATCTGCGCTCGTCGTCGCGAGGATAACAAGCGCGTCAGCACCGTAAACGGAGGGGACACGACGGATCTTCCCCCATGGGGGTTTGAAGGGGGCACACTTTAAGAAAGGGGCGGGGGGGGGGGGTTGCGGAATAGCTGCAACATTTCAGATTTCCCCCCCCTCCTCCCAGTTTCACTTTCGCTCACGCCGCACACAGCCACACGTTCTCAGCACACTTTGAAACCTTTTTTTTTTTTACGTCACAGCGCGCGGTCGTGATTTCGTTTCTTTTACATTCTATCTCTTCGGTTTCGCCTTATCTTTCTCGATGACACCTGTGCTGCGGTCTTTTGTTTCTGAAGTGACAGCAGGTCTTGCGAGAGGGCTCACCGCGTGTTAAAAGGTTCGTGTCTGTTTACGAGCCGAGGCGGAGATGACAGCTGTTGCACTAGAGATGTTGCTCGTACAGCAGGTGCAAGTACGTTCGCCTTATTATGAATACACAGCACGTGTTTGAAAGCTACACCAGGAAAAAAGGAAATAAATACGAGATATTTTACCGCCATTATTTTCTTGTTTCGGAAAAATAAAAAAGGAAAGGTGCGAATGATTAACGTGAAACAGCTATGTGGCTGGGCGGGAATAAAAGCGGAGATAATCTTGCGTTGTGCTATTGCTATACGTTTATCACACAAACACATAAACTTAAAGATGGAGATATTTAAGACTGTGATGCAATGTTTGTCCTCCAGTTGACAGATTTAATATTTTCCCCTCTGACTGACATCTTCGCCTTCCCGTTACTTAAGCATTTAAGCTTAACTATATACCTATATATATATATATATATATATATATATATATATATATATATATATATATATATATATATATATATATATATATATATATATATATATACACGGAATGTTAACAATTTGCGATACACAAAGGAACATAAACCGGACACACACGAACACGTCTTAAACAATGTGCGCTATTGTAGGCACAGCATTCTTTTAAAAAACACAGTGATAACCTCTTGTTCATGACTTTGTAAAGGTCGAACGCATGCGCTGTGCGATATTATTAACTTACAAAAGCATACAGTGATTCTGAAATGGTGAACAGTGTACAGAGACGTTGAATTAAACACAATTAGGCAAACGCAAACGAGATTACGCTTTATATACGTCACTCCTTTTGTAATAGTGTTTACTGTGGTGTTTGTTAAGGCTTCCCACACGACTATACTACAGGGAAATATGGCTCGTGGTGCTTCGTAAATCAAGCCACACAACTGCGTATATGGGATCGAAGGCGCGTATACTCGGCACATTCGCGCGCATCCCCATAGTTGCCATGGCAACTGATTAGCTACTTCGCAGAGAGCTTTACTGTACTATCTAAAGTCCCTAGAATATTTCCCCGTTTTAGAAAAGAACCGGGAATATCTGGGGACTTTACTACTGTCAAGCAACCAATGCGAGGTTCAGACAGACCCACGTCCACTACAAATGTTTTGATAGAAAATGTTCAATCATAGAAAAATTATACTGTGGCATAGCATTCGAAATTCCACGCTGCTATTTGCGCTAAGCGCAAAACAAAGAGAGCCCTGTCGAGTCGTGCACAACGAAGCGCAGTGTGCATCGTTGAATAAGATAATATACAAAATGACCGAAGCGCGCAGTTCTGCCCCGACTGAGCGGCTCCCCTGCATGACGAGCCACCGGCGGCGTCTGTGTTTAGAGCTCAACGCTCCCGCCGCCAACCCCCGACGTCGGGCTGCCGCCCGCGCCAACTTATGCGAGTTCATGAGTGAATGAGAATGCGTCTGGCTCGCCAAGGCGAGCCTGGCGTCACAGCGCACAGCCGGCTGGGGGGACGGTTCGGGGGTGTTGCGTCAGAGATGCTTTATTTTGAAAGCCCCGCCTCTCAGTCTCGGTTTTAGAACGGAGGCGCAGCCTGCTTGAAAGAGGGTTGCGTCAAAAAGATGAAAACTTGTCGAACAACCGCATCGGGAACGACAAATTGCGAGGTTGAAACGAATTGGCAGGTGTAGTGTTTCTTTTCGATCGCGGTTGCTGCTTGATATTAAATATTGCAGCACTCACTGTTACTTGAGTTTTCCTTTTGAGTAAGATACTCGTTTTTGGTTTCGTGCGTGTGTTGTACACCTGACAATGTTTTGGGCTGCTTTATCTTCTTCGAGCATTTCTCTTTTGCCCTTTCCCTTCATCCGCGCAAGGCAGCGAACTGAATACTGCATTTCCACTAATATCTGTAACAATTTTCTTACTATCTCTTTATGGCTTTTAACACAGCACTTGCGTTATACGTCATTTTGTTCGGAACACTTGTTTTATGTTTTCATCGTTTACGTGCGAAGCATGAGTGTACGTAGCTCGCTCTGCCTCTTGCTTTGAGGTTTATATATATATATATATATATATATATATATATATATATATATATATATATCCGCCTTTCTGAGGCGTGTGTGTGTGTGGGGGGGGGGGGGAGGAGAGGGCATAATGCCGTGCTCTGACTTAGATGCAAGAAGCATTATCAGTGCGATGCGCGAGATCACCGACCGTCTACTGCAAACACGTAATTCCATGCACATTCGTTGAAAAGAAGCCTATTAAAGAAACACGCAAAAGGAAAAGCAAAGAAATGCGACAGCTGCTCATGGTTTCCTTATAAATTAATTTTCTCCCATAGCACATCTCAATGCATAATTCCTCGAGAATGTGTCGTCCCAAGTCCTACATTCTGAGATAAATTTTATAATTACGTACCAGCCGCGATAGAACAAACAGGGAAAGATGAGAATCCGAGAAAGTGGAGCGGTCTGAAGAGCAAGGTTTCCAAAAAAAAACAAGAAAGCAGAAGGGTAAAGAAATCGCATAGTATGCGATGAAACGAAAACTGATGGACCAGCAACACAAGTGGCGGAGCACAAAAGGCATACGCGCGCAATAAAACGGCCCCCGGCGTGGTCTGTCGAAAAGCACCACTAAACGCACCGCGCATAGCGCTCGCTGAAAAGGGGACAACGGAAAGGTGGAATGGAAAATGAACAAGAGTGGCGGTAGGTTGGGGAAGGCAGGCAGGGATGTGGGGAATAGTAGTATGCTGAGTGGGGAAAGCGGAGCCGGGCAGTGGCGTTTATGCGAGAGGGAGGAAGCAATGCAACGACACAGAAACTGTGGCGACCTTCGCAAGAGAAGTCCGGCGTCGCCCGCACTTTCTAGGTGAGGAGACAGAGAGAAGGGAGCGATTGCGCGCGTAACCTTGAAGTGCGCCTCGATCGCTCATGAGGAGGGAGGTAGGGAAAGTATAAGAATGGGGAAATCGGGAAGACACGCGGGTGCGCCATGAATGCGCCAAGCGGCGCGGAACGAACCGCAAGAAAAGGCGCGTGCGGAACGCGTGCGCCGTGGCGACGCCTGGAAGCTGGGAATAAAACAAGAAATTAAAAGGGAAAGAAAGGAAAACTCAGATATGTAAGAAGAAAAGCGGCCCTGCTGGTGCCTCTATAACCGCACCTGGCTCGCCAATGGCCGCGTCGCGGAGAGCGTGTGTGGTCCGCATCAGGTTGCAAGACGTCCGGCTTAAAAAAACAGCACTGTCATTGCCCACGTCATAATGGAAGGAGAGTCAAGTTCCTGTGTACACTATTGTCACAACAAGCAAACGGGACACGAAATAAATGAAAAGAGTACAACAAAAATGGACGGGAGTCCTCTGTGCTTTGGCGATGAAAGTTAAAACTCAACTACATATGGACAGATAAGTTCCCAGATATCACGTGCTAAAACATGGATATGCTTATGAGTCACGCCGTTGCGGGGGCTGAGAAATAATTTGGATACTGGGGCTCTTTAACACACTGAGGTTATAATTCCACTGCATTTTGTTCCAACAAATTCGGGAGCCGTGGCTGGGAAACGAAGCCGCGTCCTTGAGCTTAGCCATTTAGTTATGCAACGGTGGTTTAACTATAAAATTAAGAATAGAAAGTCAAGTATTTGAGTACCTAAAGTTGGGAGAGGCAATCACTCACAAACCGCTACACAATATAACGCAAGCAAATCGCGTGTGTTTTAGTTGCGCAGATGTCCGCTTCGGCACACACGCTTGGGTATGCCAAAATAGAAGTGCGCTGTGTGCCAGCTGCGGAAGCAATTGTGGCATCGAAGGCCATGGCGTAGTGACTCTCCCAAGCAGCGATGTTAAAAGCATAGACGTCACATAGACAAATCAGTTCCGCCATAATGTCATCGGAATATTAAAGCCCAATGACACTAGGGCGGTATTATGTCTACTTCTGTGGCAGCATGCGAATTACATTGTCATACATTGGTGCCCTAATGGTGTGATTGCATAAAGGCACATGGCTGGCGAAGCATGGTTGAGAAAATACAGTGATGCGTAATGACGCAAGACATTTAATATTAGCTACCGTGGCACCGACAACCTTATTGAACCAATAAAATAATCAACGCCGTTATAACGACAACCGAGAGCTGACATGTGCAGGAGCTTCTCTCTCAACTGTACGGACTCGCTAAAAGCAAAAGGTTGTTACTGTCCTCACCGAGTGCTGAAAACGCACGCAGCGTCCCGTCGCTCGGAAATAGCACTTAATCCTCTTTTCGAGCTCCGATTGTGACATAAATACAGATTAAGCGACGTCGACGACGGATGGCCTGCGACTGTGTAGAACGGACGAGGAGGCCGCTTATATACTGTACGTGTTTTCGCGCGACAATTGTTTTTGCCCTGTCAGCCCTTCTATTGGCCTGCCTTCAGGGCCCCGATCGTGCACTCTCGCAACAGCTCCTCTTCCAGGTTTCATTCAATAAGCCTTGTCACGGCGCGTTGGGTCCCTTGGTTTCAGTGACGGTTTTTCTCCTTCTAATCTACGGACGAGAATCGCTGTCATAATAGATAGATAGACTTGGCTAAAACTGTATACTCGGTCACTCAGGTACAGGGCCGGTAAAGACGAGGCTATGGCTTTCAGTATAGGAAAGTGCAAGAACAGGAAAACAGAGCATCGGTCCTAGATACGCCGCGAGGCTTTCTTTCGCTTCCAGTGTCAGTAAAGTGGCGAAAAGCCCGCAGGGCCGGTGCAGGCTTTTACTGGATGCTGGAGGAGGGAGGCTGTTGAGTTTATATCAAAATTTTTGCCGGACGTACCAGGCGAGGAGGGATCGGAAGAAACATACCCCGCGGGGTGTTGCGCGCGTGAGCGAAGGGAAAGGAGGAAGACGAAACAAGACGGAAGCGCGAGCGACTTCAAGTCGCTCTGGGGCTCTGGAAGCTTTTTCGTGTCTGCCAAGAAGCTTAGCTCCCGCGCGATCTCGCGAGAGAAAACACCGCGGTGGCTTTCAAGATCGCGACGGCGTTATACTGATTCCCGCAGACGCGTTGTTTTCTTCCCCTGGCTTCGTAGAAAGCTCGTTCGGTCAGAAAGTGAGGAGATGTTTCCTTTTCCTCTAACTCTGTCAAGCCTTTCTTTTTTTTTCTCTGTTCCCTTCAGGGGCCTATGTTTGAGTATAGGATAGCAATGTTGCTCTCGCTTTCATAGTGTACGAATGGAAGAACCCTGTTCGCAGAATAAATCGCGTTTTCTCCGACGATTTCTGTCGCCTCGGGCGGCGCGACAAGTGACCCCCAGCGTTGACGCGTTACGGTATGACCGTGTACGACTTCGCGCCAAGCCATTCGCCGAGTGTCGCATCGACTTTTGGGAAAGCCGAAAGAGAGTATACAATTGGTCCCATCGGTAAAGCTATTGAAACCTTGAACGCCCCCACATTCCCAATCCGATGGTAACATTAATCTTGCAACCTTAATCGTATTTTAGCGAGTTCGTCAGAGCCGAGGCAGATCTACCGAATTGTTTTTGCCCGTTCCGCTGAAGACTCTACATGTTTTGTAACGTATGCAGCCCAGCCGGACGAATCCGAAGGTTGCGTTGGGATGCGCATGGCGATATCTTCGCTTGAGCCAGTTACGAAAGCAGATGATAACTGGATTCGTACATTCCGAAACAGAATCAATGTGTCTTCATTCAAATGCGTCCAGTTACATCGAAGCTGAAGTCGTAAAGGTGGTCTGTCAGAAACTAAAATTGGCGCTCTGTGGTCGGGCACACACGTCATTAATGGCTCCCACTCGAAATCGTGAGAGTTTACTTTTTCACCGCAACGTAACATAAAAGGACCGAAAAATTTGGTTAATCTGGTAGCTAGATTACCGTGGAATCAGTGGAAATGGTTGCGCCGACGAAGTTGCCGGAGAGCGACAGCATGAACACATTGCTTCCGTTTAAGTCTCCGAGGGAATAGCTACAAGCAAGCTTCACCACCTGAAACGCACAGTCTCGCCATAGTAGACGAATAGACGAACACCCCGAGTAGAAGGGGAACGAAACGATACCGACTAAAAGCTTCTCTGCAACTGCAGTCTCCATCCGGACCTCACAGACGTGACACGTCATTTGCCACAGCTATGGTTGGCAATAGTCTACGCTAAGGCTAGAGACCACTATAGAGGAGGTCCTTGGCCTCTTAGTTGAAGTAGACAGGCTGGTCACATCAAAGACGCCATGGCAAGCTAGATGCCTACACTTGTTCTTAGAATACAAGCGCATGCGTCGAAGAGAAAAAAGAAGAAAACAAACAAAAGGTTACATTTTGAAGAAAGCCCTCTGCTCGTGTCTTAAAACAGTCTGCACTGAAACGGAAGGGCCGGTGGATGAGCCTTGTCTTCCATGCCTGCTTAGCCAGCCTGGGTGGCCTGGACTATCCTGCCAGTCGAGGCAATACGAAGAATCGCATTCACTCTGAACCTGGATGCTTTCAATCTACTCGCTCCGTTGTCTGGCTTCACCGCTCAGCACTCCAGTCTTGAGAGAACTGCCAGCCACAAGACAACAGCCGCGCCTTGACTCGGATTGGAGCCGAGTAAAACAGGAGGCCTGCGCAGAAGCGAGGAATATGCGAGGAAGGAGAACGTAAACACCACCTAGCGGAAGAAGAAGAGAAACCAATTGTGCTCGTAGGGTGCGCCTCTGTTGCAGTGGCTGCTGCAGCTCGTATAATTCAAATGGAGAAAAGGCGGTTGTGCGAACGCGCGGCGATCCGTCAACGTCACGACCGTGGACGGCCCTTCCAAAAAGATGCGCACCGTACAACCGGCCTTGGTGCGAAACTCACGCGCCTTCTATGGTCTAACTGGTGGTATATAGGGCGCTCCCATCTGCTACGAAGAGGATACAAAACGCAGGCGCGCGGTATGAGCCCCGTCGATGAAATTGAGACAGCTGCCCCGAGGCAGCAAATTGTGTAAGTCTGTACGAGATTGTGCACTACCGCAGATTTCCGAACTCAGGAGTCTGCAGCCTTTCAAGAAGCGCTCGCTTGATTGAAAAAAAGTAAATTCTCTGGCAAGCAAGAAATCATTGCGGAGATTTTAAACGTGTGTCTGTACTATCCTCTATTATATTAAACACTTCAATGCAGTGTGGCATCTGTGCAGACCGACACAGAAGCCCGACATTGAAGATGCAATCATTCTCTCTCTCTCTCTCTCTCTCTCTCTCTATATATATATATATATATATATATATATATATATATATATATATATATATATATATATATATATATATATATATATATATATATATCATGCATTTCACAGGATGCTTTCAAATTGAATCTCCTGCAGAGCGCCTAATCAAGTCAACGCTACCCGCGCGCTCGCGCGCAACGACCTCCCGCTGCCTCATTGTAACGACCTCGCCATTTTCCGGGAAAAAACAAACGGAGGACAAAAGAAAAAAGGGGGGGGGGGGGGCGGGGCCAGGGGAACACAGCGATACGGAGTGAAAGAGCGTTT
This sequence comes from Hyalomma asiaticum, assembly GCA_013339685.2. Lineage (NCBI taxonomy): Eukaryota > Metazoa > Arthropoda > Arachnida > Ixodida > Ixodidae > Hyalomma > Hyalomma asiaticum. The sequence continues at coordinate 88,128,709 of CM023486.1, read as the reverse complement.
TGTGGAGATTGAAGACCGATCCAGGCACGACGTCTATCTGCGGACGAGGCCATCTGAATATAGAGGCGATTCCTTTGGTCTGCTTTCCAATATACAATACCGACGGCATATAACACGGGATCGTATACACGTGTACTCAGTTTTGTGGCTTTTGTGTTACGTGCATACTATCCGTCTTCGGCGTATTTTGCTGTAATTCCGCAGGAAGAGAAGCGGGATGGATGTCTATTACAAAGGTTCCGAAGAAGGCGGGTGATTGCACGCACATCTTTCCTTAGTACGCTTTTCGCGATCCAGCTCTCGAGCGAGATAAGAACGCTGGGAAGCGCCCGCTCGGTTGTGTAGAAACTGAAGTGGAGGGGAGAGTTGGGCTGGGCATTGAGATCGTGCCGAGGTCTCATTCTTCTGAATCTTTTGTCCTTAATAAATTCAATGAGGCAGTTTACTACGGCGGGCTTAATTTCTATCGCAGATAAATTCCTGCCCCACCGCGATGACCTAGTGGTTATGTCACTCGGCTGCTGATCCGGAGGTCGCGGGATCCAATCCCGGCCGCGGCGGCTTCATTTCGATGGAGGTGAAATGTTGAGGCCCGTGTACTGTGCGATCTCATCTGCGAGTTAAAGACCCCCAGGTGGTCGAAATTTCCGGAGCCCTCCACTATACGGCGTCTCTCAAAGTCATTTCGGGGTTTGGGGAAGTAAAACCTCAGAAATCAATCCATCAGAGAGATTCTTTCAATATGCAAGCGCCTATCAGCGTGCGTAACTACATCAGCCACGATTCGTGGATGGTCAATGGCGAGCGATGGCGCGCTGACCGACTGTATACGTATTCACTCAGATATCGGGAGCACTGGCTAATGGTCAGTGAGGTTGGCATCATGGCTGAATATGGCTCAGTGAGGTGCTAATGTTGATTAGTGTGCGTTACTACCGGCAAATAAATATCTTGCCTACCAGCATTGCCTTGTCGACTATATGATGGTAAATTTTGTTTAATGTCCACTAAAGTGTTCTGACCAAGAAAGAAATTGTATTCAATCAACTAAATGCAATGATAATGGTCACAAGCAAGCGAACACGCGGGACTTAAAAATAATTGTGACAGGCTTACAATATCAGAAGCGATGTAAGCATGTCAGCAAGGCGCCGCTGTCCCTTACCGACCAAGAAAATACATTTTCCGAAAGTTCTTATCTGCGTTTACACGTACGTGCGCAACTATGCGTTGCGGTTGAATTGCTTACGTAGTTCTGCTCCTGCTGCTGGTTCGGTGTAAATTGGATCTCTGAAAACAATAAAACAATTGAAGGCTTTCGCCGATTGCTCCGCAGACGTTCATTTCACGCTGCACTGCTTGTTCCAGCTCATCTGACCCCCGTTATCTCCTCAGATAGCCTAGAATTCCGTTATATACGCGTCGTCAGTGCAACAAGACAGAAGCTCAGTGACAAATTGAAGCCTGAAGTCATGGGAAATTGCTGAATAGAGAATTTCGCTGCACGTTTCGACAAGATGACTTGCCATAGCAGGAACGTAATTTCTAGTCGTTCATATGGTATCATGGTTACTCAACGATGACGCAAACGCCAGGAAGAAACGCACTCACCATAGCGCTGGGACGTGTATCGTTGCGCATACGATGGACATTCGGCAGGCTCTGTGGCTCAAAACGTCAACCACAACCTGGCTCACGATGTCTGAAACATGTCTCAGAGGATTGCGTCTGTCAGGTGTCTGGAGAATTAAGACCCGAATTTGCGAAGATCCAATTGTGACCATTAGCAAACCAGCTTCCTTGAAGACATGTCCTGCATCACGATTTGCTTAAGTGTTCTCCTGTGAAACAGTTACAGTTGAGGGGGAAAACGATCAAGGCATAAGGTTAACCGGAAACGGATCTGGTTGGCTACTCTATGCCGAGGGAAGGTAAGGGGGTAATTTCAGCACAGGGCGTCTTTCTTAATGCCGGCCAGGATCCGCGACGCCACTGTCATTTTAAGCGGTCTTTGCGGTCATTTTAAGCGGTCTTTGTTTCTTGTTACCACCTAGTCCCAACGACAAATCATTTCATCATCCCTTAGGGAAGAAAAAGCAAAGAAAGCAAATGCACGCTCAACTTTTACAGTTCTATTCCTCGATACAGCCGCATTGTCTCGTGCTGCCGGTGCCTTTCTTTCTCTTCTGAAAATGCACTGTACGCTCACTAATGGAACACTTTCGATATGGCCTCATTGCTTTTTTGCCGGCAGTCTCAAATAATGGCGGCGTTTTTCTCGCTTCTGGAAATATACTATACATCGTACACGCACTAATGGAACGCCTCTTCGATCGCGGTTCCGAACAGTGCGGTCGAAGCCGATCGCTCTCAAAGACCTCGTTAATGCCCTCCTCCCCTTATGGCTCTTTTCTTTCGTAGAAAACGAGAAAGATAAAAGAAAAGGTAAAGTGACTCCGACGCGATCGAGGTTGTCTCACGTCCTAGACTAAGCGCCGTTCAAAATTGCGCCACTTCGTTTTCTCCCGCGCCGGCACACACACTCACACACGGCACCAGAGCAAGCGCGTCGTTCAACAAATGAGCCGTACCGGGCCGTGGCGTGGCCTCTGGTGCGACAAGTGTTCGGGAACTGGCCGGCTGGCTGGCTGACGTTGGCTTGTCGCGGCTATTTCGCACGCTCCGATGGACGAGCCATCCATTGCGTCGCGACACGGCAGAGCGCGCCCGCCGCCGCCAGAGGCGGCGCCACCGGTAAAGCGAGTGGTCGCGTCGTGCGCGAGAGCGGCCGGCGAAATTACCGTTCAATGTGCTCCATTTGCGCCCACACATTAGTATGGCGGACGTATAATATAAGTGGCTACCGCCGTGCCGCGACGCGGTGCGTGGAATACACGCGCGCGATGCGGGACCTTTCGATATCGTCGTCTATTGGCCACGGCTTGACACTTCGCGTGATGGTTGTATAACCGCGAAATAGAAACGTGAACCGCAAACAGAAAAAAAGAATAGTTCGGATAGGGAAAGAGAGGGCGGGTGGGGGCTTCTACACTAAACATTGCCAATATCGCGTTTATGGCATGTCCCAACGTGTGGTAAGCCTGACACGGCTTATTTTCCATCAATGCGAAGATGGTAGATAACAAGCAGGGTGAAAATCCGCCTGATGGTCATTCATTCGCTTGGTCTGTAGCCATCAAAACAATGAAGCAGCGGTCTATAGGTACTAGCAGCCAAAAAAATGTAAACGAACAATGCCTTAGGCGGCCGGAACTCGCCGCCATAACTTCGTCGCATGCGCTATGTTGGCATGCATGATGGCGCTGGGGTGTAAGATAGAGTGGCAATGTGGCGCTAGGACTGACGCACAGAAAAGCGTGCCCGATGTGTCCTTTCTAGCCGTACTGACCTCACCATGGTTGCAACACTTTAGTCGCTTTAGGGCTTAAAAGAAGCTTGCGCTGCCACTTCGAGCTGCGCACGCGCGAGTTGCTATCAAGGCGACGCACATCGGGAGAGCGCGCCAGTTTACTACGCATGGTCGCACCTGCGATATCTTGGTGGTTGAGGCTGGGCGCCCTCTTCCCGCCATTCTCACGCACACACCCTTGGCTTGGATGATGAGGTGGGTACGGATTCACCGACGCGAAAGACAACTGAAGTTTTCTCATCTCTGGGTCGCCACGGAAATCGCGCGATTTTCTGTTTTCCATTCTAGAGAAAGCTATCGCGTCAGGGACATGGTGGCGAATTTCGAGCTCACGCGACATCACCGAGGAGACTATATGTATGAAATGGCCCTGAGGACATACGAGTGTTCGAGTGGACGTATAGCATACAAGATGAAGAGACATATCCCGAACTTTACTCTATTGCATATGGGAGAAATACAGCGCTTCACAAGAGAAGCCCAATATTAATCGACAGCGCCGATTTTTGTTCACGCAGCTTAGATATTTAATTACTAACTAATAATTAACGATGACCTACTGCAGCGCATACTAAAGCTAGACAGTTGTTCTCGAACTTCGAAAGCACGACAGATATGCCTCCAGAATTATTCGCCGATCGAGCTGGTATACCAGTTCCCGTGGCTTTCAGCGTAAAAAAAAAAAAAAAAGCCCACACCGGTGAAAAGTGCGTCCCTGGATCACCTGTCACGCTCAAGGCCGCAGAGATAGCTTATCTACGTTTTCGTTTTCAGGTGGAAATAGGTCGCGTCACGATTTTTCAATATACGCCTGATTATAAAGGGGAAAGAAATATGAAATCAGATAAGCTGCTACAGTTGAGCGCTGTGTATGTCTTCATTATTTCGTGTTTCGTTCGTTTCGCGCTGTTCATCGAAAGACACACCTTTAATATCTTGTGCAGCTTCAATATCTCGTGCGCTCCACCGACTCCCTTCGGCAAGTTGCGCACTCGCGTACGTCATCGCCTCTGTCAGCAAAAAGCGAACAAACGAAACATGTAGTACCATCGCAGATTTCCCACAAAGCAACGCGCACACTGCCGGCGCAAAACATCGTCGCGTTCGTCTCGTCGGTCACCATATCTCTCGGCACGCGGACCGTCTCGCCATGAGTGACCGCCAGCAGCGTGTCCGCACCGGCCTGCCGCAGCGTCCAGCGAGCGCGCCCAACCTGCTGATGAATCGCGACGAAACGCGGCGTCGCTCCGAAAAGGAAACGTGACGTATGGCACGGTGCTGGGTTGTCCGGAGCACGGTAATAGGGCAGGCCCGGGTCCGAGCCCGGAGGGCTATACTTCGGGGTCGCCGAGCACACGTCTTCAGTGGCGACGCGAGAGGGTCGTGCTGTGCCTTCGCGCTCCCTTGAGTTACGTGTGCCGTTGAGCAGCGGTAACAACAGCGGTAGCAGCAGCAGCTGCTGCTGCTGCTCCTAAAAGCGTGCCCGTACATCACGCATCCCGTTTTAGACCCCTGCGCGTCATTTGCAGCGTCCGCCGTCGCCGTTACTATCCTCTCCCCTCAGGGTTTCTCGCACTTATTGTTTCCGCGACAAGCCTCCTTCTCGACAACCCCCTTTCCTTACCCCCAGCACCGCTCTTCTCATCATCGCAACTCTGCGTCCAACCCGCAGGGCAGGCTCGCACTCTAGCGGCAAGACGCTCTCTGGTAGCGAAACTAGCGGCTTGTAACCTACGACAGCGCCCCCCGGCGGCAAAGGTAGTGTCCTTCTCCTTGGTGCCTTTAGTGGGCTTCGCCTTTACGGAAGAATTGGGAAGGAGATGAGAGCGAAGTTTTGTTGAGGAGCGGGGAAATGGTTCGGTTAGCTTTAGCGGCTATGTTGGATTGCGCGTGCCTGTGTATGTGAGCGTACATGTCCCATCGTCGAAACAGTCATCTCTGTCTCTTCGGTGCGTGTGCGTTGTGTACGGTTGTGTCGTCTGTTTACGAGCTCGAGATATCTCACTAGATGGTGGCCGCAGTTTTCCACCAATGTACAGACAGCGTTTGTCGAGAGACAGCCCACGCGATCAGCACCGTCTTTAAATTTATTTCCCTGTATCTCCTACTGTTACTGTTATTTGTAAAGCGAAGAAGAAGTGCATAATACTTTGCTATGTAGAGAAGGCGTGAACAGATAACCATACTAACGGGAGTTCTCGCACGTAAAATCTGAAGATTAGGGAGCAACGCTACCGGTAACATTTCTTGCAGCAGTAATATGGAAGAGTTATAATGCTCCTAGAAGCAAGGAGAAAGAGAGATAGAGAATTACAAAGATGAAAGAGAAGGTAGGGAGGTCAACCAGAACAAACATCTGCTTTCGTACTTCGCACTGCTGGATGGAGAGGCGCAGGAACAAAACTGGAGCAATGTTCTTTACAAAGGCCCTGGAATAAGCGAGTGCATGGCTTTTGTAACGCTGGGCTCGGCGCAGCAGATAGACATCCACCTAACGTGGCTGATGAAATGATAATACAAATCATTATCATTAACCATATGCGTTTAGTCAAGGCTAAGCAGTATATGGGTATTGATATAGGGAAAAAAAGCATGAAAACCTTAAAATGATCCTCCATCCGTTATCAAGTGTTGTTGCACACTAGAGAGACGTAGCACTAGAGGATATTCTGGAGGCAAATTTGAATTTATTGTAGAAAAAAGAAAAACATGGGAAAAGAAACAAAGTGTGCGTAAGTTAGATTCTTCCTGTATCCCTCGTTTTGCCTACAAAATGCTTCGGACATCAAACTGTCTCGACGATCCTGAAACCGCTAACGGCACTCTGTCAGGGAAGTCCATCAATAACGTCCCGACTCAAAAAAAGAAAAATTGCTTAGATCCGTTTAGTCTTGTGATTTATTGATTTATTCTTTTCAAGAAATCACTGCGTGTGCTTGACAGTGTTGGGTTGTCGTGGGGCGCCGGAAAACTCAGGCGGTGCTGGAGGGGAGTGGGGTGGTAAGATTGGTGTTTCAGTCCGGTAGCTCGGAACGAGGTGAAAAATTCTTCGCACGTTCTGGACGCCGAGTGGGGAAGCTTGGTGCGAAACGGAATCCGCTGCAAAAACTCGACCAAGCGTGGCGACAAAAAAAAAAATAATAATAATGAGGATAGAACCCTCGACACTGATGGTGCAGCGCGTTCACACAAGCGCGGATCTTTGCTGCCGCGAAAGCGAAACGCCATCGGAACGATCAATCACGGACGAGGTAAAGGCGACAGTTCGCTGCTAGGAGGATGGACCCGACGTCCGAACCCTCGAGGGAGGAGAGCTCCAAGTACCTTGATGGAGTTGGTGGCAAGAGAACTGCGGTTGATCAGAGTAAAAAAAAAATAAAATACATAAAGCAATTTAAGGAAGAAGAAAGTGAAGCGCAGGAAACTTTCACTTCGATGCGAGTGTGCAAGGCGAAGCGTGAATTCGCTGACGTGTGTCGAAATTTGATACCTGGTCTGGACATCGGCACTTACACAAGATACGGCGTCAAGAAATGTGATGACGAAATTCTAACATTTCCTCCGCGTGTTGCCTTCTCCAATGGTACAGAAGAGAGTGACAAGTTGAAGCTCGATAAAGCTGCGTGACTTAATCCTTCTTTGAAGCCGACCCCAGACTCGACCTTGCTGTGGCGCACTGACTGAGCAACCATGCAGCGCTCTCGTCAACGGAAAGCCTGTAAGCTTTTAGTTGTTCCCGTACAACTAAATGTTTACAGGCTTTCCGTTGACAAGAACATTTTATGGGTGAGAATACAAGGACCAGCGATCACTACACTTTTATCGCTATTACTCGCTAAATGTGTCTCTCGTATAGTCATTAAAGTAATAATAATCTGTACGGTTCATGCAGAGGCGCCATATCATTATTAGACACGTTGCTGTGTGGGAATCTAATTTGATTTCGAACACTTGGTGTTCATCGACGTGAACGTAAGTCTAAGTACACACAGGTGTTTTAGCGTGTTGCCTCCCATCGAAGTGTGCAACCGTCATCACCGGGAATCGAACCCGAGTCCTCGAGCTTAACAGCGCGAAGGAATGCACAAGTATGCATGTACAATGCTCACGGGGAAAAAAAAAACCGACAATTTACGGCAAAGCAGTGCAAGTACGCAGGTAGCTTCGTTTCCAATGGCTTCAATTCGTCGGGACAGTATTGGCTCTTTACACGCTTGCACCAGAACCAACGTCAGATTTACTCGCCAGATGCAGTGACGTGACGCGAATAAGATTACGCACATATGAGCGACCACCAACAGTTTTCAGCGCTACCAATCTGAAATGCATGTGTCATGTGCATGTGTGTACCTGCTGGCTATAATATCGTACAACCAAACTGAAGGCTCCATTCATAAAAATAATATCAATTCTGGAGGTTCTTGTACATGCCAAAGCCATGATGTGACTAAGTCTGAGTGGGAGACGTACGATCATTTTTAAACGCGTGTGTTCAACACACACCTATTCACGCAACACGCACCTTCAACACTCACGTACTCTAAGTGCACGGATTCTTTTCTTTCTTTTCATTCCCCCCACCCCTTTATTTTTTTCTTTGCATTTCTCCCCCCATGGAAAGAAAGGCTACAACTGCGGTACGTAATTCAACCCGCGCCTTCAAACTTAGCAGCGCATCTTAGCCACTAAGCTTCTACTGAGTGGGTGGATCCCATTGCTCCCTGCTTCCGCTAATGTTTTCCACTCGAGCGCTCATTACAAGCGTGAAGATACGCTGCCATTACACTGACCTGGTCACATTTCGATGGACTCGTCTTCTTTGGAGGGCAGACGATGTCTGCGTGAGTGCGTGCCTTCACGAATGGCTACATTTTTGCACGCGTGAACAGGTAAAGACGAAGTCGGAAGAGTCACGCAATTACATTCGTGTAGGGCTACATTTCAGCACATATATCGCCTCTCTTCTCGAATCAGCGTCTCCTAGCTGTAGTGTGCCGAGAGATAACGGAAAGTGCAAGAGCTGCGAATCATCGTCCCGATGAAAAAAAGACAGCCAGGGCGAACGTCGACGTTGCCGGCGTTAATATAACAGCACAAAAAAAAAGCAATGAAGAAGAAGAGGAAGCAGTCCCGTGGAAACGAAGAAGTGGACGCAAGCAGGCTTATATAGTGCGCCCATGAATTGGCGAGTATAGGAGAGGCGAGCAGAGCAGTTAGAGAGGGGGGGTCAGGCAACTGAAAACCGGGCAACTGTGAACCATTTATCCTACTCATTGCCCCGGATCGCTTTCTGAAATTGAACGCGCGAGGGCATCCGAGGCGTCTCGACCATTGGCCGGTCCTGCACCTATTGTAACGGGTGCACCATTCGCGTATCTTCCTTCTTTTCTTTTTTTGTCGGCCCCGCATTTCTCGTCGTTTCTCTTACGCCGCTCCGTTGCGAAGAACGGAGGGCCGCTCGTAAGCGGAGGGAGAAGCTACGAGAGGCGTGAATTTAGATAGATAGATAGATAGATAGATAGATAGATAGATAGATAGATAGATAGATAGATAGATAGATAGATAGATAGATAGATAGATAGATAGATAGATAGATAGATAGATAGATAGATAGATAGATAATGTTTGATTTCCGGGGTTTTAAGTCCTAAAACCACTTTATGATTATGAGAAACGACGTAGTGGAGGGCCCCGGACATTGAGACCACCTGGGGTTCTTTAACGTGCACTGACATCCCACAGTACGTTGGCCTCAACATTTCGCCTCCGTCGATATGCAGCCGCCGCGGCCTGGATTCGATTTGGCGACCTTCGGATCAGCAGCCGAGTGCATTAGCCACTAGACCACCGTGGCGGGGCAGAGAGATAGATGGAGGTAGAGGAACTGGACAGTCTAGGAAGAAGGGTCCATGGCAAGACGTGAACTTTAATGCGATTGGCGGTGGTCGACGTAATGATGTTACCAGAGCGAACACTCGAGTTTTTGGAGTCGTCGTCTATAAGGTGAAAGAGCTGACTCATCGAAGCTAACACCTCGATGCTGAGGCCCGTATTCGTGGAGGCGCAAGAGACGGCAATTGTGCTTTCAGTGCCGAAACACTGTCGCCTGTAACGACGCCCGGTCGACCACTCGAAATTCCTGCGCTTTCTTTGACGCCAGAAAATATTCCGACACTTGATCGGACTGTTTTCAGATGCAAGCAGTTTAGAATATCCGGGAGGAACTGAAAGCAAGTAAGAAAGCTCTGCGTGCGGGAGAAGAAAGAAAAAAGATGGCGCCGAGTCTTTAGACGAAAAGAAAGCGCAAGAGAAGCGGAGACAAGGGGATCGCAACTGCTGATGAAAGACGACAGCAAGGACGCGTCCGGGGGCCCTTAAAAGAGCGCGGTCTGTGTTCTGAAAGAAAGCCCCCCCCCCCCCCCTTTTTTTTTTTTCTTGTTCACCTTTTTGTACCTTCACCGCCTGCAAGGACGGCGGACGTAAGGCAAACAATAACTCACGTAATTAATAACGGAGGCCTGGAGATAGAAGCGGGGTGATATGAAACAGGGCTGCAGGCTGAGCTAAAAGAAAAAGGAAAATAAATAAGACCCCAAGCGATGTGGGAGAGGAGATGAAGAAACCACCTACGGAGGTATATAATACGGCGTCCGACGGTAAGAAATGAAAACCATTCTTCGTCGTCTAGGAGACATTTCTGCGCACCCATTTCTTTCTGTCTCTCCCGGCCCGTTACTTTCAGCTTGTCGCGTCCATTACGTTTGGAGCCGTTGGGTTACCACGGTGTCAGCGAGCAAGCTGCTCTTTCTTCATTTCTCCCTCTCTCTCCTCTCTCTCTCTCTCTCTCTGTTGTCTTCACAGTCAGTAGCCCTAACAATGATTTTCTCTTTGTTTATAGTCATGAGCTTTTTAACGTATGACACGTTTTGTTAGCTTTAGGCGTATATGCGCAAACGTGTCCCGTTGATGCCGTCGCACGGAGTTTTGCTTCATGTGCTCCGTCAAAGCGTGTGACCACACCGTCACAGTGCCACGTCACAATGTTTCTCGCGTTGCTCATTGGACGGGGTCCCATTTCAAACTTTCTACGTCATCGTCATAATAGTATTACTAATAAGTACATAAAAAGCTGGAGCACGCTTAAGTTTCGCCTTTAAGAGTGGAACGCGACATTCGGCCCCATTCGGATCGCTTTCTCATAGAACGTTCATTTAAAGCGCATTCTCTAATGCTGGAGAAAAGGGGCATTCAATTCGGCCATTCCCGTAACAGAATTATGTTGATGAAATCACGGTCCAAGCTATCATGCGTGCGTGTTTTAGTCAGGTCACAGTGTACAAATTTACTGTCCTATTTTACACATTTAGGAATTCAATTTTGTTTACAAACGCACCAGCGCCTTAAGGCTGTTGGGTGCTCCGGGAAACGGTGTTATGTATTTCGCGAAAATTATTTCCGCATTTAGCGCCTACGCCGACACCCACGCCGACATCGACGCCGACACCATGCATTTTCTGTGACAGCAGCTCCCTAACGCTATATATCGCGTTAAAACCGGCTAAGTTCAGTTTAACGCTGCGAGCTTTCCTCGGCGCCAAGTAGAATTCGAATGCAGTCCGCAAATTTTAATGTTGTCCGGTAATACGCCTGGGCGAGTAGTCTCAGGTCAACGCCCGTCTCGACATCGTGCTAGGAAAATGAAGTAACGACCCGCACAAATATGGCGCAGGCTCCGCGAAGCGACGTTGGATGAAGATTACACGATTTCTCAGAGTATTGGCTCCGCCTCCAACGCGGGCAGCTATACGGGAATTCTCGGGAGAAATTAAGTGTTCAAGCAACGAGCACGGTTGTGGATTTTCGTGCCTTGTACGAGCGCAAGCATGTCGCTAAAGCGAAAGCAAATAACCCCCGTGTGATACGACGTTGACGCAAAAAAGAAATGAAAGTATAAAAAAAATGTAACGTTGGCGTGCGATGTCCACGTTCTGGCGCTAGAGCAAACAGACGGATATAGATGAAAGGTTCTTGAACGCAATCAGAAAGATAAATAAAGATGAAACGTTATTTACAACAAGTAAAACGCACATAAGAAAATAGGCTCATGCAGAATTACGCAAACTTCATATCGTGTAATTCACATAGTGTAAATCTAAGTGTTTGCAACATGACTTGGGCGATTGGATGCACTTCACCACGCACTGCGAGATTAGATTTCTTTTTTTTTTTGAGCTGTTGGGCGCTGTATCGAACCGCAGTACAAAACTTATATGTTATGTTTTGCAGCTTTAGTTAATAAGGCATTGCGAGAAGCTATGCGCAGATCATCTCAACCTTTCGTCGCAAATACGGTCCATACGAGTACTGAGGCTGTGTAATCCGTCTTGAGAAGCGTTGAACCGCCGGCTAGTACGCTATGTAGACAATATTTAGTTTATTATCTACAACGGCAACCAGACCTTCGCGCGTGGAGCCCGTTATTACGTTCGCTTTCACGTCTCATTCATTCATTCATTCATTCATTCATTCATTCATTCATTCATTCATTCATTCATTCATTCGTTTACTAAGCCTATTATTGACTTAGATATTCACAACTTTAGGGTTTTGTTGGCTTTTACATACTTCACTGCTCATACATGCACTGAAAAGCGACGGCCACGAGATAGTAGCTCACTCACTCACTCTCACACACACACACACACACACGCACACACACACACACACACTCACTTCACTTTGTCATCTACGAAGAAGCAGAGTAGAAGGAGGGAAAGGGCACAAGGCTACAAATTACGGGTAGCCAGAGCAGATCGAATGACCGTCGGTCGTTTTATAAGAAACTGTTTCGACACCCCAGACCGGGAAACAAGGAGAGCGGGGGAGGTGGGGGGGGGGGGGGGGTTCTTGTACGCCGCCGCACTTGTAAGGCGGCAAAACGGCGTCTGGAGTTTCACCAGGCGTCTTTTCGAGATACGGCTATGCCGCTTCACACGGTCGCCATGGAAACAACATCGATTTCAGAAAAGAAATATGGCCACGTGTTAAAAGCTCAGCCATCTGTCCAGGGCGAAGGGAAAGAGAAAAAAAAAAAAGGTAATAAAATAAACACTGAAATGCCAGAACTTTCAGAAACAGAAGCGAAGCACTGCCGAGAGCAACCGCTAGGCTTGATAAATAGAAAAAAAAAGTGTAAGGAAGACGGAGCAGTAGCGATGGGAGGTGGAAAAGAAAAAAAGAAGACAGAGGAATGTGCAAAGAAAACACACCCATACAGAAAGCAACGGCAAACTCGGAGCGCCTGCCGTGCGGCGAGTCAACGATAAAAACTCCCGAGTCGACAAAAGAGAAACGCGCGCTTGAAGGCGAGATGGCGATGGAGTAGGAGGTAGAGAGAGGTATGGCGGGACAAATAAAAAGAGGGAGAGGGTGAGAGATGAAGCGTGCCTTGCTGGGGAGCCACTCTTCTGGAGAGAACGGAAAAGCGGGGGTGTGAAGCAGGCGGTGGGGGGACACACAAAAAAAAGTAGAACGACCGAAAAAAACGAAACGCAACAAAATAAAAGCGAGAGAAATAAACTCGCAGCCAGGTCGTCCTCGATATCGCCTCTTTTCTCGGAGCAGTCTCTCGCTCGACAACGCCTTCTGAGGCGGCCGCCTTATTTATCGCCATAAATTTTTACAGCGTTCCCCAAGAGCGGCGACATGTCGGAAGCCCGGAGGCGACGCGGACGAGAGCTCTCTCTTCTGCAACAGCAGCAGCAGCGGCGGCAGGAAAGCGTGCTTCACTGCGCGACGTTTCTGGCGCGCGGCAAAGCCACATGTCCGAGGTGCGCGCGCAAGCGCGCGTTTCGAAGCGAAGGAAAGGGTGGCGAGGGAGGGAGATTCGAGAGTGCTGCGGCAGCAGCATGCGCTTGTACGCAAGCTTCGGGTATACTTGAGCCTGGGTGTTTTTTTTTTGTTTTTTTGACGAGCCCTACATGATGCGCGGTTGCGTGTAAGCGAAGAGAAATGTATCAGACAGAAGAAAGAAAGTGAAGTAAAAGAATGAAGACGAAAAAAGGGAATGGACTGGGCGCCACCTGTGCCGAATGGGCCGTTTAACGTGCGCGCGCTCATAACATGCACGCGCTTTCTAGATGATGGAAGGTGGAAAGAAAAAAAAAAAAAAACGAAGAAACAACTTTAGGAGGGAAGTGCTCACGCCCGCCGGGCGGTGGGCGACGACGACAACGTGGTGGCATATTTCAGACGTGACTCGACTCTGACGGCGACGCTTCGAATCTGTTCCTGACTTAATCGCGTTCTTTTAGAGCCCGGCAAAGGCGCACTGAAGGCGTGATGGTCGTCGGCCTCGCAGCGCCGCATGCTATACTTGCAGCGAGACGACGACCGATTGCAGCTGGGATCGTATACCGGAATCACGACTTCGCGGACAGACAGGGATACGCCACCAGTGGTTGCCTCTTAGTCCGTAGGAAAGGGAGTAACGTGTGAAATCAGAAAGGTTACGAAAGGTTACCAACATGTCGGTCGCCACTTTGAAAAGTTAGGAGACGTTTAAGCGTCGCCTTTAAGAGCGGAACGCTATGACGATTGTGGTTCGGTTAAGGAATGGACAGTAATTTCTGCAGCCCATGTCGGGAGAACTGCTAAGCGTCCATGGGAGTAGGGGAAAGGGAGTGAAATAGATAGGGAGGGGAGCAAGGCCGTAGTGGAGAGCTCCGGAAATTTCGACCACCTGGGGTTCTTTAACGTGTGCTGACATCGCACAGTACAGGGGCCTCTGGGAATTTTTGCCTCGAGCTAAAATTTGACCGCCGCGGCCGGGATCGAACCAACGTTTTCTATGATGCAGCCGAGCACCATAACCACTACACCATAGCGGCGGACTACCCGCCACGGTGGTCTAGTGGCTAAGGTACTGGGCTGCTGATCCGAGGGTCGCGGGATCGAATCCCGGCTGCGGCGGCTGCATTTCGATGGAGGCGAAATGTTGAGGCCCGTGTGCTGTGCGATGTCAGTGCACGTTAAAGAACCCCAGGTGGTCGAAATTTCCGGAGACGTCCACTGCGGTGTCTCTCATAATCAGAGCTGGTTTTGGGACGTTAAAACCCACATAACAACAACATAGTGGCGGACTGGAATGCTATGGCGCCATTGGGCCCCATTCGCACCGCCTTCTTATAGAGTATTCATTAATATTAGCGCCAATAAATTTTCAGGCAATGGGGTTGTAGAAGGTGGCCTTGTTGTGGTCTCGTCCTAGATGTCCTCTCTAGCACTATCCACTCTATCCTCGCCAACCTTCGGGCTACCCTCCAACCTTCCGCTTACCTTCGGCCTTCCGAACCTCCGCTTCCAGTCTTGCTTCCAGTCTCTCTTGCCAGGGAAAATGGGCCACCTTATATACACCAGTTCCTCGCCCCTGAATCCCTCACAGCCAATCACAAACGGCGACCGACACTCGGACGCCGCACCAACAAAAGAGAACCGTGAACAATACATTGGGTACGCTTGCTGCCCACCACGCTGCGGGGGAGGGAGTGAGGGCGCCAAACCAGCTGGTGACTACAGACATTCCTGGACAGGCTGCCTGAACTACTCCTTCCCCTGGGGCCGCCAAACACCTGTCACTCCGGTTTCCAGTCACCAGCTGTACAACGCATCACAACAATGGTGGCCTCCTCCCCCACACGTTCACCACCTGGCCGTGCGTCTTTTCCGGTGCCTCCTCGGCATACCATATTCTCCCTCTCATTCTGACGGCCCTTACAGCGCCTTTTCTTAAAATGCTGGAATTATTCGAGTTTCTTCGTAACTTAACTATGCTTCCTCGCACATTCAAATTACAGCCGGATATATCATGTGTGTAGATTTTAGTTAAGTCATAGTTTACAGTTCTTAAGAGCGGAGCTTTTTAGCCAAGCGTTAGGCTTTACGCTCGAGCAAAAAACTATCATCATCATGAAATATGCGCGCGTGCACTTCCGTGAAGTGCACGCATTTGAGCGCGCTTCGACGAGAAGGAGGGGACAGAGTAAAGCATAGCTAAGCCGGTTATGGTAAAGCACAGTGTAAGGGTCGTCGGAATGAGACGGGGAATACGGTACGCCAAGGTGGTCAAGAGGCACCGGAAAAGACCCATAGCCAGGTGGTGAACGTGTGGGGGAGGAGGCGACCATTGTTGTGATACATTGTACAGCTGGTTTGGCGCCCTCACTCCCTCCCCCGCGGCGTGGTGGGCAGCAAGCGTGCCCAATGTGTTGTTCACGGTTGTTATTTGTTAGAGCGGCGTCGGGGTGTCGATCGCCGTGTGTGATTGGCTGTGAGGTGTTCAGGGGCGGAACAACCAGTGTATATAAGGTGGCCCCTTTTGCCTGGCAAGGGGGATAGGAAGCTAGAGACTGGAAGCGGAGGTTGGAAAGGCTGAAGGTAAGCAGTAGGTTGGAGGGTAGCCCGTAGGTTGGCGAGGACGGAGGGGATAGTGCTAGAGAGGACATCTAGTACGAGTCCGGGTGGTGGTTACGGTCGCAGGAGCAGTGCGATGCACTGGGGTCGGCTCTGTCGAATGGAAGCGATCGTTCCACCAAGGTCCTCCCAACCAGGGCTTGGGCGCGGATAGTACTAGAGGGGACATCTAGTACGAGTCCGGGTGGTGGTTACGGTCGCAGGAGCAGTGCGATGCACTGGGGTCGGCTCTGTCGAATGGAAGCGATCGTTCCACCAAGGTCCTCCCAACCAGGGCTCGGGCGCGGATAGTACTAGAGGGGACATCTAGTACGAGTCCGGGTGGTGGTTACGGTCGCAGGAGCAGTGCGATGCACTGGGGTCGGCTCTGTCGAATGGAAGCGATCGTTCCACCAAGGTCCTCCCAACCAGGGCTCGGGCGCGGATAGTACTAGAGGGGACATCTAGTACGAGTCCGGGTGGTGGTTACGGTCGCAGGAGCAGTGCGATGCACTGGGGTCGGCTCTGTCGAATGGAAGCGATCGTTCCACCAAGGTCCTCCCCACTGGGGTTCGGGCGCGGATGGTACTAGAGGGGACATCTAGTACGAGTCCGGGCGGTGGTTGAGGTCGCAGGAGAGATGCTATGCACTGGTCGGCTCTGCCGAATAGCGACGGTCCCACCGCTAGGCCCTACCAACCGATGGCTCCACCTAGGTCCTACCAACCGAAGCTAAGTCATCCATGTGTATGTCAATGTGTATGTAATGTCTGTCTCGTATATAAAGTCTCGTGTTGTGTTTGTGTGAAAGGCTGGTATCCATCTTTCAAGTCGACAACGCGACGGCGGGCAGATAGCAGGAAGGCTTCCGTCCATCCTTCTTCGCAGCAGCAAGGCTAGCTGGAGGAACTCGGCTCCAAAAGGAACGAAGAAGAGAAGCAGGAAGGAGGAGAAGTGGGGAACAGAGGACGTGTTCCGCACCATGACGACAAGGTCACCTCACCTTCTCTCTCCTTCTACAACCTCCTTGCCTGGAAATTTACTCACAGCTAAGACTTTTATAGCAAGGGGGCGTGAAAAAGGAAGTGAGGCTGGAGGATGGGAATGACGTTGGGAGATGGTGAAGCACATCGTAGGCATGTACTCTATAGTATAAGAAGGGGAGGGAAAGGAGGAGCAGGGGCTTGGCAAGCCAACGCCCAAGCCGTTAATTCACCACAGCGGTTTTAAGTTGAACTGGTCGCCGGAAAGTAGGGGCGTAAGACCCCCTGTCGAAGGACAAGGAACATGCGTTGAAATGTTGCTAAAACCGGGTAAACATAAATTTCCCATTAGGACGCGTCATGCCATAAGATAAAACATGTTAACGTATCAAACACTAAAGAGACGGCGCTGAAAGGAAGTGATCAAGAAGTCGAGACAATGCTAAGTGGTGTCAGTTTTCGGTATATTAGTCAGGTGCTAAAATGGTATAAATAACACGGGCGAGAAAACTGATCTAGCATTACATTGTTTCTAGCTTTAGGTAGTTGTAAGCTTGGCGAGGGATAGTTGGGTGTCCGCGTTCACGTGTAGCCTTGAGCTGTCATGATAATTAACAATTACCCAACAACCACCTGAAACGTTCACATTACTACGTTATACTGAATAATCAAATCACAAAAGACTGGCGATAAGAGGAACGTACCGAAGGTTACACGAACGAAGAAAGCATGAAAACAGGGGAGGCTAAGTCAACCACTCAGGCCGAGTCTTCAGCGGTTATCACGGCTGCGCTCTAAGAGAGGCGCTGAAGATCTGCAGCAGTGACGTCGCGTTCGCTCCAGAGACACAGTTGGTCAACGCTTGGTTTCCTCGTGCTCAGACTGAGGAAAGCGCCGCTAACGTTGGATTTGAAATATCGAACGCCATACTGAGGCTAATAAAGAGAACATCGATAGACGACTCGCCGGAAAGGCTAGAAAACTGGCCAAGTGGAGAGCACAGGCGAAAGTGAGAGAGAAGGAGATACAGAAAGAAGGAAGAAAGGGGATATGAATATGGACGTAAAAGTTTCAAGCATTCTCCTCTCTACTGCTTTATCTCACGAGTAATATACAACGTCGTTCGACACTAGAACCAAAAGAAGAAACAGGGCGTTGATATATATATATATATATATATATATATATATATATATATATATACGTCGAATGAAGCGGCCGCAATATCCTGAACGTTCACCCTCTCTCCCTCCCCGCCATTTTCATCCCGAACATCCTTTTATCAGTCCCTTGTTCCCCTCCTTTTACCCGCTCTCCCGTTATTTCCGCTTGTTTCCACTCCCCGATCAGGGCTTGGCAGGAGTGTTTTTTATAACTCCCTTATCGACCCGTTGAAATATTACGCTTTTACAGGCTGCACCGACTCGTCTGAGTGGATTTGTTTTACCGGACCTCGCTTTCCATGTTTTATTTTTGTCCTCTCAAGTATGGCTATCCTTGCAACGTATATGCGGTACATGTAAGCGCGTGTGCCCTTTTGTCGCGCCACAGGGCTCGCAGTAGACAGCTGCATCCGCTTGAAGATATAGGCGGGTCGGCCTGTATGGCAGTGGCATCACCGCGATATGAGTGTTTTGGACAGGAATGCAATGAAATGAAAAAAATGCACAGTGAACCACATGTATTACTTCATTACATTGTCATAAAGGCAACTGTGGCCGCCAACAGCCAACGGTGATCATCCCCATCCAACACT
Source organism: Hyalomma asiaticum (assembly GCA_013339685.2). Taxonomy (NCBI): domain Eukaryota; kingdom Metazoa; phylum Arthropoda; class Arachnida; order Ixodida; family Ixodidae; genus Hyalomma; species Hyalomma asiaticum. Next base: position 88,110,090 of record CM023486.1, on the reverse strand, counting down.
GGCCACCAGGTAGTCAACCCGAACTTGTAGCCGGTGCTGGAATCATGCGAGTCAATTAAGTAGGCGTTTGAAAACTTATGCACTTTTTTTTTCTTGAGCTCATTACTGTTATGCTGCTTATTTATTCGAAAAAGATTTTTTTTTTTTTTGCAACGCCAGGCAGCTGGGCTATAACGGTGGAGAACAGAACGCCACTTATTCACAACAGCAGTAACACAGATAAAAGAGCGCCCTCCTCACGGGCGACATTATTTCTGCGCTTGAACTCCTAAAGTTTAAAGCGAGTTCTCTGTACTATGAATGTAGTAAGTCACGGTGTCCTGCTACCGTGACACGTATTCTTTGTGATCGATTTAAATAATAAGGAAAAGGAAGCAAAACGAACGCAGATGGCGGGGATGCTAACGAGAGTAGCGAATGGTTGTCTACTCTTTTATATGAAAACTTGGAGAGGGAGAATAGAGAGAGAGAGAGAGAGGAAGACAAATAGCGAATGAATGGACGTGCTGCGGTTTGTTTGTATTCGCCATTTAACTCTAACTCTACTGGCCTGGAAAAGCTCGATGGCAGCCATGGGCGCATGCTGCCGATGGAGGTCAACGCTCCCTAAAGTTGCAAATAGGCATACTATGTATTTTTTCGGAATTGCTGATCCAACGCTAAGAAAGGTGACCCAGGAAGAAAACACACATAAAGTGGCGCAGGTGAGGACTACAACAAATGCCATCGTTCGCATTCACTGTCTCATTGCGTACTGCAGCTGGAACCATAGGGCCTCTCGGATTGATGTTCTCCATGCAGACTATGATTTGCAGGACCGATAAAGGGTACGTTATTGTGAGCTTCCACGCACTTGTTGAAAAGAACATACTCTGACTCCCATGCGCATATAATGCAACAGATAAAACAAGAAACTTCGTGTGTTGATGGATGCTTGAGATTATGAAGTTGGGATCAGTGTCTTCCATAGCGGAACGCTTTGTTTTTCTTCATGCGTTCATATATCAACCAGGTTCCTGTGCTTATTACTCAATTTGATAGATAGCAAGGTATATTTTTGTGTACCTACCCAATTCTGTCTTGAACCATCTCAGCGATGTGTACACATAAAAAAACCTGCCCGCATAATGAGAGGGCAAAATATACTATATTATCACAAGTATATAATTACGTACACAACTCTTCTATACATAAATGTCTGCCAATTGTATGGCTGAATTCCAGGCGCAAAAGCTCGCATCGCTCAACTAATTCAACCAAATATACTGATTGAAAAAGTTATTCAAGCCTAAGTAATAGAGCAAAGAACGTCGTCTATTAACACCGATGCAATACAAAATCCGTAAAACCGGACAAAGACAAAAGGTGAAACAGGTGTCTACTTTTGTGCATTTGACATTAATTCACCATTATGAACCAACCTGACCAGCAAGAATTTTTGCTGGGTGATCTTGTAACCTTCCCATAATTCAATAAATATATTAACCTGAAACAGGGCGTTGCCCAAACGTCTTCTTCCTCCGTGAGTAGCGCACCCTGTCTGTCCTAGTATAGCGTCCATATTCTCCACTACAAACCTAATGAATTAGGCACTAGTGTGGAGGAGACAGTGTGCGTTTCTAAGGAAGCCACCGACAATGACATTCTTCTCATACATATTTAATGAATTTGCAACACTCCATACAAGGGAAAAGTCATGTTTTCTGGTATTCCGAACTTAAACAGCCAATTAAACCTAATGTGACATTCATTGGGTGCTTATTTGACATCTTGGGAATAAAAGAAATACTTCAATATGCGATCACAAAGACGAGTTAAGTCCTGTTATTTGAAAAGAAGATGGAAACACGCAAGTTCCTGAGCTCCGTACACCTTTCTAAATCGCCCTCGATAGCTGACAGTCCAAAAATGGTGGATTTAAAGGGCTTACTGCAAAGTCCAGGATAATCTTTAAAATGTTCCTTCGCTTACTGCTGCAGAAAGAATTGGCCCTAGACAAGCGCCTGAAGGGAGGCCGACAGAGGAGGCAATGGTTGCCACAAAAAAAAAAAAAAAAAAGGCCAGAAAGACGTATAGGAAAAAACAGGGAGAAGAGAATAGGGAGGCCAAGCCGATCGATGGACACGTTTTTCAGAATCTCGGGAATCTCTCCGTTCCCCATCGTCCACCGCGCGTTCCACCTTTCGGGAGGACGGGCGGCGCGCCCGCCGCCAACGCTCCCGCTTTCCCTAAACCTCCTCTCTCATCGCTCCACCCTCTCCACTTTTGGACTCTTCCTCTTCGCTCGGCGCTCTAACCTCTCCCGTCGAAGCGCGCGGAGCGCGCAGAACATCCTCTCTCCCTCTCTATCAATCGCTTACTTTCTCTCTCTCTTTGCGCGGGCTCTCTAAATCGCGAACGAAAACGCTCTCGCCGGTTGGACAAGAGAAGAACCGCGCGCTTTCTCTCAACGCAGCAGCGGCGGCAGCGACGAGCCGAGAAAATTCCGAAGCGTTGCCATGGATACCGTATCCCCTCTACCAACTGCGTCATCGATTTTTCAAAGCGGCCAGTTTTGATTCGCCTGTTTTCCAGTTTGAACGAGCGCTTCGGGGGCCAGCGCTGTTCGGTGGCTGCGCCCTCGATCACCGCGCTTCCTCTCCGCTGGAGATGGGGGAGGGGAATAGATTAAAAATGAAGTAAAAGAGGAGATCTCGGTGCTCACTCCGTCTGCAGCTTTTATTGCTGGCCGTCTAAGCTTCCTTCTGATCACTGCCGTTGCTACCCTCTCCTTTTTGTAGGGCTATTTTGTCAATTCGTTAGCAGTGTGCTTACCTCAAAGACAGAAGAAATAAACGAAGAAAAACAGTTATTTCCCTCTCGCAGTGCGCTAGTTTCTTCCCAGAAGGCAGCGGCGGCGGCCATGTCATCTTTCAAAGCTTTATAAGGATCGAAGCTTGCGAAAGCGCGACGTCGCGCCTTCGTTGCGAGCAAAGGTCCGGGCGCTCCCGAGGATTTCAACATCTCATAACCATTCTCAGTGGTGTAATAACCGCTATAAAATATCTTATGACAGCGCCGTATGGGAAGACTGGGTACAGTTTACATGCTAGAACATTGGCAATTATTGTATGCTGACAAACATTTACTCCTCCACTTGAACACGGGGATAATTTATGAATGCAAATGAAAGATTTTCCCATTTCTGCTAGCGTCTTACGTAACAAAACTACGATATTCATGAGAGGCAAGTCGTTGTGGATGGCTCAGGAAAATGTACGCATCTATACTCCGCTTCACACATCAGGTAGCGAAGGCTACGCAAGTAGCCCGCAAAGGAAAAGGACAGGTGTATCACTCCGACAAACAAATGACAAACATGAAGCACAAACTAGCATATTTCGATTGTTTACCCAGCAATACGAGTGTGCTTTGTCAAGCTTATGAGAAATATGATTTAACGCTGCCAGCGAGGCATTTATTGTTGTTCGCTCACCGCAAGCAACGCGCTACTTGGTCGCGAAAGTTGATTGATTGATTTGTGGGGTTTAACGTCCCAAAACCAGCTCTGATTATGAGAGACGCCGTAGTGGAGGTCTCCGGAAATTTCGACCACCTGGGGTTCTTTAACGTGCACTGAAATCGCACAGCACACGGGCCTCAACGTTTCGCCTCCATCGAAATGCAGCCGCCGCGGCCGGGATTCGATCCCGCGACCCTCGGATCAGCAGCCGAGTACCGTAGCCACTAGACCACCGTGGCGGGGCATTGGTCGCGAAAGTACACAGCGTAAACACGAGCACTGGCTTTGACCGCGTTGCACGTAATGTATGAAACGGAGCATGGGGTTCCTTAACCTGCATTGATAACGCGCCGTACAGGGGCCGGAATCAAACCCGTCTCTTTCGGGTCAGCGTCCGAGCACTTTCGCTGCGATGACAACTGGGTGTGTCATGGCGCAGTGACCACGTTATCAAAGGTAACGGTGCATTTTCGATCGCTCAAGTACTAGACAAGCGGTACTGCACGGCCAGGATGTGTTATCAGCTTGCGAGAACAGTAAGTACACTCCGGCTACAATGGTATTTTCGGGGCTTCAACTTTCTTTTCGCTTGAATGCACTTATTCACGATTCAACGTTTTGCAACCCGAGGACGACTCGTTATTACCTGAAAAAAATTGTGATAAACTCAAACCTAACAGTTATTAATACCTCTTGGAACTCCCTACCAGCAAAGAGATGACGAAGTTCCTTTTTTACTTTATTTCGTGGTAGTCATAGTGAAAAGGGGCGTCCAGGACATAAGAACAAATTTGACTCGTGCAGAAAATCGATTTCTTATCGTATAAGCAAAGCCTTGAAGTTATTCGTTCATCGTAAAGCGTTTGTTTCGTTATTTGCTTTCCCATTATATTTTTATCTATATTTTTTATGCCTGGCAATTGCCTTATTGTTAGGATTGTAGCGCACAAGGTGAAGAACACGAGGACAAGGTGGAACAGCACTGCAAGATTTCAGAGCTCTCTTGGCAAGCGCGGTGCACGACAATGGACACTGCACATGGACGATTGTGTTCTTTGCTGCGGACGCTTTTCTTCGTTTTTTTTTTTACCTGTACGCCTCTAGTTTAGGCCTAATGAGCTTCCGTCCCTGGTACGTATTCTGGTATGTAACAGAAAGGATTCCGTATTTACCATTAAAGGGTCCTTGCAACATGTTTAGAACCATAAGTGATAAAACTTTTCCAATCAGTCGTGGACGCTCCTGATAACATGTAAGCCAAATATTAGTGCATTGCACGCCGCACGGAATTCGCAATTTGGTTTCAAACACAGCCGGAAAGCGCCCGCTCTTTTTTTTTTTTTTATTGGGTTGTGGTGTTTAACGTCCCAAAACAAGCTGTGATTATGAGAGACGCCGTAGTGGAGGTCTCCGGAAATTTCGACCACCTGGGCTTCTTTAACGTGCGCTGACATCGCACAGCACACGGGCCTCAACATTTCGCCTCCATCGAAACGCAGCCTCCGCGGCCGGGATTCGATCCCGCGACCTTCGGATCAGCAGCCGAGTGCCATAGCCACTAAACCGCCGTGGCGGGGCATGTAATGCTATAAAAGCGCTTGCACACGCTAGAGCCGCGGATGACGTTAGACAAGCACAATCATCACAACTGGTCACGCAATAGGTTTATCTGTGACATGCACGTCGTCAGAAGAGACGCCGTGGATTACGGGTAACGTTCTGGCTTGTCAAATCGGGGGACCCGGTTTGGCCTCTGCCGCGTGGTATAGGTTGCCATTGGTCATTACAACACGTTTGTCATTTCCTGTCTCTTTGTGACGTGCATACGTCTTTCTCGCAAGCTACAATAATCAGCACGTCTTTCTTCTCAGAAGAATCACGTATCGATTCGCGTTTCTATTCGGCTTTGTGTTTTCGCAGAAAATTTTGTAAATCCTTTCAGTGAAAATAAAGCATTCTTCGTCTAATTTGTTTTAGTTGCTACTTGATTGGCATAGGCTGCTATGAGAACAGTCGGTTATACCTATGGCGCATATCCGGACAGCCCGGGCCGTGCAGTATGTACCAGCCACATGTGATCGTGTGATCGTTAATCGCGACATGCATGACAAGTATGTCATGTTATTGATGTAAAGAACTATAATTCATGTTCTTCGTGCAGTCATACCCTACCAAGCCAATTTTGGTGTATACCAAGTGAACCAACCACACGGCCAGGAGAGAACCCAGACGTAGACAGCTAACAGAGATAGATACGGTCAAGGCGACTGAAGTTCGCCAGGAAATGCTCCATGTTAAAAGCAGTGTAGGAAAAAAACACTTCACCAAGAAAAAAGAACAAAAAAATCCGCGCAGAATCACCTTCCGGAGCTGTCAAGATGACGATGAAGCGTTTGTTACTAATTATTTGCCGTTTCGTGTGATGCTGTGTTGAGGCGAGTAGCGCACTCTTTACTCCTAGTGACGTCCCACGTGACGCGCTTGCGTCTCCTGTGCTTAGTCTGCCTTGAGACCTTCCATGGAACAATGTTCCCCGACACTGGCATGGCATTTTTCATCATTCAAGCGCTTGTCAGCCCGTGGAAAGGCCTGACTGACCGAGTATCCCGTGACCGCGGAAGCACATCATGGTACGTCCCGCTGTTATATGTCCCACGTTTGATGTTTAAAATTTCGCAATGTTTCAATTTTCGCAATTCGTGTACAACGTCCCATGTCGTTCTTTACACGCTGTCCTATTAGGAATTCCATTCCAACAACTTAAAACATGGGCTGGAAAGATGAGAATACATCAGCAGGTCATCTGCAAGCCACTGTGAACTCTTCTTCCGCCACATTACGACAGCGCGCGCGTCTGATGGTATAATGCGTTAGTTGCCCCTATATCCCACGCTTGGCAGCTATACCAAACGCTGGTGTTCTACGTGCCAGAATCACGATATAATTATCAGGCATGCACGCTGCAGCGAACGCCTTCGGTTTCATTTCCACTACCTGGGGTCCTTTAGCGCGCATGCACCTATATCTAAGTGGTCATGGCCTTCGTGGATTTCGCATCCAGGAAAATTTGGTTACAGAGACTAAAAGACAAATCAGCGCCTTAGTTCTTAGACACGTGATGCCGCAGCCGCTGAGCAACAACAGCTGGTCGCGTTACCTTAGTCGAGCTTTAATTCGAGTTCGTACTGCGCGCCCTGTTGTGCGCGGACAGTGGTTATGGTAGTAAAACACGTTCTTGGCCTAGTGTGTATAACATATTTGAAACAAAAATGGTTGCGCGAAGAAAGACAATCACAAAGTAGGGTACAGGGACAAGCGCAAAATGCGCTTGTCCCTGTACCCTACTTTGTGATTGTCTTTCTTCGCGCAACCCTTTTTGTTTCAAAAAGTGGTTATGGTGCCCGGTTACTGACTTGAAGGGTTCGGGTTCGATCCAGACAGCGGCGGTCTCATTTTTGAAGGAGGAGAAAGTGCTGGAGGACCGTGTACTGTGCGATGTGAGTGAACGTTAAACACCAGGTGGTCAAAATTTCCGGAGCCCTCTACTGCGGCGTGATTCATAATGATATCGTGGTTTTGTACGTACAACACTAACAATTATTATGATTATTACTGTGTGACCTGTTATTTGCCTTAACGTGCTTCTTGTCTCTTGAAACCTTTGAAGCTGCATCCTCCACGCACCCAGCTTTACACAGGCCAACAATGCGTCGCGAAACGTAGAAAGCAGCACATAGCGAGCCGTGAAACACTTATCGGGTCACAATTCGCTCATACGTTCATCGGCATATGCAACAAGGCCGCGTGCAGATGAGTGGCCGTCTCCAATGGATTCGGACCGGACATCCTGACGTTCACAATGCATTCGAAAAAAAAAAAAAAGAAACGTAAGAAAGAACCGCCACGCGCGAGCTTCTCTGCATAGACAGTGCGAATGTATTGCTGACCCCTCGTTCGAGGCCCAGAAAAAAAAAAAAAATCGCCGTCCCAGATCAACCGGTCCCCACTGTTCTCTGCGCAAAAGCCGCGCTCGACACGTCGAAAGCGGTCAGCGGGCGCCGTGAAGAACTGACCAAATCACCATGACAATACGTGTGGAGCGCGAGAGGTGAAAGATGAAGGACAGAACAAACTAGTCCTGCGCCGATTCGAACAAGCCGGAAAAAAAAAAAGGAAGATTCACCAACAGAACTAACGCCTTCCTTTTTTTTCTTTTTTCTTTCTTTCATCATTCTTTTTTCTTGGGTGATTAATTCGCGCGCAAGCCGGACACGGGGCACGTGCAGAGAGCTCGCGGGTCCGGTGTCGAAACGAAAACGTGAAAATAAAGAACAACAAAAAGAAAAAAAAGTAAAGGAAGAAATGGACGAGTGCGAAGCTGAGACCTTGCAGCATGTCCACGAAATCTCCCTGCCTTCAGTTTGCTTCACCCAACAAGGATTTAAAGGAGGTCACAGGGGACAATAAAACGCAAGCTCGGATTTGACAATGGCCAGGGGGAGTGCTGAACTCCCTTTTCTCCCGTACCACCTTTCCTCCCCCCTTTTTTTTTTTTTCGCCCGAGGAGCTTTGCGAGATGATGGGGGGTGCGCTGCAGTGGTCAAGCGGGGGTCCACCGGACAACCGACCAAGCAAATAAGCAATCAAACAGACCGACTCGGAAGAATTGTGAATGAACGTATAGGCAATAAAAAAAATTACAAAGGTGCAGAAAGAAGGAACAGAATGAAGACTGATTGTAAAAAGCGGCCGCGCGAGTGCTTTGAAATGGACTACGTAAGAGACAGAGGTGGTGAGAGGAGCAGAGTGGTCGTGCGTGTACTGCATAGACCACCTACCCATACACTCACGACGGAGATTAAAAAAAAAAAGAAAAGCGAAGCCGACACGCGAGCGCGAGGGCTGCATTGTTCATTTGGCCGAGGTTTACAGTTCGGCCCCCTGCAGTAAAGAACGAAAACACCTCCCGCGCAAAAAAGCGAAATGGAAAATGAACGAAACAAAGAAGAGAGAGACAAAGAGAACTCGAGTCTTGAACCGTGGGGCTCAACGCCGACTGTGAAATATACTTCCGCCAGCCCCGTGCGCTGTCTGTGAAAAGCCTCTTTCTACATACCAATTGGTTGGGCGTAACAGTGTGTCGGCCCAGCGGTGGTCAGTTCACGGCACGCCGCTTGAATTGGAACTTGGGGACGCTTGGGGTGGCGGAGTTTGAAGTTGTGATGGGGAGAAGAGGGGGTGCTAGCTTGGGGAGTGTGGCCTCTAGGGTCAGCACGCCACCTCCCCTAGATGGTCAGTCCGGGTCCACTCCGTACGAGAGGCCCTTTGGCGGACCCACTGTCTGCACCTCGTTGTACCGGCCATCGGCACCTTTCTTTTGTGTGTGCGCGCCGGGACCTATGGCCCTATGTCGGTGTGTTGACGCAATCCTAACAATGGCTCACAACTACAAGCGTGTCAACCTCTCCTTCACCCCCGTTCCTTTTTTAAAAGCACGGAAAGGACACAGCGCTGAAGTCTACGCCATTCCTCCGACTGTCTTGTATTCCGCTTTGTTCGTCTTGTGGTCTAGTCGCGTATTCGCTTGTTTGCACAATAAAAATAGGAGAGAGAGCTAGTAAACCACAAAAAGGCCGAGCACAACAGAATGCAACGAAATTGCGGTGACCATTCAAGGTGCGGTACAAAAAAGTAAGCACATCTTGGCTAAGAACACCCAGCGCTGTTTCCGTGTTCCACGTCGCTTGAGTTGCCTTTTATTCCTTTTCATTTTACTTATTTTGATGCACCAGTTGGCCAGCTTGTACAGAACGTTCCTCCAGTCGTACCAAACAAACGAGCCGTATACAGCCTCGGACATCGACTCGTTTGGCGCCGCTTCTGTTCGAGTTCGCGGTGAATTATCTGTTGGGATGCCACAAAAAGGTGCGGACAGCTCGGCACGTCGACGCGAAGTGTGAACCTACGGTCTAAATTTTACGACTCGCAACAGGAACAAGGATAGCTGGGCGATCGGCCCGGAAGTGGTGACCCAGATGTTGGGCCAACCGAGTGTGTTCGTGAACCTGGATGACCCTGACATGGGTACACGAGCAGATTGGTACGTAAAAGATGCCGTAACGCGTGCGGTATATTGAACGCGGAGCTCATGTGGCTGTGGACATGCGGATGTCTTGTAGTCAGCCTCTTCATGTACGGTCGGCCACATTTAAGAGGAGCACGTCTCTATTCGAGAACTCATAGTAAAGGATGTTCGACATTTCTTCGTAAGTACAAGAGCAGAACATGTCATGTGTCTTCCTGGCTTTCGTAACACGAAAGCCAGGAAGACACATTACACGGACAGCATTTTTATTTTGGCAAAATGCAAAGCACATTCGTGTACTTACGTTTCGGTACACATTACAGAACCCCAGGCGGTCAAAAACTACTCCGGAGCCCTTTACGATGGGGCAAGCCTCATAATCATAGCTATATTTATCACGTAAAATCCCAGCAATTATTATTATTACAAGACCCAGATACAGGATGCGTTACGTGTTTGTCCTGTTATACTTACGAAGCAATGCATCACTAACTATAGCATGCTGCCAAACTTTACATGACGTTTGACATAAAATTCAGAAAAGCAGTCTTTCGCTACATATGTGGTGGTTCAGCGAGCACAAGGCCCATCCCCGTCGTACCCAAGAACAAACGTCGTAGCCTACAGCTGCTTACGATGTTGCTGATGCCTTTTCCCCTAGACGTCGCCCTTGCGCGTTACTATAGTGTACTTTCACAGAATTGCCCCGCCACGGTGGTCTAGTGGCCAAGGTACTCGGCTGCTGATCCGAGGGTCGCGGGATCGAATCCCGGCCGCGGCGGCTGCATTTCGATGGAGGCGAAATGTTGAGGCCCGTGTGCTGTGCGATGTCAGTGCCCGTTAAAGAACCCAAGGAGGTCGACATTTCTGGAGACCACCACTACGGCGTCTCTCATAATTAGAGCTGGTTTTGGGACGTTAAACCCCACAAATCAATCAATACTTTCACAGAATTAAATGATCGAGCGCGCGAATTATAAATAGCATGTCTGAGGCGCACACAAGAAAGACAGTAGACAAGTAGAGTTATTACATCAACCATAAGAACGGGCGCTGACCTGCAGAAATTGCTCCCAGGTATACTAAGAAAGCTCCAGAGCCCCAATGGGTCATCGAGATTCAATTCTGTGAAGATTATTCAAGTTTCAGGCTGCTTGAGCATAATTTATGCCTGTGACCCAAGGCACGATATGTACCATACGAAAAAATCCTCGGGGCATCCATAAATCGTTGAATGTATTTATTTATAATAAATGTAGGCGATCATGATTTGGCAAGAGGCCCATTATCGATAAAATGCCAATTATCGATAACGTGTGGCGAGTGCGCACAGGGATAGGTGACGTGAGCATCATGTGTGATGTACACACACATAACCCAACCGGCTACATGGGGGTGTGCACCACTCGTAATTTTTCTTGGAGAGAAAGCGCGCCGCAGGTCTATATGGTAATGCACCTTAAGAGACACGAGTCCTGGCCTACGCCTTTGGGAACGCCGGCGTAAAACTGCCAACATGTGTACTCTCACTGAGACTCGTTAAGCCTTGCAGATATCCTGTCCCAAAATGTATGTTATATAAGAGTGAAGTTAGTGTACAAGTTAATGCTTCACCTGCTAGAATAGCCTTCTTGATTCCCGACAAACGTTACGTGCAACATTGGCATCACTGAAACGCGCGAACCAACCACATACTGCGGGCTACCGAGTGTTCCACAAGTCGCGGCGAACTTGCCCAAGGCCTCGAATCCAACGGCTGTATTTAAAGAACAGCATATTCGCACCGCTGGTGAACGACGAAGAGAAACGAAACTCCGCCTCCCCTTTCCCCGTTTTAAAAACTCCCGGCTTCATAAGTCAACCGCCCGCGCGCGCACTACAGCACCGTGTACGAGCTTCGCCATCTCACTCGTCATCACCAACTGTACTCAAGCGTTAACAAAGGCGACCCTCAGTATCTCAGTATAAACAAGAATAGATGAACGCAACGAGTAAAATAAGACAACTGCAGTTCTAGCACATGGTGTGTGCAAAGGAGGGATGGGGATGCCGCTGGCAGGGCTCTGGCGTAGGGGTTGGGAACGTATGCGAGGCTCCAAGGAATAAGCAAGCACGCGGTCGCCTCGAAGAACAGGAGGAGGGCGAACGGTGGCGCGTGGCGCGCGGTCGTCGCTGTCAGTTCTGGGGTTCTGTGAGATCACAATGAGACCCGAGCTCTCCTTCTGTGTCACGTGACAACGAGGGCAAGAGAAAAAGGGCGGGGAAGCAAAGAGGAAGGGATGCAGGCGACAGTAAGGCACGCCGGATGTCCAAGGTTCGCGGGTGAAGTGCAAGATGAGGGAGGGGGAGGGCGGTATGTGCTTCTGGTAGGGGGGCGGGAGGCGAAAACTGTCAGTAAAGAGGGTAGGGGAATGAAGTGCATGAACCGCTGCACGCGTCGGTAAGACATCCATTTCGCAGAAATGGCAACGAGCGGTTTTTGCTGCGTGCGCAGGCTCCGACTGGAGGCCCGGGGTCTTGTGGCGCAACAGAACCTCCACGTCGTGCTTCCGGCCTAAAACGATCGAGTGGAACACGTTCTAGAGAGGGGGGGGAGCTATGACTGCAGTCTGTCGTCAAGTGAGGGGGGCAAAAGACACGGAAGGTACATATGAAATCAACCGAGGCGCCCTCTACGCTATATCTGCGGTGCCATTTTTTAACACGTGTTTGCGAAGCCGTGCATTTTCTGGCCTCTCACCCTTTCTCCCCCAAGGACTCAGCCAGCTGGCAATCTCTTACCGTTCAGCGCATAATGCGAGTTGTTTAAACGCCAACTTGAAAACAGCTTGGGCATGGGGCAGGAAGCCAAACCTCCAACATGTTTGATTTTAATATCGGAGCCGTCGAGGCTGTGCCGTACGTCGGATGATCTGGTATGGTGGTTTTCAGGCATGAGTGAAACGCGGAGTTGTTCTCGCCCTCTGTTCACTACCCAGTGTCGCGCTCGACGAACTCCTGCCTTCAGCACGCCTGTTACACGGTAGTGATTATGTGAGGGGAAATATGCGATGAAGTGTAGAAGGGGCATAGCTCGAGGTTGCGGGTTCGATCCACGGAGAATGCGGAGGCGCCGGCTGACTTGCCACTTAACGGCCTTGCCAGTTGCGACACGAATAACGAGAAAAGAACTGCCTCGCCGTTCCGAGGGTTCTCACGACGTGGAGCTGGCTTGAATATTTTTTTTATATTAATCATCACCAGTATAACCGGTTATTGGAGACTATTCGCGTTCCATTTTTCATTTCGTACTCATAGCTCTGCTTCTTATGTCACAAAACCCAAATCAACGTGTAGAACCTAAACAGAAACCCGTATCATTTTTCTAGTACCGACTACACCACATGCCACGAATGTGTGCGTCCCTTTACCTCCAGCGGTATCTCTCAGGTTAGCCATACGCTTATAAAGGTTAGTTCTTCTAAAAGGCGGTTACAATATACGTTTTCTTCTTCTTTCCTCATTTCAAGGCTATCAAGGTGTGTGTGTGTGTGTGTGTGTGTGTGTGTGTGTGTGTGTGTGTGTGTGTGTGTGTGTGTGTGTGTGTGTGTGTGTGTGTGTGTGTGTGTGTGTGTGTGTGTGTGTGTGTGCGCGCCGGATTCAACCACCTCGTCGATTAAACGTTTCCTACGAGAGATGCCCCGTAATCAAACTACTCCCAAAGCGTGCCGCCCTTTTCTTTTCTTCAACGCGGGCGAGAGAGAGAGAGAGAGAGAGAGAGAGAGAGAGATCAAAGGAATTACAAGGAAGCAGAAAGACCACGCGGCACCGTTCTCGCGGTGTTTCCGCACAAAAACTCGCTGACAAAGACGATGTCTTCTTGGCTGCGCGTGCCACCGCCCTCCAGAAAGAAAAAAAAGAAGAGTAAGAAAAAACAAAAAAAGAAACAACGCGCACGCGCAAGCCGTGCGCGAGAGGCGGCGCGCGTGGTCCCCCGAGTCTCGGCAAGCAAGAAGCCGCTATTATACAGCCCCAGAGCCGAGGAATGTCGGTCGTAGGTTCGCGTCCTTTCGTGCGTCCCACCAAACCCACAGGGCGCCAGCTGCCGCCGCCGATGCTCGGCGCATAACAGTCCGCGGTATATATTCCCGCTCTTCTTCTTCTTCCGTTCACCAGAGCATGCAAGCACTCTTCATCATCATTTCCTCCTTGTTCCACTCGTTTTCAGCCGCATTTCGAGCATGCACATATGCCCGCGTCAGTGTACGTATATATACCAGCCGCTAAAAATAAGCGCCAAAAATGATCTCCCTCCCCCCCCCCCCACCCCTCTCTCCCTTTGAGAGGTCGGTCGTCGCCGCAGTCACCCCATCACCGCAGCCTCCGCGGGCTTTCCCGGATTCAACAGAGAAAAAAGAAAATGTGCATAGGAGCGTAAGACACAAAAAGCAGAACTAGCTCTAGTGTCGTGCTTCGCATGCTCGCTCCCTGCATGTCGCGCCGCCGGAAGAGTTCCTTGTAGATTACCGCGGTATAAAGACAATTACTGCAGTTTTTTTCTTCCCCTCTTGATAAGGATCTCCTCCCTATCGCTTTCTTGTTCGTTTTCGCTTGCGTAATACTGCGTGGCACGCGCTTTCGCACAATGTGGCATTGTCGAGTGGAAACTGTCAGTTTCGCTCGACTTTGACGGCTGGCGCGCACGCCACCATGAGTCTTCTCTTGAACGAAACGAAAAAACACAAGAAGTAAAAAAATAACGCTGACAGGGTTCCTTCGAGTACCGACGGAAAAAGAAGACCGAACAGTAAACATATCACGTTGCACTCTTAAAGGTGTAGGCTTAAGCAGCTCCCCCTCCTTTCCCACACAGGCACACATTTTGTTCTTTCGTTTCGCTTTTCACTGGAAATTTCTCATTCGGTAATATTTAGTGTGCGGCATTTCTTGAGCATTTTGCGCTACTTGTAAACCTGAGCCCGTATTTGTAAGAGCCTGCGCTATAGAATTCTTCTTCAGGTACTACTCTAGGCAACCCCAATTTTGTCCGCACATATACCTATAGTGAAGGTGATCAGTCAATGAAGAAGACCAGCAGTAAACTTTGGGAACCAAGAACCCAGAAGCGAGAGTGATTACTCTATTTCTTAGAGTTACTGCAGACACTTGTGCGATAAGCGTAGAGCAGGGTTTATATAAAACTTGCAAAATGTGCGTTTTCACGCTCCCTATATTTGTATAGCGCTCTGCAGGCGGTGAATTCTGACAGACAACTTCGTCATTGGATTGAGATTGAATGCAGAGATTGTTGAAGCTTTAGCAGCGGACGGTCAACACTATCCGACATTACCCAACAGTTAGTAATCGCTATAGCCAGCCTTAGCCAGTGGTCGATTATATGCGAGTACACGTGGTACTTGAATTAAGCGACAAAACATAGTCGATATTCTGGATATCGCGCCGTAGCCCTCAAATGAAGGTGGCAAGAAGGCAGAAAGCACGTGTAATAAATTCTAAATTGGCTTAAAATTTTCGTCTCGCAGCGTCTGCAAGCTAGCTCCACTGCAATGCACAACATCCTGGAGGGTGAGCACGGACGCTGCAGAAATTGTCCAGTAATGGAACCACCACGCACGTTGTCACGACGACACAAATAAAAAATAAAAATGAAAGGAAGTGGCACTTCTGCTCGCCTACGCGACTTGTACACACAGTTGCTGTCTCCACGTGACGTAGACCTACGTCGTACTGTGTTGGCACGTCATTATGATCGACACCGTCACTATCGGTATCGAAACCGTAAGTGTGTTTTTAAAGTGGCAGCATTGAAAACACATTCAAAGTGTTCTGAGACGACACGATGCTCCTTTTAGGATTTCCGACACCACTGCTTTTACTTAAGAGCAGCGATCTATAAGCTTTCTAAAATTCGTCCCAGTTCTTTAAGACAAACAAAACACGAAGATTCAGCAATGCACATAAGTGTGTCATATCCGCCCTTCCTGTCCGCGACCCGTAATCAACGCCCCATCTCCAGCAGCAACTGCCGCCCGTCACAAGTGCTCTGAAAACTGAGCTGTTGCATAAGGACGACGAGTGCCGCACGTGCGAGGAATTGTCGACGATGGGAACACCAGCGACGCGTCGTGGTGGGCCGTATTGTGAAATAATATATATATATATATATATATATATATATATATATATATATATATATATATATATATATATATATATATATATATATATATATATATATATATATATATATAATTCAGTTTCAAAGGTACAGTCACAGTCACCGCCGTGCTGCTCCACACTCACGCAGAGGACGCAGCTGCGCCCTCACCCTCTTCTCTTTTATTGCCAACGCTATGTGCGTAAGCAGAGGACGTCGTCGTTTCATCTGCCTTCCCGAAGCCTGCTGCGTAAGCGCTCTCACAGTACCGTGCAGTAATGACATAACCAAATGCAGAGATAGGATCGGTTCGCAATAATGTAATCGTACGGTAACCATGACTTCGTTATGAGCCACATAACACGGCCACACTATTGTATAGGTGCATACTCCTTCGCCGGGGATCATTGCTTGTGTCAACGTCTGCTTTACCTGTTAGCTTAATTTTTTTCGAGGAAGTAATCAAAGAAGGAGAAGCAGTTTTCACCTGCTCGTTAGGATAATTACACTTGGTCACCTAAAAGCGAGAAGACGGAACAGAGCTGGCTAAAATCAAGGTACACGTTACAAAACAATCTATGACGGCCAATTAATAAGGCTCCGGCTAATCACCAAACGAGAAATAGTGCACAGTTTTATGACTTCGGCCCCCTGTCCCTGTAATGATGTACTGTTCTAAACGTTTTCTGACAACTGCAGCCTTGCCGACACAGTGCGTGAAAGCATCAGATAAGCTACAGTGAAATCTAATACATTGGGTCCATAATTGATCACCATTATAGGCTATCTCTGTACGCCACCGCCACACGACTGCTGCAGCATGATAGCAAATCGGTGCAAGCATCCATACAGTGCACGTAACTTGCCGGAAAGCGCGCAGACTGCGCACCATATGGGTGCACAAATGAATCGTCTGAGGTTGTGCGTGTCAGCACGCGCCTGCTGTCTCCGGAGCATAGAGGGCCGCAAAGGAAGGACGTTTCTGCGAGCAAAAGCGGTCACGAGAGCGGGCGCGCGACGTTTTTTGATAACAGTTTGTACAAGCGTCGCAGTAGCGGGTTTTTAGTGGAAAAGAAACGGAAGGAAACGTCAAGGGGGCAGGATGCGAGCCCGGGCTGCGGAACGGGAGTCCGCTCTCTTGACGCCCCCACCGTTATGGCCCGCTGAGGTTTCCAGAATGGCGGCAGACTAACATTGCAGACGACACTGAGAGCAGATGTGTGGTGAACCTATGAGATGTCTAATTTCTTCTTTCTTTCTTTCTTTCTACTCTTACGCGAACCTATTTTTGTAAACGCTCCAAAACTTAGCCGATAATTTGCTTGTTTGTGTAGCTTGGAAGCTCGCGCTGCAGTCGCTGTCTTGTGGATGCATCTGACGCGTAGGGAAGAACAAATGCATTATGCATTATGCAACCAAGTTTCGGTGTGTTCCTGGCCACCGCTATACAGGGAGCTTACTAGTGCTCTCAAAATTTATTAGAGCGCAATCGCGCACATATTTCTTTATCGCCAACACCAAGTGACGCTTTGAGACTATTGGCGCGTGCGTCACGACGCGCGTTACGCATCTGAGATAACGCGAGCGCGAGAACACGTGCAAGAGAGGTAAAAGCACGTGCAGACGTCATACAATATTATAACGTTTAATAGACGCCTACACTTAAGTACACGTTAAAGAAACCCAGGTGGTCAAAATTTCCAGAGCCTCAATTTTCTGAATTCCTCTGCGGCTTTCTTTTTTTTCTACTCTTTCATTACCTTACCCCCACCACCCACGGACGCTGAACAGCGCTCCTTACAAGGGTTGCAAAAAATAGTGTCCCTTCTTTATAGGAAAACTGCATAGGTTTTATGCAGGTTCCCCTATATATCCGTCTGCTCTCCAATTAAATTTTGCTGATACACTTATGGCAGGGCCCCATGATATTTTACTTGCACTTGTTCTTGGAACTAATTACGCCAGTTAGAACGAAACAGATTATTGAGCTAGTTGGCTTTATTTCAAAAGAGTAGAAGGCGGTAGGCACACACACGGAGAAAAGGGAGCGCCAGTGCTTTGTTTACTTTTTTTTCTGTATCCGTGCCTATCGCGTTCTACTCTTAAGACAATTGAATGTTTGCAACCCTTCGCAGTGAACCCTGTAAGCTCGGTAGCAGAACACTGCAGCCTCTGAGCCTTCGCGGAGAATGTACGAGAAAGGACGAAGTCCACACTATATGCGAATTGGCCCCAATGGCAGCGTTTTCGTTTTTTCTCTCATTTTTTTTTTCTTTTAAGGCTCGTCGACCACATCGAGCCAGGTACTGTACACTAAGGCCACCATAACTCTATAACGACCATTATAGACGCCACAGAGAAGGGAAGCACACCTTGACTCGCTCGTAAAATGACGACGGTCGTGAAACTACCGATCGAGCACGTGCATAATAAAATACAGCTAGATGCATGTCGCGAAGCAATCGTTGTTATATGACAAGACATGCACGTCCATGTGCGAGCGCTGCTGACGATACGCCGCGTTAGGCTTAAGAGGTCAGCCAATAGCCGCTCAAGTGCGGCCATCAATCGTAACAAGCCAAGTAGAGCGCACGGGACAACGTTATACGAGTTCACACCCACTGCAAATAGCACCGAGTTCCACAGCCAATCTATCCTGCGTTCACCGTATAACGAGGTGAGTCGGTGTCATCATCACCTAATGCGGCAATAAACCCGCAGTTATATTCATATTGTATCCCGAAATATCGGCACTTCTCCGAGCTGCTCGTTCTGTGGCGCGGCAAGATGGCATGCATCTTCCGTGGCCACGCTCTCAGTTGTGAACACCCATTTCACGGCATGATACTTCGCACAGAACATCACCCAGTATGTCTCCAGACATAGCACTCGTTGGTTTTGCACCGGAACAAAAGGGCACGACCAACAACAGAGAAATTCCCTTTCTCCGAATAAAGAACATCTCATCGTATATAAGACAGGCGGGCATGTCTCAGGTGGCGCAGTAGTGTATAGCCACGTTGCCCGCGCCGGCATAAGAGCCACGACTTCGCAGCGGTTACACCGAAGGCCTTTTTAAAAAGCACTTAATTCAACAAGAGGCAAAAGGTCCCTTCTGCTGCTTCCAGCAGGAGAGGTGCGAAATCACATCACGTGAACCTTTCGCTCAAAACGAAGTGCAGTACGCCCTGCCCGAAATCCGCCCAGAGCACGCGCTCGACGAAATGCTCAGCTACCCCGAGTGCATTTCTCTTCACGATATGCAGCTCGGACATGTGAGCACACGTAGAACTCCCCGGCATTCTATAGCGACTCTTGCCTCAGGAGCAGACCCCAAATGAGTCGCCAAACGAAATGGCGGAGGCGACCTGGTGGCACACGCAGCCTACAGAGGTCTACAGTCCACTGAACTCGGTCCTCTGGTAGAGTGACCTGAAGTATTTGCGCAGCGGCTGTCCCTATACTTAAGGGAATACATATTTTACTTTGCCTAAGTTCGAGCCTTGACGATTGGCCTCTTTCCGAGTGGCCGTGATTCTCAACTGGACCCACCTCACCATGCGCCCTACCGTATACTCTCCTTCATAAAACTGACTTGGCTTCCTGCTCGCACATTTCCTTTCTTGTTTCATTTTTCTTGTTTAGACATGTCTGTACTGCTCCTTCTCCGGTTCTTGTCTGCGTTTCCCGTCATCTGATCATTTCATTGCGCTACACGCTTTCCTATCATCATCTCCTATTTCTGCGTTCTCCCTCCGAAAAAGTACGCAGACGTTGTGCGCCTTAGTCGTCAGCCTTCTCCCTACCAACTATATTCACCATTGACCGTTGTTGCGTTTTCGTGTCTACTACTACTACTACTACTACTACTACTACTACTACTACTACTACTACTACTACTCATCATCATCAGCCTGTTTAGGTCCACTGCAGGACGAAGGCCTCTCCCAACGATTTCCAATCTACCCTATCCTGAGCGAGTTGGTTCCACTTTATGCCCGCAAACTTTTTAATTTCGTCGCTCCATCTAACCTTTTGCCTACCTCAGTTGCGTTTTCCCTCTCTTGGCATCCATTCCGTCGCTCTTACTGTCCACCTATTATCCTTCCTCCTCATGACATGTCCTGCCCAGGTACATTTCTTTATTTTAATTGATAAGATAATATCGGCTACTCCTGTCTGTTCTCTGATCCATTCCGCTCGTTTTTTATCTCTTAGCGTTACCCCTATCATTTTTCTTTCCATTGCACGTTGCGTGCTCCTTAATTTCATCTCTAGTTCTTTCGTTATTCTCCATGTTTCTGCACCGTACGTTAGTACTGGGAGAATTCAGTGATTGAATACTTTTCGCTTTAATGAGAGCGGTAAGCTTCCGGTCATGATTTCGTAATGCCTTTCGAATGCGCTCCAGCCCAGCCTTATTCTACGGAGAATTTCGTTTTCCTGGGTAGGAGTTCCTGATATTAACTGTCCCAGATATACATATTCGTTTACACATTGTAAGGGTTCATTATTGATTTTAAATTCCTGTTCCTTAGCTAAGCTATTGAGCATAACTTTGGTCTTTTGCCTATTCATTTTTAATCCAATTTTAATGCTTTCCCTGTTTAGGTCATCAATCATGTTTTGTAATTCGTCACCATCATTGCTAAAGAGCACAATGTCGTCTGCAAATCTTAAATTGTTTAGATATTCTCCGTCTATTCGAATGCCCTTTTCTTCCCAGTCTAGACGTTTAAAGACTTCCTCTAAACATGCAGTGCATAGCATCGGGGATATTGTATCTCCCTGTCTCACACCTCTCCTGATCGGGATTTCTCTGCTTCTCTCATGTAGGAGTAGTGTGGCTGTGCAATCTTTGTATATGTTGTTTATGGTTTTCACGTATACGCCAGGTACCCCTTGTCGACGTAGCGCTTCTAGAACTGCTTGTATTTCTATGGAGTCAAATGCTTTCTCGTAGTCGATAAACGCCATATAAAGAGGTTTACTACTACTACTACTACTACTACTACTACTACTACTACTACTACTAATAATAATAATAATAATATAATAATAATAATAATAATAATAATAATAAGACCACAGCGCCCTCATTCATATCAGGGGGAGCAACCAACTATATAGTCAATAAGTCCCTGAGTTCTTTGATTCACTGTGGTCCGTATAGCGATGAGCGCCGATGGACGCCGACGTACCTGGTGGACGAATACGTCGGGGCCGCCGTCGTACGGGGTGATGAAGCCCCAGCCTTTGGCCACGTTGAACCACTTGCACTTGCCCCGGCGCCGCGCATCCGCGCCGACGACGCCACCTGGCGGAGGGGACACGGCTGGTCCACCTCCGCTCCCTGGAGGGGGGAAAAAGTGCAACGAGTCAACACATCGCATAACTCGGCTTTGGGGCTTAAGTAATGCAACTTATGCGACTTAAATGTATTGACGACGGCAAACACTCGCCGCGTGGAAATATAGAACGGGCGGGGACAAGTCACAAGACGGGTTCCGGAAATTCTCATGCTCTTGACGGTATAATGATGAGAGCAGTTCGTAAGTGCAAGAACAGCAGCAGCAGAGTAAACGTCTAAACAACGTGAAAAAAAATAAATAAAATGGAACAGAAATGTGAATAAAGCACCACCGCGAAGAAAACAATGTTTCATAACCACACAAGAAAGGCAGCTTTTCTTGAAAGGAATTTCGAGCCTCTGGCAGTGGTCTCACACGTGTAGGCTATAGTCGGGTACAACTCAACTCTGCAGGAGGCTCTGAAGCGAAATGGACTGTACCGCGGCCTTTTTCAGACGGAAAGGTGAGACTCCACTCATCTTTATCCATGCTTCCCGAGCACATCATGGCTTATACCGAAGAAGGGACTCAAGAACGGCAGACGCTCCGCAGGTACCGAAGGCTTAAACACGGCGCCATTTTGAAAATGTCGCATAACGTCGAGTCCGTTTGCTTCTGTGATTGGCTGGCGGAGTAACACAGACGCGCGCGGCACGTCGGTCCTTGTTGGCAACTGCTGTTTTTTTTTTTTTTTAAGTTGTATCCTACTATAGCTGCAAAAATGTCTACTGTATTTTCCCTGAGTGATTCCGACGCCAGCCGGGTAACGATAATGTGCAAGTATGTTTGGTAACCGAATTTCTTGGTATAGAGAACGTCACTAAAATGAACCTAGATACTTCGGTTTTCGTTTTGAAGCTCCCTCAGAAGCGTCAGTCGGCTGAAGCGTCTTTAATGCAGAGTTATATCCCTCGACAATAGAGGCTTCTAGTACCTATACTCCATAAGGTTGGAAGCAGTTGCAAAAATAATTGAAAAAAGCGCGGTAATCACACGTTCCGGACTCACTGTCCTTTCACGTTCGCCAATTTCTTCTTTCACACGAATGTTAGCAACAGGACTCCACCATTGTGACATTTTCTTTATTTCTCAAATTCTTTTTACGCATCGTCACTGCACCGGTCGCCACAGGAACGCCGGCAATGCTGCGATTTCTTTTTTTTTTTTTGACAGCGAGACAAAATAAATTTGAAAAATTACTCGGAAAACAGAAAAGAAAAAAAAAACGGAAACGAGACTAAAATGGTATGAAGAATACTCGTAGAACATGTCCCTATATATAATATGTATAACCGACTACATTCGCTCGACTAGTCTAGCGTAGCGTGCTTTCCTACCTGACTTTTTACGCATCTTTCCCTAAGTGACATACTTGTCATACTATTGTTACACAAAATGTCAGTCGGCCGCGATGGCAGCTCCCGGTAAGCGACAGCAACGCATAAAGTCGGATCATATTGTTCCTTCGTCAAGGATTGTTAAACATGCTGTTATGCCAGTATTAACCGCAAAGCATACCTTATGCAACGACACCGCCTATAAGTGAATAAGTGCCAACCGGTCGGAGCATTCATTACAGCAGCGAAGACAAAGAAAGCATCACGACATGCTCGTTGTCGTTCCAGTCGGCGAACGTCACGACACCAGTTTTGGTCGACACGCGCAGTTGCGCACAGACGCGTGCCAAGCCAATCCAGCAGGCACCCGTTCGCCCGAGCTATAGTAAGTCTATATTTTCCAGGCACCACAGCCGAGCTCCCGCCGCGGTTGACTCAGCTGACAACAGCACGTGAGCACCAGATGAGTTCCAGATTTGTAACCCTTGTTTTGAGCGCAAGGCGTAGTGTACTAACCCTTCCCGCCACGCGCACACATGCACACACATGCGCAAAAACACCCTCCCGTTCAAGTGGTGTGCGAAATGTGATCCTGCGTGAAAGTGCTCCCGTGACGTAATCAAAGGCGCCTAGCGGAGAGTTCTGCACCCTGTCGCGTGCTATAGTAGCAGTCCCATACCTACTCACCACCGCGAACGCCGCGATAATGATGTGACTCACGGAAAAATTTTAGCTGCGCAGGTCGCAAGCAGCGTGCGCGGACGCAAATAAGCCGTGAGTCACCGAGGCATTGCAAAAACGCGGTTGGGCGAGCAGTGCACCCGGGACGCGGAGACGGCAGCCGTGAAGACTCTGTGCGAAGGAGTCAGTGTTTTAATTGATGATGGCACGAACAAGGCTGTCTGCATCCCCCCCCCCCCCTCATTTATCTTTTTTTTTTTTTCTTTAGAGAACAGTTCCAATACGACATAGCAACTTAGAAGAAGAAGCGCGACGATAGACAAAACCGTGTGCGGCAAAAGACAGTATCGGCTCAAGTGTTCTTTAAAAACAACTGATTCGTCGTTTCAGGAACAACACTCAAATCAATCAAACACATTTCAAGCTCGGCCATTTCAAAACTTCCTTGCATGTTGTGAGGCACTCTGTCCTGACTTTCTTGTATTCCTACTCAAGGTACACAAAGAGAGAGAAATATGGGATCGTCAACAAAAGATGCCAAGATATTCTAGGTGACAAATAAGCATACCACATCCGTGCCGCCCTATCATTCTACTAAATACCACATTCGTTGCGACGAGCAACGAATGTGGTCACTGTTGAGCACACAGACAGAAAAAGGAAACGTGTCGGTTTTGAAGACCAGGTACATGTATCCTTGTTGTAGACCGACTTTACGGCCTTCCTTCAGGCCTTGCTTTCTCCCGTGTGTCGTAATCGTTCCGCAACAAAGACGTAACACAGTTATTATTATTATTATTATTATTATTATTATTATTATTATTATTATTATTATTATTATTATTATTATTATTATTATTATTATTATTAGACACACAAGGACACAAAGGGAAGAAGGAAGGAACAAGCTGGCAACTTCCACGGAGTGGGGCACAAAACCTGCTTACTCATTCAGGAGGAGGCTATAGATACCTACCATGATAATCAAACAACAAGCACGCATCGCTATACTACCTGCGGCTATTGAACAATGAAGGGCGCGAAACCGTTCTCCACCCTGACGGTCGCCAAGCCAGGGCGGTGTTAACAACCACATGAATCAAACAAAGGCTAGAGCAATGAAATCCACGAGAGAAAATGTTTATTTTATTCGAACTATTCAAATACTACGGAAAGAGGATGCGAAAGTGGATGAAAACACACGCAAGTACGATCCTGCATTCAAGCGCTTATTGGACTTGCTGTGTCCAGCATTGGAGAACCGAGTTAAAAAATCTCGGTATTTGCGCCATTTGGTAATCTAACTCCGTACACCTGTATACTCTGTCGCTGCATCACGGATCTACCGGCACGCGCTAAGCGATACCATCGCGACCGTACACACATGGAGGGGGAAGGGTGACCAACGGGGAAAAGTAGAGTCGCCAAGTGCGTGCTGGCTAGGGCCGAGAGACATCGAAGGAGGACGAAGAGCGCGAGGAAGAGGAGAAAAGAAGTGGATGAGGGGAGCCTCGGAGAAGACGCGCTGGCTGGCCTGACCGCCAGCCTTCCGGCCATTCCCGCGAGCAAGCGCACACGCCGCCAAACCGATTGCGTCACGACGTACTCTCCCTTGACCTTGCAATGGAACCGCACATGCTGTACTCGCACATTCGCACACTATAGACGTATGCGCTCTCGCCACGTATGCTACTGGCGTGCACACGCGGCCACAAGGTGTGTCGTCACCGCGTTCCCGGTGACTCCGCCTAGTCACATGTATCGTAAGGAGACGCGTAAGGCCCTCGGGGGATGCGGGAGGACGAAGGGGGCCAAACGATGCCGATTGATGACGAAGGAATGCGAGGCCACGGCCAACTGCGCCAGCACCTAGAGATGCGTGTGTATGTGCTGTACGTACGATCGCCGTGGCCGTCTTGGTAATGCCCACGCTCGTCGCTTCGTTGTGTAGGCGAATTAAAAGCTGCAACAGTGGCTACAACTATAGATAATTAAACGGTAGGCAGAACTCGGCGACTTAGTCAGGCGAGGTTACGAGGTGCAAATCTATGCAACTACCCTTTCTTGTGAGAGGGTGCATTCCGAGTACAGAAGGCAGCACAGCGACCTGGTCGCATAGCGAGACTGTTCTCACAGTCGATGCGCAGATGGGCGAACGTAAAGAAACGCAGTTCGTGGTAAAATGCCGCTGGTTTCTATACCGAAAACAGCATCTCACCACGCCTGAGAAAGTAAAAGCAATCATGTCCCGACAAGGTAGGGCGCAGTCGATATGCTTCATCTTTTATTTATTTATTTATTTGCTTATTTTTTATTGCTTAATCGCAGAGGTACTGATGTGAGGTCGTGAGCATGGTGGTGTGACGCGTTGACGCAGGACATCCTCTATTTTTTTCGGCACCTCAAGGTAGTCAAAGCGTACTTCAAAGGCTCCTACGACGGTCTATGTACGCACAGTGGTCTAGGTAAAATTTCATGCAATCTTTTGCGACGGCAAATGATTCTTTTCTGGGGCTTTACGTCCCCAAAACCACGATACGATTATGAGAGACGCCGTAGTGGAGGGTTCCGGCGCCACCCGGGGTTTCTTTAACGTAACGTGCACTGACATCGCACAGCACACGGGCCTCGACATTTCGCCTCCATCGAAGTGCAGCAGCCGCAGCCGGAATTCGATCCCGCGACCTTCGGATCAGCAGCCGAGTGCCATAACCACTAAACCACCGTGGCGGATCTCTTTGTGACGGCAAGGACGCTATCAAACGGCTCCCTTACATTCCAGCCATGCATCTATATTCAAATCAAGGATGAATATCCTTGACGAACATTCCTTGATCCTGCACAATGTTCTCGGCGATTATCTTGCGAACGTATTGAAAGGAATGCGCAATATGATGATGTACTACAAGATGTCCCAAGAAAGAATACACGTCCGCCTTTCGGGCGCATGAATCATATCGCACAGCCTCAAGTACATGACATAGATAACAAAGTGAGAGGATCGTTTCTTGTGCCGCCGCCGGCTGCATATACTGCAAGTTGCAACATCCAGCGCAACGCTCCGGCATGTCTACAGAGAGGGAGTGATGAAGTACGGAGACGAAATCATTCCAAAGCGAACCTGTTCTTCGGGGCTGCCGAAGTGACCTCATAGTATGTCTCGTTATCTTGCCCGAATGCCTTCCCAAGGAACAGGAAATTCCGAACGTGTCTCTGCTATACGGACGCCTCGTCCGAAACCCCTTTTCTCGAGCAGTATACTCAAAGAACTAACGGGGGCCATACTACAGAGTTCGAGCCAACAAAGAGCACCCCAGATGGCGCAAACAGAGACAATTAACTTTGCAATGACAACAGCGCAAACTCGTGACACGAAGACAAGGAATACACGGGACAGGGTGTACACGGACAGGGTGTTTACGGGAATACCCGATCAATATCAACAGGATATCACCAAAAAGAATCGAGCAAACAAGAAGAAAACCCCTCTGAAATCATGTGCGCCACATGGGGCGTCGGCCGATTCCGGATCAAACATGCACTTTCTACCTAATTAGAAAAATTTACGTTCCTTTCTTCTTTAATTTGTCAGCAAACTAGAAGGAGCGCTAACACACGACAAGCACGCCCTGTCAATTTCCCGATATTGGATTATTTCACGTGCCGTTTTATCTCGGCATCTGCGCACCACAGAGGCCCGCTTGTATACTGTGTACGTTTTCGTGAATGTGGGCCCATGTCGTTCCAAGTTAATTGAATTTCAGGATTTTCACGCGCGAGAACCACGACTCGATTACGAAGCATGTCGTAGTAGGGTGCTCACGCTTAATTTTGTTGACGTGGAGTTATCTTGGGGCACGTTTATTATTATTATTATTATTATTATTATTATTATTATTATTATTATTATTATTATTATTATTATTTGCGTTTAGTTCCTGTCAAAATGCTGCTGTTGGCCGTGGCAGGGTATCGAAGAGGTGTCGTCAAGCTTAACATCGCTTCAAGTCAGTCGCTTCTAGGGTCAAGGATTGCCCTGCAGTGGTTCTGTTGGGTTTAACGCCTCAGTTCGTACCATTTGAATTCATATGAATTTGATGGCGACAAATAATTAGGTAAGTGAGAGGAAAACACACTACAGCAACGGTTCGCAGCTTCAGCGACCTTAAAATGGATGAAAAAAGAAACAACACTAAACAACTCAATAAGAAAGGTGTTCCTCAAGAACGTCAGAGAAGCGTGAGTCGGCGAAGCCCTGACACGTACGGTCCCGAAAATCTGGGGAAATTGTATGAAACTATACAGGAAGCTTCTGGGAAAACGACGGTGTCTCCTCGAATCGCAGCTACGTGAAAGGCTGAGAAGCAACCAAAGAAGGCTGTCGGTAACAAAAAAATAAATAAATAAAACCGGTAAAGGAGTGTTGATAGGCGTGGGTTCTCCTCTGGAAAATCTAGGCTCGCTCTGCAAGTTTGCTCCTGCAGTTTCGTTTCCTTCTTTATTTACTTCGCGCTCTCTTCGAGTAATTGCCTCCTATATACAATATAGGCCGTATAGGGCTTCGTACAGCGCGTCGCTTCAACGGCTTCGTCTAGCCGTTCACGAAAACGAGAAAACAGGCATCCGCGGGATGTTATAGTCGGTCGCGAGGGCTCTACAAGAACGGGTCACGTAGACTGCAGTGCCGTCCACTTCCGCGTAGTCAGTGTGACGACCAAGAACCCCGAACACTTCTAATAAAGAAACATCGTCGTAAGAGTCTAGCTTTCGCTTCGCTTTAGTTAAATCTTAGCTTTACTGGAGACATGCCAGCCGTGGCGGCTCGGTCGGAATACCCGGTTGCGAAAGGCTACGGAAACAAACCCTCGCCTAACTACACGCATGATGTTCAGTTGCGTCGAATCACAAAGGCAATCAAATACAATAAAAGTACCAGCGTTAACTCGAGACAACTTTGTTGTAATCGCTTTTGGTGTACTTCGTCGTTTTCGTCTGCCCCCCAATCATTATGATTCAATCTCATCTAAGATACGTCGTGTGCGCCCCAGCAACTGTGGCGTCGTGCTGATCAGAGCCGATGTCGCAGGTTTGATTCCCGGTAATGGCTAGCCGCGAAGGAGAGCCAGATACGTAACTACACACACGCTGTAGCGTATCATGCTGTAGGTGTAGTCTACACCCGTGATGTAGTCTACACCCATTCAGTAGCATCCATAACGGGAAAGTTTAGCACGACTGGCTCAGTCCGAAAGTGTGCCACAGGGTTCACCTTTTATTTCCTTTCTTCGTTTTTTTTCTTTCTTTTTTTTCTTCAGGAACCCTAACTCGGCCGTGACCACGAACAGAGGAAGTGGCCATTTCGCGCCTTCCGCTTCCGGATACTTTTTTTTCTCTCTCTTTCTCTCTTGTCCTCCCTGCTTCCGCTGGGCCACAAAGGGACCATGTCTCGCACCCCCGGCACTTTCTTTTCGTCCCATCTGGGAAGCACCTGTACGCTCACTCGCATATACAACGAACGCGGCACCGAGTTGCGTGACCTTTCTCCACGTCTCATTGCCTTTTTCACCGCACAGGGGTTCTCTCTCTTTTTTCTCTCGTCCTGGTTGCGGAAAATCAACATTCGACACACTTTTTTTTTTTGCTTCCTTCCTGATATTTCTTCCTCTTCCCTTCTTATTCGTCTTTTGCCCACCTATAAGCACTACGTGCTACGCGATGCATTCAAGGGCGCAATCACAGACCGCGAACACAGGCACGTCCTACGTTTGCTTTGTTGCTTTTCTCGGAAGCGGTTGCGGGACGTCCCCCGCCCTGCTTCATCCCGATGCCTACACATGTCATTATAATCGCCTTCTCCTTGAAATTAGTGAGTTCTATGCAATTTGGGTGTGATAAGCGTGATACGCCCACCAGCTCAAGAGAGTGCGAACTTTTATCATCTCGAAGCCAATGAAAGTTCTGGACACGTTGGAATCAGTACTTCGCCGCATTAACAGAATGAAGGTGCTTAGAGCTCATAAACTGCTTAGAGCTTAGAGTACACTGTCTTTATATACGACAATCGCTTACGGACAGGATCCTGACTGTGATGTAATACGGAACCTCCTCCCATCATACTAACGCAGTAGTTCGTCGTGACCGTACACGCACGCGCGATGAATGCTGCCGTGGGTGCGCGTGTATTGTTTCCGAAAGAGGGGCGTGCGTTGAGGCTCTATAGAAGGGTAAGTTGCCGAAGATGAGTTCTAACCGCGTTTGCATAACGACATACTAATTGATGGGGTAGTCTCCGGTGACGGTAATTCTTGCAGCCTTTCAGACACACTGGCAGAGGAAGACCGAGGCAAGTTCTAAGCTCTCGGATAAGCAAAGCGTCTACCTTTATGTATAACACTCTGCGATTCGACAATGCAGGAGTGCTGCACAGAGCGCGAAACATATTGCGTTGAGGGGGCACAGAAAAAATTTATCCATGCATTTCATCACGCAAAACATCAACCTGGAAGTTGAAGCAATTGTACGACGTCCGCTGTGCAAGTATCCTGCTGCATGCGTTGATGAGGCGATTGCCATTCAGAATGCACGATATGTTTGGGACCATGTCGCCTCACTTGCGGCTGTGACGTACAAGCTGCGAACGCTTCTTGAGATGCAGCAACTTATCCGAACGCTTGCGGTGGACTGTACGATGGACGCCTCTTTAGTGTGCGTGCGTTAGCAAGTGCGAACTTCTCTGCACATCCTCATCTTTCGGTTTCCTTTTCCAAGCACAGAGGGTAGCCTGCCGGGCTCGGCCTGGTTAACCTTCTTGCCTATATGCAAACCTGTCCAAGGTCTTTGTTATGGGGACAACACTACTACCACCAACAAGCAAACAGATCAAGTGCCTTCGAGAAACGTACAAGTCGAAGTGCGGTCGCATTCCAAAACGTGGCACTTTGCAAGTATTGGCTGGAACCAGAAGTTGAAGCGTCGTTGAGGAACGATGGTGTGCGAACAGTCTTTGCACGTGTCGCTTTTAACGCACCGCATTCAGATGTAGCGCAAGTGTGTCTACATCAACGCCGAAGGAAGACCACGGTCAGAAAAGAAAATGAAACCAATTAGCTCACGGTGCTTTGCGTGCCAAATTATGATGTAATGAGACACGCAGTAATGCATTTCTCCACAATCGAGATTGGGGTGTCCTTGTTGGCATTCGAACCGGTGTCCTCGGGCTTGGCAGCGCAACACTTCAAGCGCAAAGCTGACTCGGCAAGTAAAAATGAAATTGTGAATGTTAACATTGTGATAGCCACGTCCAGACACGTTCTAGGGAGCGAATGCCAACAGAACCGTCGCGAAAAAAACAAAAAGAATAAAGACGTACAAACAGCTGAGTAGTACCTAAGCGCCTTATTAGGCTGATTCGGGTTTCTATATGGCAGGCAGTTGTATATAGTCAAGAAAGAGGAATCACATACTCGCGCTTAGGCGGACTTCACAGTCCCATCTGTTGCATGCGAACACACAACGCCATCTGTCCACGCTATTCACCGTATACGTAATGACGTGGCGTAGCGGTGGCCCCTCTACAGTTTCATCTTCCTAAACAAATGCGTATCATCCTCCGGAATACCTTAAAGTCCGCTGCAAGCGTCTCGAATGTAGGTTGACGAGGTTATGTTTAGACTCGGAGGCAGCCAGCGCAACAAACACGGGGAGAAAGAAAGTTGTTCGCGGAGGAGGAAAGAGAGACAAAGTAAATGTAGAGCAACAACGCCGGCGTCCCCCTCCTCCGGCGCCTTAGGCTCGCTGATATCTCGGCAGCATCCGAATTCCGCGCGCGAAAACGACGCGAAAACGGAACGATTGTGGGTGCGCAACGCGCGCCGCGGCGCGTCTCCCCCGCCTCCCGACGACGGAACGCATCATTAGGGAAGGGAGAGGGTGTGTTTAGGCTTAGCGCTCGCAACGGCGCGTCTAAACGAGGCCTTTGTCTTCACTCTCCGCCATTCCGCATTGGGAAGGTGAGTCGGGCTGGAGGAGGGCGCGGGGTGGAAACGGCTAGATGAGGGCTAGCGCAAGCCGTCCGCTCGCCGTCTTGTGACCGACTTGATGTATGACTCGTCGGTTTTCTCGTTCTTCCACCTCCCCATCTCTTCCTTCCTTCACATCTCCGCTTTTCTATATGCACCTATACGCACTCGGCTTTCCGCAGTTCCACGCGTTCGGGGCGACGGAGGTACGTCGCTAAATGCGGCTGTTCCTGTGCTGCGCCAGCGCCTCGCTTTTCGGCAGAAAACCGCGAATTTACGCCCCCCTACCCCCCTCCTCTAGTGCCCCCCTTGGAGTCACGACGTGGCATATATATCAGGTCCCGAGCGTGGCTGCAAGTCGGCTGTCTCCCGTTGCGCGAGGACCGTGATTTCGGTTCGTGCATTAGGGGTCGGCATTGCCTTCCCGCCTTCTGCGCGCGCACATATTTTGTTCTTATATACGCAACCAGTACACAACGATACCGCACAACACACAAGAGCACACCCCAACAAACAGACACGCAGCCTACGCGGTCTGTGTGCGTCTTCACATATAAGCGTCTGAAGGCACACGCGGTCCTCCTTGCCCTGCCTTTTATATATACTGCTCTCCATCTTTCACGGACTACCGCTTCCACTCCGACGCCGCGCCTGCGGACTGTTCAGCGAAGTCCCGGGCGCGGTCGCGAGAAGCGACGTGAAACGGCGAGAATAGGGTACGCGCAGCAGTATGGCATCGAGAGCTTCGGATGCTGTACGAGGGAAGGAAATGGAGGAACGAGGACCTGGAGTACCTTAAGAAGGAAGGGAAGAAAGGGATGGGGGGGGGGGGGGGGGACGATTTGCTGACAAGCGTGCGGTCGTCTGTTCTCGTTTGCAAACGTCGCGTGGCTGCGGTGCGTGCGCGTGTGAGCACGCAGGTGAAGCTGCAGAGCAAATTTTATGGAGACTCGCGAACCCAGGCGCCATAGTTATACCGCATATAGTGCATCCCAAGCATCCGCAAAGAGAGAGACGTCGCGGCAGTAGATAGTCGACTCTAGTCGACTCTTAGCCGGACTCATTCCTCGTGGATTTATAAGAGCGCTTATCGTTTTGGGAACGGCCGAAGGCGGTGCCTGTAAGAGCCCAGAAAGAGTTAACGAAAACAAATGCTGCGAGCTGTCGTCGGCTGTCAAGGAGCGTGTGGACGCGAGGCAATGAATTTACGATTTCGATAAACACACGTTGCTTATACCGCCTTTGAACGTTCTATACGCAACGGAAGGCCCAAGATAAAGATAAGTGTGCCTGAGGCGTATTTACACGTTATCTACGAGTGCAAGGGAAAAATGAAAGGATGGCAGCTAGCGTAGCTTCAGATAGCGACGTCTTCGCCGATCTGAAGACTGATTTATTTTGTCACTTTGTAATCATAACGTCGCCACACCTCATATACACGGATGTACCCGTCCCTTCTGTTCTAGTACCGCCAGTTGTCGCCTTACTTTGCCCTCTATACTACTCATCATACTCGTAGGTTTGCATAATATGCATCACGGGTTTATTTACGTCGTTTCCTTTGTTTTATTCACTCACTCATTCCTTTGTTCGTGTCCAAGCGGTACATTCTGCTATCGCGGTGCATCATGTCATCTTGCTTTCCGCGAGAAGCGATTTTTTTATGGTAAGACAGTGCCCTGCCTTTCGGCAATACATTGCAGCATTCGCCAGATATCGTAGCCGCGTTTAGGCATACGATTGCACTGACCGGTGACAACTGATTTCTTAATTGTTCATATGCTTTAGTAGTTTGTCTAAATTACAATTCAATATTATTTCCTCACTATATCGTTTTATGCAGTCATCCTTGAGCAATGCGCATCAAATATACCGGAATAACTTTCACACTCATTATAGTTTGCATGGCCAGCAACAGCTCAGAAATAACGGCTTATTAAGCATAGCACTAGCCACTTTTTTTCGAACGACGTTTCGGCTCTCTCACGGTGAGCTCAATGTTCATGTACATAGAGGTAGCAGCTACCAGGATTAGTTGAAAACTTGAACTATTCCCTTGAGAACATATTTAGCGCGAGGACGATTTTGTAAATAAGGGCGGAGGCGCAGTGACTCTCTTTCTCATTTTTTAGATGTATGAACACGTATGCAAGCGATCGGTGAGACATAAAAACAATAGTACTTGGATAAGTTCCCCATCAATATCTATTTTAGATTGCGAAACTGTTTCTGGACAGCTCGTCAACTGAGCATTGCCGATATTAAAAAAAAAAAATATCTTACACTGGAAATTTACGTACAATCTTTGAGGCGAACCTAATGCTGGACTCGTAATCGACAAAGCCGGCTGGCAATAAATAAATAAATAAATAAATAAATAAATAAATAAATAAACTTACGAACTTACTGTAAATTTACTGTAAATTTGACTTCGGGCACCGGATTCACGACGCTTCCCCAATTATAGGTCTGGAAACAAGATTGCCTGCTCTTTTTATTTTTCGTTACGAACAACTGTAGCGATATTTCTTTATTTATTAACTTTTATTATTTATAAATCTTTATTACAGGGCCGGCGCTCGCGTGTACACCGAAGCTTCCTAACGCCACACATCTTAAAAGAAAACTTTTAGCCAGTTCCGACTCTGGACGCCTCATTACCTAAGGCGGCCAAGCGCTAATCCAAACCTCCAAAAAAGGAAAAAAAAAAAGAAAGGAGAGAGAAGTGAATTCGGCTACAGGTACATTTACCGATACGCCTCGGTTTACGGCCCGTTTAGTGATTTAGTGCGAGAGAAAAGATGAACGGCTGCGCGTAAGTGGACGGTTGTTTGCGGCATTGCGTATAGGCCTAAGCACGCGGGTCTCCGCGATCCTCCGAACCGATAAATAGCCCGCGTAGTTTTTGGGACGTCGGCATGCACCGAGACACCCGAATAAGGGCCTCACGCGAAAGAATTCCGCAACCGGCGCCGACAGAGCAAAAACGCAATGGGGTGGGATAGGAGATCGAGAAGAGGGGGGGGGGGGGGGGGAGGGGGGAGGTCTGGTGTTCCAGCAAGGAATGGCGCGTACGCGCGCTTTTAGAATGTGCCTGCACATGGCCAGGCATGTGTGCATTGCATGGTGATCAAGACGCCTGCACGCTATAAGGAAGCTGAGGCTAACTTAACACCCTGTTTAATGAATACAGGGAGAGCTAAGGGGAGGGGGTAGTGGAGGGATAGATGTAGTGGCGGAGCCGAAAGCTTCGGTGCGATCGAATTATGGAGGCTCATATGATGACGTAAAGGGAATGGCGCGAGCTAGGAAGTGTATGCGCTCGATTTAGACGCAATCCATTGGACGTAAACGCGTTGCCGTTTCTGGGAAATCACTCGTTCGCCACGCGGAGAGTGGGTGAGAGTAAAATTTGTTGTGAAGGATGTGAAGCGGGAGAAGAGAGGAGAATAATGGAGGCCGGAAGAGCCGGGTCACACATGGAATGTTTCCTTCGAGGCTGCATTTCCCGTAACGCATCTTTAGGAAGGCAACCGTGGTTCACAAGAACTCGGGAGTATTTGATGAGACCAATTCGCTGGACAGTTTCGGGGGAAAAAAAGCTAGAATTATTAGGTGTTAAGTGTGAGCGTTCTTTATAGCCTTGAACAAATGCAATACGCTCTTCCTGTACTGCTGTTTTGCATGTTGTAATATGTTCTTTATAGATTTCGCTTCGGTTCACATTGCGGTGCTTGCAATATGCCGGTTGTGTATTTCCCTGTTATAATTTTTCCCTCTCTGCAACAGCCTGACAGGGCTCATAGTATTGGAAATAAATAAATAAATAAATAAATAAATAAATAAATAAATAAATAAATAAATAAATAAATAAATAAATAAATAAATAAATAAATTTAGCCTGCCAGTCCTTATGGCAGCAAGAAAGAAAGCACATCTAGTTTCTTGAAAAAAAGCTTACCAAAAAAAGAAATAGATGCTTGCGGCGTAAAGTACGACCTTCCAGATACGTGATAAAACTGCAGTAAAGAGGGAACTTATCGTACAACGCTATTGTTCTTGAAAGAAATGTGTAATTTTTATTAAGCCTCGATGTATTACGAGAAAAAGTAACCTGTGCGGACATTTACATGAAAAAGAAATTCAGTACTACGATATAAATGTTCAAGCATCATAAGCGTTCCCGAAACAGAATAGACTTATTCGCATTACGTAAATTTCCATCCATCCAGTCTCAGGTAATTCTTCTGGTACCCAAGAAAAAAAATTTAGAAGATGGAGAGGGGGGAGGGGGGGGGGGGGGGGAGGGCGTGGAGTAAAGAAGGAAGCTGCCCGAAATCCACATTATAGGCGCTACGTGCTCGTTGCCACAAGTTCTTAGAACAGCACTAGTTCTGCCACCAGTTCTTGATTATTTATGGGGTTTTATGTCCCAAAACCAGTTGTGATTATGAGAGACGCCGTAGTGGAGGACTCCGGAAATTTCGACCACCTGGGGTTCTTTAACGTGCACTGACATCGCACACTACACAGGACTCAACATTTCACCGCCATCGAAATGCAGCCGCCGCGGCCATGATTTAATCCAGTGACCTGCCACCAATCTTTCGTAAAGCACTATTTCTGCCACCAGTTCTGCGTACTGCACCAGATATGGCACCTGTTCATCGTGTATCACCGGTTACGCCGTAAGTTCTCCGTATAGTTCCGCCACCAGTTCTTGGTATAGCTCCAGTTCTGCCACCAATTCTTGGTACAGGGGGAGTACTGCCACCATTTCTTCGTATAGTGACATTCGTATTCGTACAACCGCATCCAAACCCATCCGTATCTTTCTTTACGCATTTTCCTCCTTGGGCACCGTTAATTCGGTTATGTCATTTGAAAACGGCTGAAAATATCGAACAGCGCCCTAAGCCCTATCCCGGAATATTTTAGATCGTAATTGCCCTTCGTCATTCGGGCAGCAGTGGTTGCTACAGTATTTAGGAATGGCTTCGTATTCCTTGTTACGAACATTCATAACGTACGATGGCTTATTGTGGATGCAGGATCACATTGCTCCGTGAGTGACCCAAGTGAGGAAACGAGCTTTGAGCCGTTATTTCCTTCGAGAGTACATTTTCTTCTGTCTCAAGTTTCAAAGGTACATCGCAAGTGTTCGTGAAACGAAATGACTCAGTTTCTATGCGATGCTCTCCATCCCTGCACCAGAAAACCTATTTCGTTAAGTAGCGGAGTCCTGTGCGAAACAATATAACTACATCATATATAAGAACCGAAAATACGATGACCAAAGTGTCAATCACTATGAATAAATTCATAACTGTGAGAAAATTATATAAAATCTGTGGCCGTGTCACGGAATCGCATGGTCTTATTCCGATTTCACTCATTCTTTAAATGATCCATCTCATTGAAATGGCCGACAGTGGCGAAAGCCGGAGCATGGCTTCAGTTCGAACCCAATTTACGAATGTGTAACGGGCTCGAACGTGGCTCATAAGTTCACAGGAAAGAAGTCTGATTATATTTATTGAGCGCTACGCAAGTTTTCACCGTATAGTTATCGAGAAGGAAGGGTGCGGTATCGGAAAGTACGTACAAGCCACCGCGTAAGGCTTGGATACGTTGTACACTCTCTGGAACTATAACCATGCATATAAATAAACACTTATAATAATGGATGGCGCCTCCGGCTACCGACTACACTGTAGAGGCACTAATTCGTTCCTTCGTGTAGAAATGGGACGCACTGTCACCCCCCCCCCCTTCCCCCCCGTTCTTAAGGCTTTAAACCCACACGTAACGATACAAAATCATACACATCTTAGAAGAGTCATGCATATTATTCAATTACACGTCGACCGATGCTCTCTAAAGCTTAACGACTAGCTAGCGCAAGCTCAACAGAAGCATAATTGCAGAGCTCATGGGCAAAGACACATAGTAACAGCATGCGCGCCCAAATAATAGGACGCGGAGGTTGACGCATAATGCGAAATGTCGAACCGACGGTTCTTTTTCTAGCAAGTGGTTGACCTGCGTTCGTGGAGGGCACGCATAACCTGCGCGAGATTGATCAGAAATACATCTTTTTAAACAACAAATTATGTGGTCGCATGCGTCAAGACCGCGACATGATTATAGGCCACATTGTGATGACGGACCGTGGTCGATGTTTGATACCCGGGGTTTCTTCCGTATTCCCAGAGATACAGACACACGGATACTTCTGCATATCGTTCCAAGGAAAAACGTGGCCGGCATTAAAACCCGCATTCGATGAAAGTTTCTGATCTCTCCTATAAATAGCGTATAAGCATATACCGTACACTGGAAAAAGTTCCAACGTCTGAGAATGGATAAAGAAAAACACTGCGTCATCACAATCTGACAAGAAGGAGCAGTCTGTTGAAGCTGGAAGACCTACAGTCACACTTGTTCCGACCAAACGGAGCAGTTATCCGGCCCGAATCGTAACTTGCTCCGACGTGCGCACAGGCGCTGTTACTCTCACACGAGAGCGGATTGTCTATCTTAAACTGTATGCTTGCTTAATCGCTGAATACATGCACTAGTTTGTGCTGGCTTAATAATGGCTAAATGATGACCATAATGTCGAGCAGTGTCGGCTTATGACGGCTAAATACTAGCCGATTGTGGTTTACGGTGACCAAAATCATTGTGGTTTACCGTGGTCATTCGCTGCCGTGGCCATCCGTACAATATTCGCTGTCCGCTGTTGTAATAACGGCATCTCCGAATAAAAAATATAAAACTTCTCAACATCGTAATATTCGACGAAATCTACACAATCTCTCGCGGATAAAAAAAAAAAAAACTTGAGTTGCTTATTGCTTATAGTCTTCCCCTGTCTCTTTTGCCAGGGCTATTACGGACGATTTCGCTTTGGATTCAAAAGCGCGGCCATTGCTAGCGAGCGATTGCTCACGTTATTTTGTCGTGATGTCAAAACACTCCGATTAGCTAAAGCTAAGGATATCCCAGGTGAAGTAAAACACGTTCTTGGCCTAGTGTTTCAAATATCCCAGGTGAAGGCCTCGCGCTCTACAAGAAACTCGAGTTACTTTGACATTCTCTGTCGCTTGAATCGTTAGTTCATGTTATTTCGCTTTTAATACTATCGGTTAACGTTCGTACACTTTACTTCATCTATGATTCGCGTTATCCCACCTTTGCTCTCTTTAACTCACATTTGCAAGCCGGGGTGGCGCATACGTACACTCCGGTCCAGAGTCAGCGGATATGCGCCATGTGCACTTCCCTTTTGGAACAATTCGCATCTCACGCCGCCGCCATTGCACGCAGGATTTTTTTTTTTTTTGTCCACAATTATCCACATAAGGCTTACGCCTTACCAGTAGGACACGGTGTAACTCACAAAACCTTATTTCGTACGCGCTCCTTGTCATTGGTCAACTGGCTTCTTTCATGATCTGCATTGTGTCACAGCTGGGGAAACATTCTGGTACGAACAGTTCCGGCTTAAGAGCTTTTTGTGATCACTCTCCCAGGTAACGAGACGCCTAATTCCCCCTGAACTATTGTATTTTATTTTTTTTTTTCTTCCGGGAGACCGGAAAAACCTAATGGTCCTGTACAGCCGTTGTCGTACAGGCGGGTCTAGTACAGTACCATTTATTCAGTAATAAGAATAATTGCTGATGTTTCACGCGAAAAAACCACGGTATCACTGTGAGGCACGCCCCGTATAAGTGAAAGGCCCCGGTGTAATTTCGACCACCTGGGGTTCTTTAACGTGCACTGACATCTCACAGTACACGGGCCTCTGGCATCCATCGCCTCCATCGCAAAAATGCGACCGCCGCGACCCGGATCGAACCGGCGGCCGACCTTAGGGTCAGCATCCACGCGCCATCACCAATAGACCACCGTGGCGGACTACCACTCCTTCACTTCGTTAGTAGGACAGAATGCTGGGCTAGTTGGTTATACATCATGAAAAGTTCAACTTAGCGCGAATTACACAGGGACACAAGAAAAAACGAAACAGACAGGACGGGCGCTGCTAACAA
Organism: Hyalomma asiaticum; assembly: GCA_013339685.2. Lineage (NCBI taxonomy): Eukaryota > Metazoa > Arthropoda > Arachnida > Ixodida > Ixodidae > Hyalomma > Hyalomma asiaticum. Next base: position 88,070,899 of record CM023486.1, on the reverse strand, counting down.
CTGTTTATTGTGACGTTCACCCACCGACGTATATATGCATCTTCGTTAGTGACACAAAACAGCAACGTCATCAGTCCAAGATGGCGGCACGTATCCGTAATACAGTGCGCACTGCCGGCGGCAACGCATATCCGGGCGGGGCCGCGCAGCGGTTCGATATAAGGCTCGACGTAACATTAATGAGATGCGCACATGGAAACACCGCGCAATCGGCGCACGGGCGAACCACCGCGCTCTGAAACGGGGAGTATTCGCGAGTGGCGGTCGGTCGCAGTGGCAACGCGCGCGCGCTCTCTCGTTGCGTAAGTGGCGGCGAGCGAGAGGACCCGTTCGACGAGATTAAATGCCGCACATTTCTCAGGCACACAGAGGACGAGCGCGTAGTTGGCGTGTGGGGCGAAAAGCAGCGCCGCGGAGGAGCCTTCCGTGGGAATTCCGTGTGCGCGCGCGCGCCGCCGATGCCGTGGCTTTGGTCCGGTTCCTTTAACGTGGCCTCTACAGGGCCCCGCCGAGTCACTTTTCGTCTCCGTTCTCCCCCCCCCCCCCTCCCTCTCTTCCATCCCCGAGACCGCTCGCTACAGCGAAAGTCGTGGGGCTCGTGTGAGCTTGAATGACGTGCGGATTTATTAATAAAATTCTGGGAATTACGCATCCCCACGTACCCCGCCCTATCTTGAGTGTTCACAGCATTCTTTTTAAGGCGATACTAAAGTGATAAAATGACATATTTTTAGACTAGTAAATTACATTTTCATAATGCAAAACTCGTCAGTCTGGTGAGAAGACTCTCGGCACGCTAGAAAATGCGCGAGGAGAAAATTCATGTGGCAACGCTGCCTTGAGGTTCCCACACTAATATGCATGACATTACAGATCTTTGACGGAGTTTCGCAAGGCCTACATAATCACTTAGCAGTAAAATACGGTATACATTATGGTCTAAGAAAGCGACAGGCTTGACGCGGTGAGCTTTACAAACGATTTGACTAGGCAAGCTTCGCGAGATTACGAAAAGAAGATTAAAAAAGAAAATGGGCATCCTGACGTCGTAAGGCCCAAGGTTCAGGCGCGAAATTCGAAGATAAAACGTTGAAAATCAGTTTCTTTTATTATTAAAAATAAAATAACAGAAGGAGGGAAAAGAGAGATCTCTTTACACATAATTTATCCGTATACATCATTTCAGCCCCGCCACGGTGGTCTAGTGGCTATGGTACTCGGCTGCTGATCCGAGGGTCGCGGGATCGAATCCCGGCAGCGGCGGCTGCATTTCGATGGAGGCGAAATGTTGAGGCCCGTGTGCTGTGCGATGTCAGTGCACGTTAAAGAACCCCAGGTGGTCGAAATTTCCGCAGACCTCCACTACGGCGTCTCTCATAATCAGAGCTGGTTTTGGGACGTTAAACCCCACAAAACAAAACAAAACAAACATCATTTCACTGTTTCGCTTTAATGTCCCTTTCAGATTTGAAATATTCCCACCACGACACAGCAACTTCAAGGAAACAGTGCGACGACAGACAGGACAGAGATGAAAGACAGCACGCATGCTGGTTTCCTTCCTACAGTGTAGCTCATACATTGGCGATGCATGCTGTGTCAACGTCTTTTCTTTAAATCTCGAAGTTTGCCAAAACCAAGGTATGACTATGGTTCATAAGACAGTATAGTGAAACCACGGTTTATAGTTTAAACCATCTGGATTTCCTTCACACGCACCTGAAGTACACAGGTGTTCTTGAATTTCAACAACACTAGAACGTGGGCGTTGTAACCTGGATTCGAAACCAGGTACGCGATCATAGCCGTGCAATACCACAGCCGCTAAGCCACCACCGTAACTTGGTCCACGAATATTCGTTAGAAACTTCCGAATAACCAGTCCAATTTTACTTTTCGATTCCGCTAACGTATGCGGTGTGGTAATAATATTTTTTTTCATTATTTGATTGCTTAATTACGAACTCAGTTATTGATGTATTCAGTTATTATTATCAGTGAACGATTAAACCACCTTTTGCTTCTTTGGCATTAGAGCATCTGCCTCTCGAGGTGATTAGTACGCACGGATGACCGTGCAGAGCTAACAATTAAATAACTGCATAATTATGTATGTGCCTCTTATACGTTCCGCCTGTTCGTTTGTTTCCTTGCTTGTTTGGGGAGATACAATAGATGAGAGAAAGATACCATACATAATTTCAATCACTTTGCCTTTCCCCTAAACCCCTCCCATTACCCAACCCCATCAGCCAAATAAGCAAAGAAATGACCGAACGCAGGTAAATGCGAACACGTTCTGTCGGGCACTGCGCCTGGAGTCGGCTAGCATAGTTTAACAAGCGCTCAATACGTTAGCACAGTAATGTTCAAGCGCGCGGCATTCCTTGCTACAGCGTCCGCGTGGTGACTGAAAATACTATTCTCACTGGTAACCCGTGAGTCAGGATTTAGAGTACTCGTGAAACGGCTAAACTTGTAGAAAAGCTCCTAAAATTCTCTAAACCTATAGGGTGGGATTCCAAACATGGAGACCGTCGAACTTGTCTCTATAACCAGCCACACTTTTTGCTGGGTGAATTGGTGCATTATTGATACTAATGAGTGCGCGCGAACAGGCACATGTCGTAGGTGCACATGTTCTAGGTTCGCATGTGCATGCGCTCGCTCCTACTCATTAATTAGTATGAAGCTGTCTTTATAAGTTAAACCACAAAGGGTCATAGCTAATGAATGGGAGCAGGCCAGAATAAATAAACCACACGAATATGGATCAATAACTACAGCTTGGTGCCTTTTGTACATCAAAAGACGAAAGAAGGGAGGAAAAACGCTAAATTTAGCAAACAAATTATAACTTGACGCAGGCGAATGTAATCCTGAACCTAAATAACAGAACAGCGCGAGAAAACAATACCCAGACAACACAAGACATACCGAGGATAACATCGAAGAGTAACAACGTTCTCGTCCTGATAATGAAGACGAACCCAGGACAGCCTGATCTATTAGTCCATAACATGCACCTGTATGGATGTCCTCTAAATGTCTCTTTGAGGACATTAAGTTCGTGAACCTTAAGTTGCGCGTTAGACCCATCCGAATTCTGAACTGTGATCTTAGATGTTAATCCGAACGCTGTTTGATCTTTTCGCCAGAATACCTCCTCACTGCTTCCTTGTCAAGAAACCCTTGCTTCCTGTTATAGACAAAGTAGCCGGAGGTAACAACCTAACTGAATAAGATGCTCATGGCACATACTGCGTCCTTCAAGTAGCTGCTGATACGAAACGTTTAGGTAATTGGGAAAAGTTAATTGTAACACATTCATTGTTAGCATTTTCAGTTTTGACCCTCCTGTCCGTGACCTTGTGTGATGACCGAATGTGGATGTAGCCACAGAGCGAGCAGTAATCACAGAAAGCATGATGCGCGCATTGGCGAGTGTACAAAGAAGCCAGGGCAACGAAAGCTGCGAAAGCATGGCTGAGACATGCTGGCGATAAGCTTAGAGAGAATTCTAACTTCCTGAGAGTCAGTGATGAGTAGTTACAGAGATGAACTCTGCTGATGTTCCATGTAAACTTCACACTTTAATGTCCAGCAAATATTTTGAAGGTTTTCCTTGAGTAAAAATGAGACGTGTCTGAAAGATTAAAGCCGGGACCGCTTATTTGTTGTGGCTATACTCCATGTGTGCAGATTTTGCATCGTTTGTCTAAGAATCTAGCTTTACTTTGTTTTTGTTTTTAGCCTTTACTTAACTGATAAGTGCAGCTTGAACTGTGACGTTATGGTGACTGCCATAACATTTGTATGATTATGTTTTGAATTTTTGCTTTTGTAAATAAAACGCCCTGATTCTCTCATGAGTTGTGCATCTTTTCTAGAACTCCTGGAGTAAAAATTGGGGGACCCTTAAGCTTCGCCTTTAAGAGTTGAACGCGATAGCGAAATCCGGCCCCTAGTGTGCACTTCAACCACTCAGTGCATACTTATTGATGTGTGTTGTTACACACACCCACATGCGCACAGGCACAGACACAGACACACACGCGCGCGCGCGACATATCTATAGTAAGGGTAGAGGTTTTCGATCTATTTAATAGCACTTTTATATCAACTTCGTGAAAATTTTGTACAGTGATGTAGTCACATGGTCCTGTATTGTGAACATGCGCGTAGGCGTGACACTTTCATTCGTAAATGGTCACATTCTGTCGTCCTTCTTGCGTTAACTATCTGGCAGCTGCTCGATTTGTTCTTCTGGAGACATCTTCCGGCCAACCGCAACAAGCATCGCCTTATGGTCGGTGAAATGGCAAACAGCACATTATCTAATGTTTGCTGTTTGCTTGATATGATATTGTCACGCAGTATTGTGACTAGAAGAGCCAGACCTAGAGAGCGTCTTGGGGCAGCCACTTTATTGGAGACCCTGTCCTAATTCGGCGGTGGTAGCGACAACAGGCGCAGGTTTGTATTGTCTATTTTATTTGCATCTTTCTTGATTTTTCGCTCACGGAGAGACACCGACATCGACGGCGGTATTTCTGCGAGACGAGCTCTCTAACGCTATCGCGTTAAAAAGGCTAGCCTGATAAGTTTAGCAATGTTATAAGCGACACACAGATAATTTATTCCTTATACAACTTATAAGTTTTATTGCTGCGAATGATTTATACTTATTTTAATAGTCATTATCGTGATTCGATATTTAAATGCTTAAGGTTTTGGACTCAGAGCGCTTATCTTCTAATAGCGTGTGGTCATGGAAAAGCTACAATCTAATTACATCTTTTTACAGTAATTTGTTTGGCACATCAGCAAACTAAAGTCACATGTTCGTGTTACTGTAATGGATTATATATTTGCGCTCTTGAGAAGGGACTTCTTTTTTCTTCAAAATGATCACGGTACAGTTTTTATTATCATGCATGGAGAGTGCTCGGCTATTATAACAGGACACATACTGAGTCCACATGGCGGCTAGTGCATTTTTCACAAATAGCGCGCACTACGGCCACTGAGATGGTGCGTTATGGTATGCGACGAAAGTGGGCATACTTGTGGCACCTTCTCAGTGCATTTGTCTATACAGTGCTTGATGTCGGCACAAAAAGCAATGTCCGCTTTGCGCGGCACGTGCCATCTCTTTATTGCCAAGCATGTGCATGACGTATTAAGGTGTATGCTATGCCGTCAGATTCGCACTAAAATTTCTGTAGAACATCTCGCATATGCCGAGTTTATGACTCATTTGAAGTCCCGTCCCTGAATGTGTTCATCACCTGTAAACATGCTGAAATGGTCCAGAAATGTTCTTGGAATGACCTACGAAGAACGTTCTTAGTAAGGCATTTGGCCGAGCAAGTGGATCCAGATAGGATCGGAGGAGGGCATTTTTACGATGACCTCTGGATGTTGAAATATACAGAATCCGCATTCTTTGGGCAACCTCAGGACGTCCCTGCTTTGTCTTGGTGAACAAGTGAACATGAAGGCCTAAGAGGAGGAAGTGAACTAGATAATGGAGCAGTCCAAATGGCTGATACGAAAGTATAGAGCTCATACCTGCGTTTAAAAGCTGCCTATTTTAACGAAAATATGCGTTGCGACTTCATTAGACTATCTCTCTCTCCTTTTTTTTTGCCCTCAATAATCAATCTAGTTTTAGTTAAATATTAACTGAAGCATTTTGTTCGCCCTTTGTACAAAGTGGCCATTGAGCAGTGAAACTCGGAAGCCACTTTCAACCACTCTTCACGTGTCTTATTTGATATGCTTAGCTGCCTCTGATACTAAACGAAGTTTTGGTAACCTTAGTTAAGGTACGTTCGTATTGTTGCCAATAATTAATATCTGACGGCAGACACCTCTACTCCCAACGAGACATGAACATGTTTAAAATGTAAACAGAAATTTGTATGTATTTGTATAGAAAATAATAACAAAATCGGACTCTCCGCAAAACTGACATCTGCTTGTTTCTGTACTTGCGTCGATACCCTAAGAATATCGACAACTGTGAGGATGTCACTCATAGAAATCATAAATGCATTGACCTCGCAAGCAGTGGACCACTCTTTCTTTCTTTCTTTCTTTCTTTCTTTCTTTCTTTCTTTCTTTCTTTCTTTCTCTGTGAAGTTAGGAAATGGTTACGAATGCAAAAAGATACAAGCACTAATTGTTTTCTTACAAAAACGTTCTATCTGTTTTCCTTTAAGAAAATTTTCGATGACGGACGTAAGAATCTCTCTTTTTTTTTTTCGGAGTCTAATGAGGCACTATAAACTCCTCAGTGTAGCAGCTCTACAGAAGTTATATTGAAAAGCAGTCAAGATAGTTCGTGTTGTGCATTCAGGACGTGCTATTACTACAACCTGCTGAACGCGCTAGACGAGGCCAAAAACTGGGTGGGGTCAGCAATAACGTCGTCACGACACAATAAACATCAGACTTAAACTCGAAACATTCGAGATTAAACTCGAATATGTACTTTACTTTCAAGAACGACACCAAAGAACGATAGAGGTAAGAAATTTAGATCATTGAAATTGTCCGGAAGGGTAAGCTAATGTATAAAAAGAGGAATAAAAAGACAAACAACAAGTGGACGCCCGTCTGATCACGTGTCTCCCAAGCTGCACTCATCGATGCATTTTGATGTTGGCACTTTGCTCTGTTAAAAGGTCAAAGATAAGCCGTCGTCTTGTCACTTGGTTTTCATCATCACTACGGTTTTATAATCCTTTAGTTTCAGTAGCGTTGCTTTGTAGTTTTTCTCCCGATATACAAGCTTATTAACGCTATTCGCACGTGGCGTTTGGGCTTCCTACGGACTATCCTCAACACAGAGAAACTCGTTTGTTTCATTTGACAGTTCTAATGGCTTATTTAAACTCAACATCGGGCAGAGAACACTTTCTCAACTGACACTTTACCTAGAGTACGCACAAAGCGTGCTGTTGCCGCTTAAAATGTTATTTTGAGCGGAAGTCACGTGGTTTCAACGCACATCAGCGGAAATTATGCAGAAGAATGCGCCTCTTGATTCAACTGTAGATAAGACGGTGTAAAATAATGATACTTTTGAAATCCTATTCATGATTGTCCAATGCGAACCCGTACTATCCCTGCATTTTTTTCCAGTGGTAAATGCGGTACGTTCCGCCTAACTGGTCTGCATTTTTCATATGCTCCATCAACCTCTGTTCTTGATGCTTTTTTATTTTTTTTTTAGTGTACTGGTGTCTGTCATACTGTTCTCCCTTTCCTGTTTACTTCCCTTCTGGGGCTTCTGTCTTCAATTTTAATTTCCTGTTCCGTCATTCCACAACAGCATCTGTGAAGCGTGGTGCCCCCCTCCGCGTCAGCAGCCGATCTCCCTATTTTCTGCCCTTTAACTAAGCATATTTGCTTCGTATGAAATATCAAAACCAGGAATGACTGACCTCGATTGGCCGATTGCATCAGCGGCTAATGGTAAGAATAACAGTGGGAATGTCTGTGAGCTGATTGCTTGAAAAGGAATAAAATCAAGCACGATTAACTTTTTTATATTATTGCAACGGCACTGCTTCGAGAAAACAGGTTCTCAAACCGAATTCACGGGGACTTTGCGCTTGTAAACGTTGCTTGGCATTGGTTGGTCGCATCTGCTGATCGTGAATCAGGAATTGCTCTTATTTGTTCCTAGGAACACTTCTAGCGCAAGACATAAGTGATTTGCGTTTCCTAGAAGGTTCAGTAAGCAACTGCACGCTTTAGAGCTACGCGCCGTTAAGCTTACCGAGTTTACATTGCTTATACACCGCTTTGTACACTGATACGTGGGAAAGGGGCGCAGAAGCATTTTTTAACACACTGCGAAAACGGTGCGATCTGTCGTTGAGGCTTTGTGAACACGTGGACCAGATATGGTTGCATTGCAAGATCCAGAGAATTTAGAGTTAGGTTTCAAATAGAACCGGAAAGCTCTTGCTCTTCTTTCAAGAAATCGATTGACTAGGAATACCAATTACTTCGCTTGACTTTTCTTGAGTGTTCCCAAAGATAGATACATTCGCTTTCTTTATCTGTTGAACTCAACGCAGACAGATGAAGCATCATTGATGACGTTTCCGCAAAAATGAAATCAGTCATTGCTTCTTTTACACCAAGTGACATTGTCTGCGCTCCTAGCGACGTAAATTGTCGAAAGATAAGCAGGCGATTTCCAGCTGTATTAGAAACCAATCTGAATATTTCCTGGTGCGTGCCGTGCATTTAATGTTTGGCTCACGTGATCGCACCAAACTCCGCGAATGATCGGAAAGGGTTGTTCAAAAAGGTGTTGCAGGGCTCCCTCAAAGCACTCACACTATTCACACCGAGGGATTCTTACCGCTGCCTGGTACACATAGGGCTCTAGATATGCTACATATATTCTGATTAATGAAAAGCGTCTAATAACAACAGCGCACTAAAATGGAAGAGAACGGAAGGCTTAGGTAAAAAGAAAGTGAGCTTTTGCATTGGTTGCGCTGTTGTAGTTATCATTAAAACAAGACTACATCGCCTAGTTTTCAAAAAGATGCAACACAACAACATCGCGGCTGGATCCTTCTCGGGTGAAAGTCATTTAATAACTTCATTAATTTCAACAATTTCGGCGAGTTTTATCCGCAAGAACATTCGGCCAAACCTCAGCCCTTGAAGATGGACATTGAACTCAGTATCTTGTTGCTAAGTGCCCCTGAACGCAATAGAGGACAACACTCTGCACTAATTATTCACCAAAGATTAAAGTTTCCAATCAGCCTTTTTATAAATCGCTTTTTCGGACGGGCAAATCTCAACATTGGACTGGACGATCGCTAATCTAGCGCAAATTATGAAATCGTCATTGAGCACTCTACAAAAACACGCGTCTCCAGAGTTTGCAGAAACGGAGCGCCCAGTGACTAGTTTTGGCACAAATAAATGTTTATCTTCATCGGCAATAGGATGAGATAAAGAGCTCGACAAATCTCTTATCTAGAGCACACACATTCGCACGTTTGTCATCACTGACGACTGCTGTGATTCAGCTTCCCCTTATCGACGAGCACAGGCGTCCAAAAGTCATCGCCTCATCTGATAGCGCGAAGTGGAGAGGCACTTGAGAAAATAAGTGGGATTATCCAAACAAATATAATCGCTATAGCAAGAAAAACAAGCTTATTGATGTATAAGTCTTACGCTGAACAGTACGCCGACCACACGTTGTTTGTGCCATCACGAATGGCGGTGAACACAAGTCGTATACTCTCGATAACATGTGTTCACAGTTTTGTGAGCGCGTGTTATCAGATAGCCTAAAAAAAGAAGAAACATAGGAAACAGCAAAATAAAGTAGACATCCTATGGCTTGCAAGACGTTTTATAAATCGTGTTCCACATTCCTAGTTTCCAGCAAGCCTATGTATTGTGTCTGACCGGACGTTTAAAGTGTGACGTTTCGTAATAAATGTCTTTAAGGTTGCAAGATCGAATCCCGGCCGCGGCGGTTGCATCTCGATGGGGGCGGAATGTTGAGGGGCATGTACTGCGCGATGTCAGTGCACGTTAAAAAACCCCAGGTGGTCAAAATTTCCGGAATCCTCCACTACGGCGTCCCTCATAATCAGAGCGTGGCTTTGGGACGCAAAACCCAAGAAATTAATCAATCGTAACAATTTTATCTATGCAGCTCCTGTTCCGTGAAATTCTCCTCGTAATTCAATTAATCTTATCTGTCAACTACTAGCGTATTAAGCCGAAGCGGCATAGACTAATTCCGCCTAATTTTCAAATTGTGTTGGTCTCTTGCGTATTCAGACGGCGACGATCATTAGAAAAGCTGCGATCGGATGATCCGACTGTCACCCTCAAAAGTCGAAATGGTCTCTTTAGAGGCAGCGACACGTGGCAATTCAAAACTTTCCTCTCACAAACTCCAAAATCAGTCCTATACTGTCATTAAAAACCAGTCTAAACGGCAAAGACACGCCATCAATACATGTGTTATCTCAATGCACCTGCAGCGATCTCGCGTGCCGTTGGCCTTCAAAGATTCGCGGGCACAAGTGAAACACACGTGCCGCGCGCAAGGCAAGTCACGTGCCTCTCTCGAGGCGTGGCACACTCAGCACCACGCTACATCAGCACACACACACACACCTGCGCAGCAACCGTACCTACAGCAAGAGAACAATAATTTTTGTTTTCACTACCTTTCTTCGTCCTGAAGCCCCGCTGGGACATTTCGGCTCCACTCGATGCCAGAACGAGGAGGAGCACAAACACAAATCGTTTGCCGAGGTCAACGCGTCGACGACAACGACGGGACGATCCGCGTCTTGGTCGACGTCGTCATGCACGCGCACGGAAGGTCATCGGGGCCGGCGACGCCCCCGATCAACAACACCACCACCACCGCCGCCGCTACGACAATCGGCTCCGAATTCCATTGATGATGCGGCCGCCGCCGCGGCCGGCCAACCAACGAAGGGGGGACGAAAAAAGAAAATCTAGTCGCCTTCTCTCGTACACGCGTTTGGTGAGCGCAGTCCGCCGCCGTCGCATGCACTCTCCCTCTCTCTTAATTCTCTCGCTCTCGCTTCTGCACTCGAGGACGTTCTCTCTCTCTCTCCTCTCTCGTTCTGAGAGAATGGGGCACTCACGAACGAGCACGCAAGAACACGGAGGTCTCCGTGGGGATCACGCAACGAGATCGGGAGTGCGAACGAATGCACCTGAAGCCGCCGGAGCAGTCTTGTGCGAACTCAGTTGCGCAGGAGTTTTCCGAAAACTGTGAGAGGAACACCAGGGCCGGTGGCGTTTGGAATCGACCACAGAAGCGCCGACGGCTGCCCGATGATCAGTCCCTGTACTCCGTCGAAGGTCCTGCAACGGGTCAACCCCAACTTGTCCGAAGATTCCTCAATTGACCCACAGGGGGCGGGCGGATAGCGGTGAGTAAGCACGTCGTGGTTGGACTTGCCTGCCGCTTTCGACTGAGCGTTAGAGTCGGGCCTTTGGGCTTCGCTGGTTTCGGCAGCGCTTTTGTCTGGGACGGAGAGTGTCCTCGCACGTGAAGGACCAGGCTAGGGTAGCCGAGGGTCTAACCCTTCCGTCGTCATCGCCGAGCACGTATGCATTCACATTCGGAGACTGACGGAGGGATACTACGTACACATGCTCGAAACGACGTTCCGAAGAGGAGGTTCCTTTCGGGAGGATGCCAGCGGAAAACGAGAAACAAAAACCGAGAGACCGCGGCTTCGCCCTCTCTTCGCCAACCGCGAGGGGTAGGTGGGGTGGGGGGTGGGCGGGCGGACGTTGGAACGGGACGGCCCGCTGGTTTCCGGTTCCGTCGTCTGCTGCCGTGCCGCCGACACCACGTACTTCTGCTATTTCAAAGGCGAGGCGCTCGCGCGACGCGAGAGAGCGCGAGCGCGCGCACACCCCAAGAGCGCAGAAGACGCGGCACGACCACAAGGCCACGTGCTCCGCACGCCTTCTCCGGCCCCCGAGACGTGACCCCCCTCCCCATCCAACCCCCCCCCTCACCTTAATCCCCTCTCTCAGAGCTCCCGTGTGAACAGGTGAACGACACGCAGTGGTGCGCGTCTATTGCACCGCGACGATTTAGGCGCGGCAAACCACATGGCAACGCGCTTCCGACGTATTTCGGGCGCTTGGTGCGCCGACGCTAACGTACCACGTTTACGCGATAACTATACGACCCTGAAATGGCAGTTGAAACGCGTACCACTTGTTTACGAGCTGTTTGCAGTGTTTAGCTGATGATCCGCGAGTGACTATCTACATGAAGCGTATTTGTGGCGCTTACTCCGCGTTTAGCCGCGCTACCGTTACACGTCCGCTACACAATAACTTCGGAAGAAGATATCAGGAAGATATGGGCGTGGGCAGGGCATGTAACGAGACGGCGAGATGACCAACGGTCATTAAGGATGACAGATTGGACCCCTGAAGAGAGCGAGCATGGCAGGGGTCGGAAGAAAGCTAAATAGGCAGATGAGGTCAATGAGTTTTGTGGGAATACCGTGGCCGCCGTCAGCACAGGACGGGGTTAATTGGAAAGCTGCGGGAGAGGCTCTTGCTTTGTAGTGGGCGCAGACTGGACGATGATTATAATGACACAATAACCGCTCTCGCATGATAACCAAAAGGAAACGTAGCCAACATTGTGACTATCGTGAAATGAAGATGTTGAAATTGCTCCCACCAGGATATCATACATGTCCCGCAAAACAGTGTGTACACGCCGCCTATCAAAATAAGCTGCGAGTTCTCCTTGCCATGGAGGTTAAGTGCACGCTAAGAAACAATGGACTGCGTCAAGGCAAACTTCGCTTGCAGCTGACTGCGAGGGACATTTCATACGCGAAGGCCACATGAGCAGTTGTTAGCCAGTGGCTGACCACATTTACGCAAATGCGTCAAATTGGCTCAGCTCACTGCAAGCAACGAAGCACACTTTGACGGATGAGCATTGGGCATCCGTCTTCTGCATAACCGCGAATAGCGCGCTCCGGGTGCAATAACACGCGGTCGTTTGTGGTAAGGGGGCGTCTATTTTAGAACGGCCACTGCATAAAGAGCTTCTCTTTTGTCCGCGCGGCTTTTTGGAGTTTATACAAGCGGTGGCGCCGCGGAGTTCAACGCCCAGAAAGGAAACTTCCCGCGCGTCGGCGGCGTTTGGCGTTAACGCGATGCGATCGCGACGCACAAACGCATACTGCGTTAATGTACCTCGCTTTTCCCATGCTCGCCGAGCGTTTAAGTCGTCGGCAAACCTTTGTGCACAGGGGCGTTTCACGAGCACCGCGGGTCTGCGTGACTTATTTTGCAAACGCCGTGTACACACTATCATTGTGTGAGCGTGTTCTGTGATCTCGCCATCGCTCTGTTCTCTAACCAGTTTCCTTTCTCCCTACACCATCTGTTAAGCCTTTCATTCTGTCTTTCTTTCCTCTTTTTCTTTTTTCTCAACGTAAAGTGCTAACTCACTCATTCATTGTGCGCTGGGTATCCGTAAATAGCCAACTGTTCCGCCGAGGTGGTCTTGTAGCTATGGTGCTAGACTACGGACACACACACACACGCACACGCACGCACACACACACACACACACACACACACACACACACACACACACACACACACACACACACACACACACACACACACACAAAGGGTCCAAACCCGGCAGCGGCGGTAGAATTTTTGGTGGAGTAGTCAGTCGAAAAATTGAATCCCCCTGCCTGTCTGTGCGATGTTGAGTGAGTGAGTGAGTGAGTGAGTGAGTGAGTGAGTGAGTGAGTGAGTGAGTGAGTGAGTGAGTGAGTGAGTGAGTGAGTGAGTGAGTGAGTGTCGACAGCCCTTCCATCTGATATTGCGTTCTTCATATCTGATATTGCGCCCTTCGTGGTAGTTTCCTTAAGTGTATGCTCAGGTGTACTTTATATCTACGCTTCATAATCTACTCTCCATCGGTCGTACTGTCCATCTACGCACTTAACTGCACGAATACTGCACATAACTTCAAAAACAGAGAAGTTTGCTCGCTTGATTCAATTCGGATTCATGGAGAATTCGTTGAAGCTGTAGGCCATGGTGTAAGACTTATCTTACATTGGACTGCAGGCACACAAAACGCAAGAGTAACCGCATCTCGAGACTCTAACGACGGTGCCATCTCGTAAACTTTAGCGACTACTGGAGCCAACCGATCCCACTTAGTTCCAGACGCTGGGTGTTTAGAGTGCAAGTGTTTATAACGTGAAAAAATAGCGCAGAATAGCTTTCGCGTGAGATGAGCTTGACACGAAAGTCCAGAACGAGCGCATGGCGTGCGTCTCGGTATTGTTCCCGGAAGCACGCACTGAAAAGCCACGGAACAGCACGCCACTGAGATTTAGGCGGCATTTTATGCAAACTGCTGCGTTTTGTCGGCCTCGAACCACCGTCCGGTAAACTGGGGCTCACGCAAAGTCTGTACAAGAGTTGCGCATCAATGACCCCGCCACTTCTGCACGAACATGGAGCACGCACATGGTCAGACCTGTGTGCAAGCACTGGCATACAGGACGGACGACAGCCACCGTCAAAATTATACAGAAGCGACAGGCCGAGCAGAGCGGAGAGGATGATCGAACAACTCTTCGCAACTACGTATCAGGGCCACTGTGTTTAGAAATACCATTTCAGCGAATACTTGTCTCTAGCATAAAAAATGTTAACCAATCCTGAACATGGACAGACGGGCGTGACAAGGGTTTTCTTATACCGCGGTAGGAGTCCGAACCCCTTATGTCTAATTGTAGGAGTATATTTGCACGTGCGCGTGGGTATAGGCGCATACAAACTGCTAAAGTTACAGAGGCCTTGAACCCATCAAATCCACCCTGGCTACGCCTATATGGCTAGACATACGAGTGAGTGAGTGAGTGAGTGAGTGAGTGAGTGAGTGAGTGAGTGAGTGAGTGAGTGAGTGAGTGAGTGAGTGAGTGAGTGAGTGAGTGAGTGAGTGAGTGAGTGAGTGAGTGAGTGAGTGAGTGAGTGAGCGAGCGAGCACTTGGATACGCTCTCGTTTGTCCGACTACTCGTGTATAAGCTGCCTAACTCCGAGCGTGATAATCTTCCATATAAAGGTACGCAGCGTTACACCGAAAACGCAGCCGCAATCGCTGCAGGTGAATGAGCGATGCTAATTCCTACAAGTGTTTCTCCGAGAAGCTGAGCTGCCATTCCCTCGTCCGTCTTATCGCAATCACAAACGCAAGAATCAGTTCGCGCATCAGCGAAAACCAGCTATTGCCACTCTTCCGTGAAGAGGAATGCGGCATTTGAAGTCCGCCGTGGTATTACGCGTTCTCGGCCGCTGACCGGTCGCATACTCAGTGGAAGCGAAAACGCTAGAGGTTCGTGTACTGCGCGTTACCAGAACACCTTAAAGAACTCGGGGTGATAAAAATTTTCCAGAGCCCTCCGCTACGTCGTGCCTGATAATCACAGCGTGGTTTTGCCTCGCAAAGCCCCAGGAGCTATTATTGAGAAATAATTGTCAAACCTCGTGGGTGGTTGGGTGGATGAGTGGGTGCATGCGTGCACACACACACACACACACACACACACACACACACACACACACACACACACACACACACACACACACACACACGCACGCACACACACATTTCTTTGATTTTGCTTGGCTGTTGCCGTCCCCCCGCACAAAGGCGCCGGTGGGGCGGACACACAAATTCCGGTCGCATTGCGCAGCATGAGGCGACGGGATGGTGGTGGCGACGGCGAGGCGGCGGTGTAAAAAAGCAGGGGCGGCGCGTCGCGCCCGGTAGAGGCGATCTTTCGGGGATGCCACCGATTTCACGTGAAAGAGCAACGATAGATGCAGGACGTATAGAGGGAAGCTAACTGCCAGCTGAAGCGGCCGTTCGCAGCATAAAAGTTAAGTGGAGAGCTGTAAACGCTCGTCTCAGCACCAAATCCGTGCAGTGCCGCGAAAGGCGCGTATCGCGAAAGCCAATCAGAATAAGAGTATATCATGCAGGAGAATCTCTATATCGCCCTCCTATTGAGTGTACGGAAGGTGCAACAAGAGACCAATAGCGTGCAATAAGCGACTCGCCCTCCAGTCGTAAACGTAACACGGCCCGAAAACGGCTGTGGGACAAACACCACTAGTCTGGTTTATTGGAAGCAGAACAGTGACGTTACATAACCACGTAGCATCAAACACTGAGGACCTTACACTTAGACAAGGACAAGAGTGCTATGCGTTCAAAAACGCACACTCGCTCAACAAGGACGTACTAGAATAAGTTATCAGAAATTAGACTATCCTTCACAGAGAAGTGACATCCGGCGCCTCTCTCATTGCTTCTTACAGCGTAAGCTGTTATGTGGTCGTTACAGTGACCGAAATTGGTGGCGATGGGGTACGCCGCCGCCTCCGCCGGACGAGTCCCTAACCGCTACGAGCTTCAATGTTGAAAAATAAGAAAAAAAAAAAAAACTCCATGCCTGTGATGACTTGAATCCAGGTCAATATCAGTGGAGCCACTACAACCCTCACACACTCTCACCACTTTTTTGGGCATCTTGCATTCTCAGCCACGGCTCTGATGTGGTAGTGGCATCCACCCTTGGCCCTCACCACATGGCTTGAGCATATCGTGTTTTCAGCCACGACCCTCATCCGTAATAGTGATCTTTCAGGTTATTATATGTTGCCAGCTGATGGCTGTGCTTTCACGAAAGAGGGCGAGGAAAGAGACGACGACGAAGAGGCAGAAGACGGCGAACAAGAAGAATTTGGCCAATCCCCTGCATTGGGTATGTGCCAGCTTACAGACGAGTAGAAGAAGAAGAGGATGGCGACGAAAGTGAAGGAAGAAAGGAAGCGGATGACGACGAAAACGAATATAAAGAAAGAAAAAAAGGGAAGCAGACAATGGAAGAGGAAGAACAGGGGTGGAGAAGCAGGAATAAAGTAAGACTGAGAAAAAAATATTGACAGAGCAACGCAGCAAAATAGACATGCTGCCAGTGTGCTGCTTCCTCTGCGCAGGCGTCGTATAGTTGTTTTTTCTTTGTTGTCCGTGTTAATTCTTGTCTGTGCTGTGTTTAATTGAAAGCTACCTGCGCGCTAATGCAATCGAATGTCATCTCTGTCTGGCGGTCCTCTCTTGAGCTTGCCTTTGGTAGACGCAGTCGGCTTTCGCCGCTTTATTGACTGTTCACACGGGATACCATACCATCTCTGCAATGCACAGAATTGTCGCCGGACTGTGGTGGCCTCGTGCTGGCGCTGACGCAGTTTTACACTTGTGTAAACGAGAGACGCACAGCTGAATCTGATATCCGGACCGAGGTAGGGGCATGGAGCCTGGGGGGACCTCCCTCGTTCACTCAAACATCAAGAAGAAAGAAAGAAAGAAAGAAAGAAAGAAAGAAAGAAGAAAGAAAGAAAGAAAGAAAGAAAGAAAGAAAGAAAGAAAGAAAGAAAGAAAGAAAGAAACTTAGGCGCGATAACGGGTAAGGCGTGAAGAGAGGTCGCGGGAGCGAATCAAGAGAAGGAAAGCCAAGCAGAGTGGGTAATATTGAGCGCTTTCGTAAGGTGAAACGACAGGACGAAATGCGCGTGAAGCCGTCGGAGTAGCAGTACTAGCGTGAGGTGGGGAATTTCACGTGAGGCGTCGTGAGGGAAGACGGCGCGAGGGGGTGGGGGATGTGGGGGGAGGGGGGAGAAGAAAGGGGGGGGGGGGGTTAAGCGCAGGATATACGCTGTTGCATCTTGAAGCCGTCCGTGACGCATTCTAACCGCGACTTCCTCCGACTGTCCCACCGCCCGCTGCGTCCCGTCGGGCACAGCCTCCTGTTTTACATGATTCCCTGGGAATCTTAACCATCTGTGCATTTTGTTTCTTTCTCTCAATGCGAGCTCCAAGCTACATCTTCAGAAGATTTAGGTTTCAACCGAAAAGCAGCATTTTTAATGACTAAAATTGAGATGGAATGCTGACAACGTTGTAAAATGAGACAAAAAAGAGTTACCATGAAAAACTAAACAAAGCGAAATAGGAAATAGAACAACCAACCCTTCCGCTGTGATCACCTAACCTCGAACCTTCGAAGTGTCTGGGTACCAATCCCTCGACCTCCCAATTATGTAAGGACTCGAACCCAGAACTTTCCGATCACGCAGGACACGAAAGACGACGGAAGCGATCAAGCCGCGCAATGCTTGCGCACTCTCAGGCAAACGCCTTCCTACACTTTCTACGTAAACGTCTGCCACGTTGCGGTATACCAGCACGAGCTACTGTCTGCACGCAGCGCTGTGCAAAGGGCGAGGAGGAAAGGGGAATCCCCGAGAGAGCACTTCGGAATTCCCCGCCCCTCTATTCTATCTATCAGTCCTCCTGGAGGAATGCCGCGAGTGACCCTCGCGAGTTGCTGACACATACATACACACGCGCACGAACTCGATCCTGTTTTCGGGCAACCATGTGCCTCCCTCCGTGAAGTCGGTTGCTCTCTCTCTCTCTCTCTCTCTCTCTCTCTCTCTGGTGTTGCCGAATGCGCGTGGCCCTTCGCAAGATCAAATGTTGGGGCGGGGGGGGGGGGGGCGGGAGAGAGAGAGCTATAAATCTAAAACAACACGCACGCACACACGAACGCAATCACGCGCAAAAAAGCGCGGAGAAGGCAGTCGTCAAGCGGGCGGGCCAAATTCCAGAGCGGACACGCACACACTGAGGAAGACATGGTGGGAGAAGGGAGAGAGAGAGAGAGAACAGCGCGGCGGAAGAAACGTATCGCCAACTTATCACGCGTCGTTTTCGCCGCCACAAAGTATTTATTTCTAGCTAGATTAACGCCGAAAAACAAAAAAGAAGGAATGAAAAGACAAAGACAAACACACATCGGTCGAAGCGCGGGGAATGAAAAGGTGTAGTAGCAACAGCGAGTGGCACTGATACCAAATGAATGGCGGAAGAGCCGACCTCACTCCAGCTCGGCGGTGGGTCTTCTCTCTTCCTCTTCTTTTCCATCCCGCTGGCGAAGATAAATATAAATACACAAGAAGAAATGGAAATCAAGTAGATTTCCATGCCTCCGGGTGAATGCGGGCAGCTTTAAGGTTCTACGCGTGCCGGCTTGTTCTTTCTTTTTGCTTTTTTTTTTCTTAAGATGACAGATGTAACTCCGAATGGAGCATCTCAGTCGATGAAGTCATTGCCTGTGCGCTCCCGGCGTTTAACTTTCCGCCAGATACTTGCGGTGGCATCTTCCTTATAGAAGGGGGGTGGATGACCCCTCGTTCGCTATCTCTGAAAGTGCCAGCTTTTTAAACCCGTTATTTTGATAAGCTGATGCGGACCTATTAAGTCGATGTGGCACAGCTTTAGCTAACAGAGGAGAGCTCCTGTTGGCTTGTACTTGATGGTGTAGCAAGCATATTTTGGCACAGCACCGTGCCGCAAAACATTCACTGCGATACCACAACGTATAGCGCACTGTGTTGTGCCAATCGTGCCTTTTTTTATTTCCCGTGTCGTTCAGCTTGCGCTACCATCAAGTGCAGAACGAAGCATTGGAATCTTGGAAGAAGGCTTGTTGACGTCTGTAGGCAGGCGGACAAACATGCCGCACAGCGGTGATACTCGGCGCCCACAGCGCGTGATCAGCGCTCGCACCTCCAACTAAGGCAGTGTCCCACTGCGGCGTATGTTTCGTCTTCCCCGCTATACAGTACCAACAAGCCCAAGTAGCTACCTTCCTGCTGGTTGCCTCGTACTTGGGAAAGGGTGTGTGTGTGTGTGTGTGTGTGTGTGAGGCATGAAGGAGAGGCGCCTCGTGTCAAAGAATGAGAGTAGAGTACAATCTCTGACGACACTACGAAGTCATTACGATTATGCACATAAAGCATCGCCGATGCGCGACCGAAATATGGCGTTTAGTACGATTTGTCGTAACGACACACTCGATGATCCGTGAAGGCCCCAGTGCCCTGCAGGATTTTGCTATCAGTGAGCGGGCGGCTGTCCAGCTGGCGTAGAGTGCGGCACAGACAGCTCGTTTTATGGATGGTTAAAATGGGCTTACTCGCCAGAGTCGGCAGTAATTAAATTGCTGTATAAAATTAGAGTAATGAAACCACCTTTTCCTGTAATGACTAAGTTGATTACTTTTGTGGGTTGGTAATTTAATAATTTACTGATTTACATAAAACGCGCAACTTCAAAAAAAAATTGCGTATTACTTTCGCAATCACTGTTGACCAGAACACGGCGCGTCCTCTTCCCTCTTGGCATAAAAAAATTGATCAAGAAAAGCAAGGGAAGAAACAACAGACATTACTCTGAGTGGAAGGCCCGAGGAAGTTCACAATATCCGCGTAGCGGCATCTGAACTGAAAGCCTTGGATAACGTTGCCGGAAGGACACGATCCCTCGAAACTCCTGACGAGGGGTCTACGACACTGATCAGTGGTCTACGACGGCTCCACGCTGGATGTTGAACAGCTCAATCACAAGACGCCGAAGTTTAAAACGCACAACCACGTTCCTCCAAGAGAAAGGGCCTTTCTTTAGGCAGAGCTACGATAGGTTCTGTGATTCCAGGTCCTCCTACCACCTAACTATTCCACAGTTGGGCAAGGTCAAGCTATAGTTGGGTAGGCTCGTCATTAAAACAGAAGAAAGTTGTCACCGCGACGGTCTAGGTGCTGATTCAATTTATGTACTCGGTAAATAATGTATACGTTGGGTACTGCATAAATGATGTACTTTTCCTAAAGTAATTTGAAAGCAATTTTATTACATTCCAAATGCAATAACAATGCAATTACAGCTTGCCGAAAGGTCAAATGTAATCCAGAAAACTATGCATTTCAGAAAGCTCTGGTAAAATAATGATCAATGTAATTTAATTCCATTTAGAAGTACTTGCGCTGCTGACGTGTTTTCCGGCTCCACAATGTATATCAGTACATGGAGTTAGCAAACACACGATCTTCGCGATAATTCTCCGCTGCCCGTGCAGAGAGACCGTCGAAAGGTCATACGGATTTGGACAAATCCCTTTGCTCGGTGTAAGGCGGCGAGTGTGGTCCGTATGCTCTGCCAGTGGCGCGACGCAATAAGTATTGGTAAATTACGCTTCTAAAATATCGAAAACGAGTCGCTCATACGTTGTGAAATGGATGCGCAAGCCGAGAGCACCAAAAATCCTACGCAGTGACGGCTACAACCTATGCACCAAAATAAATAAATATGTAAAATAAAAAGATAGGCGACACAAGAAGAAGAGAGCATACGGAACGAGCTTTTTCTCGGTACCGTAACAAAACAGGTGGATGTTGTTGACGCTTTAGCATTTTGCAGGATTTCACACTCATAGAAGCTGGCTCGTCGTATTCGTGATACTGTCGTCTTTTTATTTTCTTTTGAACTGAGAGAGAGAGAGAGAAATAAGGAAGGCAGGGATGTTAACTAGTCGGGAGTCCGGTTGGCTATCCTACACTGGGGGATGGGAGAAGGGGAATAAAAGTAAAGAGAAGGAGAGAAAGGGAGAATGCCTACAGGACAGTCCTATATAATGTCACAGGCGCTCGGTAAGGCCAGATGTTTTCAGAAAGCCTAAAAGCGCTTTCATTGCCTTCTGAGCCGTTGGTCGGTGAGGACGGTATTCCAAGATCGTAATAACAAATTTTCCAATCATGTTACAATCGGGCCAATACGACATTAGCTTTCGCAGACACACACGTCTTACTTCCCGAAACAAGGTTACTCAGATAAGTTCAACAGATCTGAGAGATAAAAAGAACGATAGGGCGAACAAAAAGCACAGATTATACGACGTGATTTCAGGAGAAAGAAGGAAATATGACCGCGTCATTTTTTTTTTTTTTCGTCTTGCGACGCTTTCTGTTCTGATTGGTGCTGCGCGAGGTGACGAGGCCATGCAGTCTTTGAGCTCATCCGTCCCTGCTCGTTTTTCAAATGCCCGTGCGTGCATGCCCTGAAACTGCGCTTCCCTGCAGCACATCGCCTCCCCCCCCTTCCCACCTTTAACATAATGTCACCCCCAGCTTTCACTCCCTCTTTCCATCTGCCCATCACGCCACGGTCTTGGGACCCACCTCCTGGCATTGATCTCCCCGCCAGCCTAGGGGCAAAATAAAAAAGTAAAAAAAAAAAAAAACTAAGAAAGGAAGGAAATTGGCGAGTGCTACGACGCACAAAGCAGACAGATCATCGTTGCATGCGTTCCAGCCTTCTGGCAGGGAAGAGGGTGGACAATGAATGTACCCAGCCAACCGCGCGTTATTGTCCCGCTGAACTAAACTCTAAAACAAAACAAAACAAAAATTGCGAGGTTACTTATCAGAAATGTAGTCCTACATAATGCTGCCGCTGCCGTCACTGCGGGGTGGTCCTTAGCAAATTAAAGTTTGACGTATTTAAACGAACGGTTCCAAAAAAAGTTGTTCCAAATGTTCCTTTCTTTTTTTCTCCTGCCAAAATGACGATGTCATTATGTGGCATGCCATGAAACAAACAAAAAAAAACCGGCATGCACATATCTCTAGACCAAAACTACAAGGAAACCCCATGCGGATTTCTAAAAAAAAAAAATAATAATGCTTCAAAGCTGAAGAAAAGAAAAAAAAAAGAACATCACGACTGCTGCTGCATTAGGTTGCCTTACTTGATTTTTAATGTCTTCCTTGTTTTGAAGTGTGTTCTGATGTGCTAAATGTATGTTTCACACTTAGTCCCTGATGGACATAGTGCGTATAAAACTTTAAACAACTGTGGCGCATACCCGCTTACCATTGGCCGAGCACTACGGGTTTGAGCCACACGTGACTACAGTATCGTCGATCGTGACGTGCATGGCGAGTATACCGTGTTAATGATGTAAAGACCAATCATTCATGTTCGTCATACATTCTCACCCTACCGTACCTGGGCGTCACCTGCATACCACGGACCCAGGGCTACGGGTATGAACCACACGTCCACATGGGTATACCAGGTGAACGAGACGACTACTAGGGCACTGAGGCGTAGGCGTATAGGCGTTTAGATAGGTGCGGTCAAAGTGAGTTCAGTTTGGCAAGAAATGCTTCGCATTTAAAAGCGAATTAAGTGTGCATCCAAGGAACCACACCAGGTTGACTTCAGTCCATGATATTGTCGACCGCGACTACAAGAACTGAGGCGACGTCGTGCTATACGTTATACATTCGCGGCGTAACATACAGTGATAATAATATACAGTGCGGTGCGTATATGTATACACTTCAAGAAGCGCACGTCCCTGTAACATGCACGTTATGACAATCATCGCAGTGTTTAACTGCCACTTACCGTTGATACTGCTTTCCGTGCATCCGTTCGTGTGTACGATGACCTCGGAACCTGCACGGAGCAAAGAGATAAGATAAAGTTCAGCACAAGCCGCTACCGTACCGCCGCCTTCCCTCGTAATCAAGAGTGATTGTAAAGTACCGTACACTGCACTCGCTTAAAGGAGGCAGTAGGAGATGGCTTTATGTTACTGAACAACAATGTTCAGTAACATTGTTGTTCAGTGCAGTAACTAAATTGACCATATGACATCAAGACGGCGGCACCGGTGAATTCAAATTAAAATACCCTATATCCTGGTGACGCCCAGATGCTATCAGGGCAACAATTAGGCGCACTCGGCAGAAACAAGCGCTGCAGGAATGGTTTGTGAACCCACTCGATGTTCAACGGGTTAAATAACGTTGGGCCGACTTTACAAATTATTTCTTTTTGATAAGCGTTTTTCGTCATTGGTTAGCGGGCATTGATAACGATATACGCAGCGTCAGGATCGACTACATCCAGGATATGGACAGCATCAGGAAGATACCATGGCTTGCAGTCGGCCCCCATTGCAACGGGGCGTTATTACAAAGTCGGAATACGTCCAACTGTCCTCTCGACAATAACAGAGCTATGCGGTATCCATGCTACGCGTGCATTATATAAGTTATCGATCCCTTTTGTACGCGCCTTCGTCAGTCGCAGTAGAAAAAAATGTATTAATAGTTGCAAAGAAAGACATTATATATATATATATATATATATATATATATATATATATATATATATATATATATATATATATATATATATATATATAGTAT
Source organism: Hyalomma asiaticum (assembly GCA_013339685.2). Classification (NCBI taxonomy): domain Eukaryota; kingdom Metazoa; phylum Arthropoda; class Arachnida; order Ixodida; family Ixodidae; genus Hyalomma; species Hyalomma asiaticum. The sequence continues at coordinate 88,047,153 of CM023486.1, read as the reverse complement.
CAGTATACACGGCAAATGTAACACAATAAATAAACTACACGGACTTATATCGCCACTATCATAGTATAAGCATGTACGAATCGATGTGGAATAAATAGAAGCAACCTTCCGAACATGCAGGGCAACGCAGCGTTGTGTAGGCATTCAGATAAGCGCATACATTCGCACCTTCTGTATATCAATTTCGCCGTCACTAAAGCCGTCAAAGGACTGCTTAACCATGCCGGAAGGTTAGATCATAATAACGTGGTTATGGTGCTCGACTACGCACTCAAAGGACGCCGGTTTAGATCCGGCCGCAGCGGTCGCATTTTCTACGGAGGCGAAAATGCTAGAGGCCGGTGTGCTGTGCATTGTAAGTGCACATTAAAGAAATCCCAGGCGGTCAGAATTTTCGGAGCTCCTCCTAGATGACTTTCCTCTCGTTCCTACCCTTTTTAATCCACTGTACGCAAACCGTGCCCACGAACATTGAGACGTGCTCCCGACAAGAGCTGCAGAAACAGCGCCCTTTCCTTAACCGAAGCGCAATTGAAACGCAAGTACACCTACTGCTAGAGTGAGCCAGGGCGCGTAGGAGTGCAGTGACCCTCCGTCCACGAAATCGCAACGCGTCGTGAAGGTTGATACCGTCGCCAAAGGAAGCCGCGCCATCGAAAGGGGAGACAACGGTGTCGTCAGGCAGTGCGTAGTCAACACGACACTACGCACGGAGCAGAGGAACAAAGGAAGCCGCCGCGCGGCGCCGGTTCGGCGCCGAAAACTTCCTGGCGTCGCATTGATGCTGAACCTTACCCTGCGCGTCCGGCTCTCTTACACCTCACGCGGCCACTGCCGTGAAAGCGTGATCCGTGTGACGACAAGTGAAACAAGAAGCGGGGCCGGACGCACCTTGGCGCGTGCTCGTGCTACTGGCTCAGAAAGCTTGTCACATGGACGGGTGTTCCTTTCGTTCTTTTTTTTCTTACTGCTGGTTCGGTTCGCGCGTAAGAAGGACGAAGTGGCTTTATCTCTAGCTGTATCGGCTTCCCTTGCTAAACAGTTGATTAGGACATTCAGAGACAACAGCAGTCAGAGACAGCGTGGATAATTTAGCAACAAACTAAAAAAAAATAACATGTTTTGGTCACTTTGAATCTATCTATCTATCTATCTATCTATCTATCTATCTATCTATCTATCTATCTATCTATCTATCTATCTATCTATCTATCTATCTATCTATCTATCTATCTACCTACCTACCTACTAGCGCGCCTGGAAGCACCAACACGTACTTGAAAGCGATAAGAACTGCGCGCACTCTCTAAAGAAGTAATAAGGAAGGCGAGGCTTACATTTCCTGAATATCACGACGAGGCGCCATGCACTGGCACAGAACGGGCAGCATGCCGCGTTCTTCATCTCAACCATACCAGCGCGCTTCGTTCGCCGATGTGGCACCGCTACCGTGCGGACATGGCACCGTGCACCCCCAGTGACGTCACGACGGCGAGGGTGGTCACGCGTCCGCTATTTGTGACGCCGAGGGGCGGGGGTGGGGGAAAGTTTGTGGGATCTTGTGAAACAGGGGTGTTTTCACCGATGCAGTTCAATTTGATTACTTCGATAACGGAAGAGCAGCTTGACTGTTTTCACAAAGAGAATGAGATGTGCATGGTTTGTGTGGTCCTTTTGATCAGGGTGAGGGATGCATATGGTTCAGCGCTTTTGAAGTTCAAGTAGGCTGCTCGGGCCACGCTGCGCCGCTGTATAACTAACCTACGTCTGATTACAGGTGCATACGGTAAAAGAATTTTCGCCTTCCCTTTATACGACAAAAAAAAAAAGTATGTATATGCACACGATGAAAGAATGTTTATTAGACTACGCTTCTGGAATATCAAATGGACTGTGTGTGTGTGTGTTTTTTTTTGTGATAATAGTCCCGGGGAGGTAGACAACGGTGAAAATAAGCAACGGAAGCTCCAACATCAGCTCTCTGTGACGTCATCGGTTTTTCACAGCACGTACCTGCGATTGAGTAGCGTGTTTAAGAGCGAACGGCTACTCTGCATTGCACGAAGTTGCAAGGTACTTAGTCTATTGAGGGATCTTGAATTACGTGTCGGAATTACATCGATATAGGATGCCGGTACTTCGGTGCAAGAATTTTCACCTCGGCAGCCCTTCGCTTTCCTAGAGGAATAATCAAAATTCGGTCCTCACTGTGTATGCAAAGGTGAGTGCCGGAAGAGCACTTCTACAAGCCTAAATTACTAGCGTATTTTCTTTATTTAGAGTTCCTTCAGAAATGTATTCGCGATATCTCTCAGTTTAAACGCGAAGAAAAAAACAGTAGGGTCTTTTTGCAGGGCACAGCGAAGAGGTGATCGAGAGGCACGTGGAAGTGTGAGACTCCAAAAAAATTTCGAACTCCTCGGGCTCTTTGACGTGCACCGAATAACTTAAGCGCATTTTAATTCTGCCATTTCGTCCACAGAGAAATGCAACCCTCAGGTCAGAGAATCGAACCTGGCCGCATCAGAGTTCCATGCAGTGCTACAACGCAGTCTCCATGACACCCTTGAGGGTGTAAAGCTCACATCTTTCTGTCCATGCCGTTGCAACCACACGACTTCCCCGCCAGGGAGTCGAATAATCTCCGCAGCGCACCGATCCGTCGAAGCAAATCAGCCACATATCGGGGCAGCACGCGCGCCACGCCAGCGACATGGGTGGCTGCTGTCGGTTCCTGACCAACCCCGACAGCGAATTTAAAAGATACACACGAATCTACGCTCCTCCTGCCTGAGCACCGACGGGAGGACGTCCTTGATTCTTTTTTCTTTCCCTTTACTCCCGCGCTTTCCCTCTCTCCCATCTAACTCAATTTTCAGCTGGATGTGTGCACGCATACACGATCAGTCGACTATAACATCTGTGTCCCTCGCTGTGCATAGCAGTAACCTTTGACCAAATCGCGCGCTTTCTTATAAAGTGAGACAGGGAAATGAAGAGGAAAGGCAGGGAGATTGACCAGATATTAGTCTCCAGTTTGCTACCCTGCACTGGGGAGAAAGGGGAAGAGGGGGTTAGAGAGGTGACAGTGAGAGAGTGTACAAAATTCCAGACACACACACCGAAACTAAGACACGGACAAAGGACGTTCCAGTTATAGAGGCGTTCTCCAAAGGCCGGTATATCTCGAAAAGCGTCTTATTCTGCCACGTGAGATCCAGACGAGCTTTCTCATAAAGGTAACAATAATAGCAACCGATGTAATTTTGCGTGCCAAAGCCACGACACGATTATCAAGCACTCCCCGTGGTGGAGGGCTCCGGAAATTGTGGCCGCCTGGAGTTCCTTAAATTGTGGCCGCCTGGCGTTCCTTAACGTGCACGGAAAGCGCATAGTCAACGGGCCTCTATTAAGATTTCCGCCGCCACCGAAAATGCATCCGCCGCGGCCGGGAGCTCGATCCCGCTTCCTTCGTGTCAGCAGTCAAACGTCATAACCACTGCACCACCAAAGCAGACTTTCATAAAGTTGGTTGCATCCATACAGTTTTACATCGCGTTAATTGCTGCCGAACTCCCGTAAACACTAATAATATGAAAGGTAATTCTCTCTGTACGTCTTTCTCTCTCTCAAGAACGTCAAGGTGCATTCAAGGTAGCGTCGAGATAACGTCAGGGGCTGCAAATATAACCCAAGCGAACGTTGGAGCTGCCACTTGTGAGTGTGGTAATGCACGTGTTTATGAAGGGTGGCACCACTGCATCAACAAAATGACGATTTCTTCATTAAGAAGTAGTTTTGGGGGCGGGGAGTTGAGATCAGCTTCTTAAAAAAAATAATTCAGATTACGATAGCGGTGTAATTCGTAGTGGCAGTGATCACTGAGCGCGATCATAATAGAACATATTAGGACATAAATTAAAGTGAACGAGTTGATACGTTGTCATTAGCACTAATTAATAAGCTTAGGAAAAGGCCAAGACACGTGCGAAATCGCCTTACCCCTCTCAGGCACGCTGGCCTTATACGAGGAAAGCTAAATAAAAGCTAACAACTGGTATCGGATTGCCATTATTGCTTCTAATGCCGAATGATGTCCTCATGCAAGATTAGAAAAATCATTTAGAAGTATTTCACAGATCGCATTGAGTGTTCATGCTGTTTTCTTGCTGAATAACCCGTGCGAGATGACACGACATATCCATGGAGCTTTCTTCGTGATAAAAATTTCGTTTCCCCGGCAGACACAGTCCTGGAGATATAGTAGATGTTCTTGGTTTTAGGAAGTTTAGCCTTGCTTTTACTCTGCATTTTAGGGCGAAAACATTTAATGGCTCATACTCGCGGCGTCTGACCGTCCGTCCGAAGAAGAAGAATGAGCGAATGCGCACACTCCCAGTGGAATGGGCGCAGGCTTTCGCCAAACACACTTAGGAACTTACAAAGTGTCCTTCAATTTTACACTAAAAGCATATTCGCAGCCATTCATATTTCAGTATGATGGCAGAAGAACGCTGAAGATCAGTTGTCGTCATATGAGGACACCGGACCAAAGCAAAGAGGAACGTCCGTCCGTCTGTCTGTCTGTCTGTCTGTCTGTCTGTCTGTCTGTCTGTCTGTCTGTCTGTCTGTCTGTCTGTCTGTCTGTCTGTCTATCTGTCTGTCTGTCATTCTCGCACTGCTGACGCGACGAAACCGAAAGACGACGCCCTTGAACATCTTCACGCTATAATTCCCCTCTTTTTTTTCCCCTTCTTTTCTTTCCACCTAAAGAGAGAGCCTGTTGCTGTTTACAACGAATCCGTCCAGATGCTGCCATTCCGGCTATTGTCCAGGTTTCCACATCTTTTTCTATTTTTATTCTTTCTGTATGCGCGCGTTCTCGAAGCACGCACCGGGCACGCGCGAGCAGTAGCCATGCGCACCGCCGCGCTGCAGTGTGAAAGGTTCCGCCCCGTCATCACAACCGCAGGGTCAGCCGTGGAGGACGACGCTTCGTGCACCGCGCCACGATCGAGCGCGAGCAGGATTCAGCCGAACGCAGCAGGCCTCGGCATTGTGTACGGGATGGCCGCGTGCGGCAGCATCCCAAGGGAGAAAGGGAGGGTGGATACAGAAAGAAGGGAAAGACTCCCAGTCCACCCCCGCAACGGTCATTTCGCTCGGACCCCACTTCTCGGACCCCGCTCGAGCCAAGGCCGAACTTTTGGCTGCGCCGTGGCTTGTGCAAGGTTCGGTCGTTGCGCGCAGCTCCCGGTTCGCACGTATATCAAAGCACGCGCACGTGCTCAGAGCCGAGTCGGCCCTATTTGCCCGGTGCCTATTCGCAGTCGATCGCACATGCACTGGACAGCTGCTAGGTTGGCCGTGCGTTGCCCTCCTATATCGCCTGGGCACCTGATACTCAACCGCGACGTAAGCATAACTTACTCAGTGGTCAAAGTATTGCTAGTAAAGGTAAAGTGCCTGTATCTGTTTATTCGCGTTTTCGTTTGTCTCGCGTTGATGTCCACTTACACGCCGAGCCATTTCGACGGAGAGTCGAACTGGCTCGGCGTGGCACCGTAGGCTAAGGTGTATGTAGAGATAGCCTGAGTACACCACGGAGTGGAAATGTGTCTCAGTCTTCGCAAGAAGAAATAGTGCAGCAGCGGCGAATTCACACGGCTACGCACAGAAAGGAAGCAATACGTTTGACGGCTTATACGCCTGTGTAACAACGATCTGAATAGCTGCACTGCGAAAAAGAACAGCGCGACACAAAAGTCCGTGCATAGTCGTACATAAAGCCCTTACGTATCATTTTTCTTTCCTTTTTCTTAAATAAGCCAGAAATCTAGGGAATTTAATCGTAAAAAGGCCATAAGACAGCAGTGAGTGCAGTTGTAAATGCGCATACACACAGAATAGGCAAGGAGCTATGTATTTCAGCGCTCAGTACACGTCACAGGAAGGAAACACTTGAAAATTCGTGCTGCCAGGCTGGAAACGGCGGTGATCGTACCGTGTTATCGACAAATGCTTCAGTTACACTTGTTTTGAACATCACTCCTTCAAGCCCACTTTGGCCTTCTCTCCCAGTTTAGGGCGCACGCAAATGATGAAAGCAGAAGGTGGCCACTCTTCACGAGTGCCTGAATCACCCACACAAACCTTCCCTATAACCTCGAGACGTATAATGCTTTACTTATTCCTCGCAGTAAAAAGAAACGGTGATCGTAAGAACTAAAGCGTGGGCGCCCTTTCCATTTAAGTCGGGAGCAGAGCGCAATATGTAACGGACTAAATGTATGTGCTCAGCGAATGAAACGCGATCGATACACAGAGCAAACGGCTACCGATGCATTCCCGCGTCAGAGCTTTGCGCTGGTGATGCCGACCTAATTCGTTATAGTGTTCTTTCAAGCCTCTTCGATGCATTGTAATTCAAATCGATTCCCTTGTGATCCAGTAGCACAAAACGCGCGGCCATGGCAAGTTCCGAGTGTCGCATTTGTATCTCTGAGCACTGTACATCAAAATCATGGAGAACCTCTTGCCACTCGCTGGCGCCTAACAGCACAGATCCGAAGGCAATACAATATGCATTTCCTTATTCTGAATATATATTCTTCCTGGAAACAATCAGCAGGCCAGTTCGTTACTCCCGTACCAAACTGCAGGAGCCTACTATCACTGACAGTCAGCGCTACTCATCCGATTTGATCTCTACCTGCGTCATTTTTGTCGCGCTGACCTTTAGCTACGTACACTGTCAGCTTGACTGTTCACTTCGTCACTGGCTACTCATAATAATTGATGGGGTTTTGCGAGCCAAAACAACGATATGATTATGAGGCGCGCCATATGTAGTGCAGGGCTCCGGACATTTTGAGCATCATAGGTTCTTCAATGTGCACTAATAAACCACTGTGCGCTGTATTCTAGCATTTACGCAACCATCGAAAATGCGACCGCCGCAGCCGGGATCGAAATCGCATCCTTCGGGTTAGCAGTAAAAAAACCATGAGCATATACGACCGCGGCGGAAGCTGTCTAATCAAACGCGTGTGTCATCGAAATTCTCAGCAAATAACTTTGCTGCACTGCATTTTGCAAGAGCAAACATTTATGCTGTCGCTGCAGCTCAACAGTACAATTTCATATGGTCATATGGTCAGCCTTCTTATTTTCTTGCCAGGAAACATGGAAAAGGTTCCGTCGAGAAATTAGTATCTTACACTCTGTCCTCATTCACATGCATACTCTTCAATTCCGTCTTTTGCGCATTCATAATCATATGAGGAAATAGCGAGTTTCGGTTCAAACTTTGTTCTAACTCACATAATATTCGTCCGCTGCACTACAGCAATTGTTGCGCATACTTAAATCCACATGACGTCGGTTTGACCTTGCCTATACTGCGCGAGACGACACACACGACTTCCTTTTTATACGCACGTGAGAATTACGTAGCGTGCTTTTCAGCTGTTGGTGCATTCTACTCCAAACTAACACACCAAATGGCTAAGTTCAGTACTGTAGGAAGTGACCTGAAAAGTTTCGTTGTCTTTCTTTTTTCGTCTCCTAACGTGTAACATGAGCAGAGGGATGACGTATCTGGGCTGTCAACAGTAAAAACTGTGTTGTGACGACAAGTGTTCAGCGGAATTGACAGGCACTGCAAATACGCCTCCAAACCATTCCACCATTGCTTGAAGGCGTATTTCCTTTGTTGAGAAGCGTGTGCTGGCCTCGTAGCCCTAGCAACGCGACCGTATAAGCAACAGCTGTACGGAAACGCTTCTCGATTCTCAAGCGACGAGACTGTAACATAGAATATTTCTTGCTGTGCGGGGAAATTAAGCTCAGCCTTGTGGTGCGGGTGAGGGCTATTGATGCTTATTGTTGTAGTTGCGTAGCCCGCTACAACTTACGGCGCAGTACATATAGGGACCAAGCGCGTAAGACAACTGTCAAAATGAACTACAACAGGAAAAGAAAATAAAAATGCGGAAACCGATCTTAGCTCAACAAACGCTTCTGTGGGCTGGCTAGGGCACGCGCACTAAAGCAGTCCTCTTTAAGCCTGCCTCCCAAACAATGTCAGACACAGATGGATCCGGACAGCTAGATCGAGATCGCAGCCGTCTCTCTCTCTCTCCATGTGTGCGGTGTTCGTGTAAGCGAGCGCGAGTATAAACAGAGTAGTGGAAAGAGAATAGAATGAATGAGAGAGAGCGAGGACAAGAAAGCGAGAGATTGGAACAAAAAGAAAGGACGAGGAGGCATAACGGCCCCCGAAATCTTTGCCCCGATATACACACATCACGGAGGAGTGCGCGGCGCTCCACGAACGACGTATATGCGGGCCGGCTTGCTCACTATACTGGGTAATATCAATTTGGACCCATTCGGAGCTCCCATTTACCCCCACCCCCTTTTCCTCTCTTTCTCGCGATCGTACAGGGCCGGACGGCCGATATAGACCGGCTGTGGTCTTTCTGGTCGTCCGTCTCATATAAACGCGCCGCACTCACTCGCTCACAATAAATTGTCTTTCTTTTATTTTCTTTAATTATTTTGGTTAATAATATTCCTCCACTTTCGCGCCTGTGTATATCTGTGTGTATATACGTATGTCGATGTTATACGATTGTTTTTGGCTTCAGCCAAGGCAAGATAGCTCTACAAGCGTTCCCGCTGCGCGAAAATTTCGACAGCGTGGGCATTTAGTTTGGGTAAACGTTCATATACTGTAGCACCTAGATGTATCCATATGTGAATGACAACATCGAATTCTTTTCGGGATGATTGTCATAGTTTAAGAAATAATATTACGAGGAGAGCTATTACTTTGAAGCAGAGGAGTATAACTACTAGTACATGGCACAATCCAGTTCCTGAGATACGCAATTAAGTTTGAAATTCATTTCATCGCATATTCAATCGTACACAATTTATCCAGCGGTTCAGTGCGAAAGGGTGGCGATAAGGTCTAACAGTGCGCCAACATCCACCGAGACTACGACATTGCACAACACTCAGCGTCTCTCCATATTTAATGCTGGAACAGCAAATCAGTGAAACACCAAACAGTGAAATATCAAACAGAGTTATTGCCAACGCTCAGCACACCATGATTGTTCAGCGTGCTTCTTTTCTTTTTTTTCTTTGAATAGAGAACATAGCCCGATGATTCTAAGCGCCACTTCGCCGGACGCCACGCCGCCAGGACTTTCCCACAATATCTATAGCACAGAAACGCCGGGCTGTAACGCGTTTAAACGCTCTGCGAGAGTGATCGCCGACATAAAGAAGAGCATGTCGCCACACACACACACATACTCCCCGGACCTCAGTCCCACGCTCGATCCCGTACGCTCGAGCGTCACTCTGGGACAAATGAAATAAGAGTTGTCGGGCGCAAATTGCTGCGCCATATGTATATGTATACGGCTCGATGGAGGAGGACACATTTCTCTCGTCTCGTTGCCAAATGGGCAACTGCGTCTATATACGAAATTGTCTATAGGCCAGATTTCGTCTCCTATTCTTTCTTTCCCCATCTCTTTCTCTCCTCGGAGTCGTATGTGACTTATGGGGATGACTAGAAAGAACGAAAAAGGGACGGCGCCAGCTTTCTTCGTCGGTTTCACGGCCCGTTTGACACACACACGCGGCTATGTGCACGTCGTTTTGGTTCGCGTGCTGCACGAAAAATTGCGTCGTTTTGCGCGGCGGCAATTTGCCATACAGTCCTCATAACCATAACCATCATCGTTGCAAATGCCATTATGATGAGGGGGGAGCAAGATGGGAGAATCTACAGCAGCGGGACGTACCTAAATATAGAAAGACAAAGAGACAGAGAGAGAGAAAGAGAGAGAGAGAAAGGCACAGCAAGGGCATTGTGGACCGTAGTGGACCGAGTTCTCAGAGCTCGAGTTCGTTGTAGAAGAAGAGCGAGAAATTTTGGGCTAGTAAAAAAAAAAAAATGGTGTAAACGAAGGAATCAGCGCGTGCGTTGTGTGTCTTAAGCTTTCTGCTCTCTGCATTTGTGCAAATTTCTTGCATGTGTTGATGGCCAACTTAGCCCAACTTTCCATTTTCCTGTCTGCCTGCTCGTAATAACATTCTTTTGATTTTCGAAGATCGCTTTCGCAGACACGTTCGCAGTAACGGTGAGCTGATACATTGTCCTATGTAGTGTTCTTACGTATTAGGCGCCCATAATAAACGCCCCACTTTTCCAGCGCACGTAGCAGACAGGCAGTGAGACAGCGATGTGATATGCGGAAGTAAATATACATTAGCGCATATTAAATCGAATAAAATTTAAGTTTACGAATGGTTGGCACTGATTTAATTGGAATAGCTGTGTCGTCTGGTGCGATCATTTTTCTGCCTGCATCAGGAAGCGCTACTACCAGGGGAATATACTGATGACGTCTCCTTGAAGTTATTGCGGCAGCCGCTTCCTGTTGGGTAACTAAAACGACGCAATCAGTCTTGCGGCCAAAGCCGATAGCGCGCGCAGGTATGTTTTCTGCAGCCCTCTCAGGGAGTACGGCTTAATGCATGGGGAGGATAGGGAATAAAAAGCGGAAAGAAGAGGAACGCTGTAGTCGAGGGCTCGGGAAATTTCGACCACCCGGGGTTGTTTAATGTGCACTCACAACGCACAGTACACGGGCCTCTAGCATACTCTGTCCGTCAAAATGTGACCACCGCGGCTGGGTTCAAACCCGGCGACGGTGGTCGCAAAAGTAAGCAGATAAATAGATTAAACAGCTAGACCGAAACTGTTTGTTACTAGTTACCAGTGTTAAAAACGCCACGCTATATTCCGATGTCCTTAGGCAAATAATTCTTAATCAATAACGTGTACTGTGGTGTAACAAAATGGGCAACACATTACATTAGGTGCTGCCTAAAGTATGCAATCAAAAGGACACAAAAGTTGCGAATCCAATAAAATAATCAGGCAGAGCTATAAAGTAAATAAACCTAAATATTTTAAACACTAATACACACAAAAAAATGTATGTTAGTACAGTTGCCCAAGGATAGAAGGATTGCGTTCTACAATCATGCATTTGTTTGCAAGAAAGGTACAACACCAATTCCGCCACCCCACCACAAAGGCGCACGGACTGCGAGAAAAGAGCACTTTAACGAAAGCAGCCGCTCGAAAAAAAAAAAAGAAGGAAAGAAATACATGGGCTTGGTCGCAACAAGGTACGTCCCACACACAAAGCAGAGAGGGGCGGCAGCAGATGCAGCGGTGAGGTAACGGGACATTTTGATTGGCGACTGAAAATTTCAACTTTTCATTGCTCTAAAACGGGAAAGCGCTGCGCGGTTCGTCCCTCTGGGGGACCCCTCCCTCTTTTTTCTTTTCAATGCGATCGATACGGTACGATGCGCGTGCGCGCCCATCTCCACTTGAAAGCGCTGGAGCGCATGCGTCGTACTGAAATAGAAGAGCGCGGAAGAGGGACCAGCCATTTTGTGATAGGCGAGGAGGGAGCTTTTGTCAGGGCTGAGAGGCGCACGGTGACGTAAGAGGGGGGGGGGGGGCTACGGCGCCCAAAAGAAAGAGAGGGAAAGCGGAGAGAAGCGAACATTTGAGCTTGTTCATTTCTTAAGTTGATCACATTGCGGATATATTGGAGGGTGAACGTGCACCGCACCCTAGTTAGTCGGTGCTCACCTGGCCTGCCTATTTGACGACTCCGAATTCAATTAAATCGAAACTAAAACGTATAGTTTTGTTTAATTTACCTCCCGCAAAATGGAGCTTTCACGGCTTCTTTGCATGATCTGATCCCGTCTCCGTAGCGTAAAGGCAAGGGCGTCGCGCTGCTAAGTCTGAAGGCACGCGTTCGACTCCTGTAGCCGCGACGGCTGTATTTAGATGGAAGGCAAGATGTAAGTTACTATCCCGTGTACCTCGATTCAGTGCACGTTAAAGAATCTCACGTGGACAAAGTGAATAGCGAGTGCTTCCTCAACTGCGATCCTCATATTCTAGTTTCGACAAGTAAAGTCCCAGATTTGATTAATCATCCTTCTTTAAGCAGCATGGCCACTATACGCTGTCGTGCATGTCAAAAAATATTCACTCGCTTTTTTTTTACCCAGTTTTAGAGAACGAACCGTCACAAGTGCCACCACCATTATTGACGTTATACAGGCACCAATCATACAAGTGATATTACGCAATCAATACTACAGCTGCTGACGTGATGCATTTATTTTATGATCTGTACCACGCGCTTGAATGTTGTGGGTCCTTTCAGCATGCTCTTGTGTGTTCTTCTGTTTGTATGCGACGCATACTAACGTCGCGAGCCCTAACGAACGTCCGCCGCGGCGGTGTAGTGGTTGTGGGGCTTGACTGCGGACATAAATTATGCCAGCTCGATTTAGGTCACGGCGGTCATTTTCGGTGGACGCGTAATTGCTATAGCCCCGTGTACTGCGCGTCAGCAGTTCACGTTAAAGAACTCAAGGTGTTCAAAAGTTACGATGCATTCCACGCCGCACTTCAAGATCTAATTTTGGTTTTGGAAAGTTAAACTCCGTCAGTTAGATCATTAACTATAACTAACTCCATGTGTTTCCTCTTGTTGAGCCCGAGCAAAATACGTTCTCATAACAAGTTGGCTGATCTCGCACCAAGTGAAGTGCAGAAAGAGTTCAACAATGCAGTAATGTGAGGTGCAGTAAAGTTAAAGGACCGGGGTGAGGGTTGGAGTGCTATATAAGTCATTTCTACTACATATTATTATTTACGATCATTTTGGACACACACTAATGACAACCCATTCGCCCACTTCTGTTCACTGACGCCACCTGTGCCACGGTGGAGGGCTTGTGTGGTCGTGTGGTTCGGGAAAGGGCGATACAGCTCGAGGTCATTATTTCCGCCGTGGACGCCTACTACGACACTGACGCTAGAGTTTATGCGACGCAAGGTACTTAACGCCATCGCCTTAAAATAAAATAAAGTTCTAGAGGTACTGTTCGCTAAAATTAAGCTTGTTACCCGAACTACTAAATCCAAAAAACCACAGGTACGGCGACAAGCGCAAAGGTGGGCTTCTCCGCACACAGACTGTGTACGTGGAGAAGCGAGCTTTAACGATGTCTTCATACGTTTATCCTAAGATCGTGCACGCTCGCATTCCATGCAGCTATCACGCGCCAGTGAATAATAACTGATGGCGCTTTAACATGCCAAACCACTATATAATTAAGGCCGCCGTAGTGGACGGCTCTGGGAATTTCGACCACCTGGGGTTTTTTAACGTGCACTGACAACGCACAGTGTACGGTCCTCTGGCATTTTCGCCTGCACCGAATATGCGAACGCCACGGGCGGGATCGAACCCGCGTTTCTTTTTTTTCTGGGGTGGCAGCCTAGTACCATAACCGCTACACCACCGCAGCGGCCAAGGACCAATAACGCTACACGCGTTCCAGCTCGCCATGAAAGCGAACGCGCCATCGAATGAAACTGCGGAGTCCTCACAAAGCAGGCGAGGACGGCGCCAACGGCGCGGCGTATCGAGAAAAAAAGACGTGGGGCAGCACTTCAGAAGAAGGGGGGGGGGGGGGGGAGACTGCGCAAGGCAAAGCGAAGGAAAATAATTTAAGGGAGGAGATAACCAGCGCGCGAGTACGAGAGATGTGTATAAAAAAACCTAAACATTATAAAAAAAAATAAAAAGAAATGTGAGAAACGCGGCGGGCCAAGAAAACGGGCCCGGCCCCAAAGAGGGCCCGATATAAACGGCAGAAACAACCGAGCCAGACGGAACGCGAAGCTCCGGCGAGGCATTAAAGTGCGCAAGCAATATAAGACGCAACGTGTGTGTGTGTTGGGGTTTTGAGGGGAGCGGAGAAGGGAGAGTAAATGCGAAGAATAAAAGAAAAAGAATAAAGTAAGATGAAAAAGGGAAAGAACGCCGCGTCCGAAGGAGCGTGGAGCGGATAAAAGGGACCGTCCATCGAAAGGTTGGGGAGAGTGGGAAATGGGGAAAGGGAAGTTCGCTTAGAAACGGGAGAATAAAGGAGCGAAAAGGGGAGAAAAGCCGCGCGCTGCTACGCGAACATAAACAAGCCGGGATAAAATTGAAGCCGGGCGGAGGAGAAAAAATATAAACTGGGAAAACTATTGCGCGCCGACGGCGGGGGAGTTGGAAAAACGCGGGGGAAATGAAAGGAGAGCGCCTGAAAGGAAAAAAAGTGGGAAAGAAGATGGTGTGCGAGGCATCGTGCGCGAAGGTGAAAACGGGAGGGAGAGAGCGCGGGCGGTGCGAGCCGCGTGGCAATGTTGCCTTTCCCCGTTGGAAAGAAGAAAGTGACGAGTACAAAAAGAAAAACGGAAACAAAAGGCCATTTCGAGCAGCCGCCGCCGCCGCTCTGCAGCGAAAAACGAAGCGAGAACACACACAAAAAGAAGTGAAGCAAAATGAGGGAAACGGCAGGGCGGTTCGCGAGGTTAGAGCTAGCTGGAAGATTGGGGAGAAAAAAAAGGAGGGGGAGGAAATAAAGTGCGCAATTTTTGAGAATAGACGCGATTGGCTGCCAACGGTCGGGCACGTGATCGAGACGAACACGATCACCATGGCAACCCGCCGCCGCCGCGGGAAGCTGGAACAGCGGCGGCGTGCGCCGCGTTTTCAGTTTTTTACCCGAGCCCGTCGTTCAGCGGTTCCCGTTTTTGTATCCCCCACCTCGCCCTCCTTTTTTTCCCCTTCACTTCCTTATTCTCCCCTATACATAGCTGTACGCCCTCCCGTTACTTCGTTCTGCGTTCCCTTCTTCACCTCTATTCCTTTTCTACTCCCTTCTCTCAAGAGAACCGTTTTCTCTTCCCCTTTAAAGTTCCATCGTTCTCCGGGAGCGGCAAAAAGTGGCGAGCGTCTCTCAGGTGGATGCGGAGAGAAGAGGGAAAAAAAATAGGGAGAGAAAAACCGAAGCGGCGATCGAAGAACGAAAACGGCCGGCGTAAGCTTTAGGGCGCGTCGGCGTCGTCGGAGAGCGCAAACTCCAATAAGACGAAGCAGCGTCGGCAACAAAAGCAAGAGGCGAGGGAAGAACGAGGGCCACAGCATCGAACAGGAACAAAATTATAGCGCGCCCTCAGGACCGGAGACAGCGAGAAGCTGCGAGCAATACATAGATAGGGGAACGCAAAGGGGAGGGGAAAAAATGGGGATGGAAAGAAAGCGATTGCCCGAACGAAGGCGACGGAGTCGAAGTGAAGACGAAAATAAAAATGTATATGTAATAAAGCGAAGCGGATAGAAAAACCGGGGACCTGAGCGAAGAAATAACGCGAAGAAAGCACAAAAACAACAAGTTGCAACGCTAGAAGCTGATCTTCAAAGCCAGGCGCAAGTATAGCGCTGGAGTGTAGTGAAGTGTGCCAGTGAGACAAGGGAAATAAAAAAAAAGAAAGGAAAAGAGAACGCGCGGGTGAGGCGGGAAAATGTATTAGTTTCAAGTGAGGAGCAGAAAATAAAAGGAACGACTCTCGGACGTGGGGAAGGAAAAAAAGGATGAAAACAGAAACGGGAGACGACAGAGTGGAAAAAAAGGGAAGCGCGGGAGAAAAAGAAAAGGTGATGAGGAAGAAGCTGCGGCGTTGTTATCCGCGAAGGCATTCTTTTTTTTCGAGCATCGTCGCGGGATTGGTTCAAACTGGAAAAAAGGAGGAGGAGAGGGTGAAGGAAAGAAAGGTGGATGCGGAGAGAGGGTTTGGAAGAATGGGAAGAGGTAAAAAAGGAAAAGATGCAGGGAAAGGGTGCCTCGTCGGAGGAAAATGACGGCAAAAAAAAAAGGAAAGATTGAAGAAATAGCGAGCGGAGGCACGGAGGCGACGTGAAGAAGCGTATAACGGCCGGATCAAATCCCTTCCCCGAAAGAAAAGGAGTATAGGGACGCAGAGGAGTAAAACAAAATAGGGACGTATCCGACACTCCTTGGAAAAAATGAGGGAAGGACAGGGAGAAAGCCAGGGAAACGGGGAGATGGAAAGTGAGTGGCATGAAGGGAAGAGATAACCGCGATGAAGGAGCGAGGGGAAGCATAGGGATCAGCCCTAGAAACGCTGCCTTCAAAGTGAAAAATGTTGCCGCGCCGTATAGAGGGAGGCCAGCAGCTTTTATACCGGCCTATTTATATTTATACACGCGTACTGCAGCCGGCCGGGGCTTGCGAGCTCGAGAACACAGTTTATTTTTTGGTGAGGGGGGAGGAGGGAGGGAGAGGGAAGAACGTGGATGCCGCGGCCACTGTTGCTTGCTTGCTGTTGCTGCAGCGACTGCGCAGAATGAAGAGAAGTGATGCGAAAAAAAAGAGGGAAGGAGGATGGCGGAAGATGCTGCGCGGCGCTTCCAAGCTATTCCGCTTCTCATTTTATATATTTCCTTCTCTCCCTCTTTCTCTCGATCTCACCATTTCCCATTTTTGTTCGCTCGCCGACGCGAAGGCCTCCGCCGGCTCGAGTAGAAAGATGGAGAGTTGTGAGGAGGACCGAAGAGATGGGAGTTTGAGGGAAAAAAGAAAGAGAGAAAACAGGGAAGCGAGGGATGAAGTAGGAGGAGAAGGGGAAGGGGGTTCGAGGAAAAATGATGCGGAGGCGTTCACCGTTGGACAGGATAGGAAAACGACGACGTTCGAGAAGCGTAAACATTCTCCGCCTGCTTCTTCTTCTTCTTCATCTCATTCTTTGCGCCTCGCCATCACTCTATCTCTTTTCCTCTCTCTCTCTTTCCCTTCAGTTTCATTTCTCCATTTCCGTTTCGCTTCGCTCGCCGTTTCGTTTTACGTTACTCTTTTCCAGTACGGTTGAGACGAGGCGGCACCGCGGCAATGAAGGGAAGAAAAAGAAAGTGATGACGTCCATTTATTAAGCCAGGCCCCTGTCTTTCGCGTATAAATACAGAGCGGAGACAAGTGGGGGGGGGTGGGGGGAGAGGAGGAGTGGAATGGGTGCGATAGAAAGAAATCCGTTGTTGCGTGCGATGAACAACAAATGAGGAAAGGGGAGACGAAGTGTGGTGAGAGAGGCGGCAATCTCAGCACCACGTACACTTTCGCGCTGTGCTGCCAAAGCTGTACGTTGCTCCCCCTTTATTTTGTTTTGTTTTTTTCCCATCCATCCCCAATTCCCGTTGCCCGTCCTTCTGCCTATGTTCTTCCCCATTTTCTTTGCCGATTCAGGCTGTACATAATAAACTGCCGCGTTCAGCACGTCTTACAAATGCTGCCGAGAGGCGAACGCGACACGCAATGCTGAGCGCTGCAAAATATGACATCCCCTGTAGCGGGGAGGAGGGGGGGGGGGGTGCTGTGCTTCTTTTTGGTGGAGGAACGTGTACCGGCTGCTAGAACACCAACACGCGAGATGTACCACGTGGAAGGTGAGAGTTGAAGAGAGAGAGACAGAGAGCGAGGCGTTCGGTGTGAATTGATGCGACGTACGACACGCGAGTTTCGGTGTGTTTACACGACCGCGCTTGTAACACGTAGCTGTACGCAGGGGCAGGTCATGCCGAAAACGGACGACGCTGCAGCCCGGCGATTCGCCGCATAGCATTTGCGAATTCCCGCTGACGCGGCGGACTCCGCCAGCAGTGCTGCGTCGAGGAAAGAGAGGAGGAGGTTCTGTTTCACTGCAAGCCTCACATCGAGCAGGTTTTCCTTCCTTCCTTAGTTTTTTTTTCTTCTTTGTTTCCTAAGAGCATACAATGTTCTCTTATTTTACAGGAATATACAGCGTGCACTGACTCTTTATCCCGAGCACCTGGAGCTTGTTCAAGAGCAAGATGCCGTGCAGTATACCGTACAAGTAGCGGTGCTTCTTCAGGGATTTTTATATATAATTTTAATTTTGGGGGATAAAAGTCGGGTACTTTTGTTCAAAGTCACAACTAGGCAGAAATCCGATTCTTCGTGCAACCATCTCGAAATACGGTTTCTTTTTGATTTTGCGAGTTACATTTACAAATCTAAAGTAGCAAGTTGCCGTGCAGTATACCGTACAAGTAGCGGTGTTCCTTTACGGGTTTTCATATATAACTTTAATTTCGGGGGAGGGGGGGGGGGGGGTTAAAGTCTGGTACCTTTTTTTTTTTTTTTTTTCAAAGTGGTAACCAGGAAAAAATCCGGCTTTTGTGCAACAATCCCGAAATACGGTTTTTATTTGTTTTTTGCGAGTTACATTTACAAATTTAAAGTAGCAAACTTAGAGCCGTGAAGCGCGTGCACAGTTATCTATACGTCACTGGCGCTCACTTCAGCCAAGAGACCAATTTCGTTGTCCCAAGGCGGGATAAACAGCGCGTGTGCAGCGCACCGCAATATCTGCGCAGCGTAGCGGAAAGTTTGTACACGGTACTGGAAATCAGAGAGCCATCGGGTTTAACCAAATTTTACTTGAACACGGTTTGCGTGTAACAATCGGGTAAAATCTTGTTTTAACCGAAAATGGACAACCCTACATACGAATTCGTTGGTCTCCTATATGCTCATGCTTGATGGCGAAAATCCGGCACCCCTTCAAGAACATTGGCAGCGGACACCTTGTGGCGGACAGCAGTTCATTGGCAACAACAGGCGGTAAAACGTATTACTAGATACCTGCGTGTGAAAGATTTCCGAACTCTAATGAGACCTATAATCTTCATTATGCTGCAAGTTTGTATACAGATAGTAGTCGAGAACACCGTATGTCATAACCTGTCACTACACTCCAAAGCAGATTTAGGTGTATATCAGACAAGCCCAATGAGTCAAAATTAATCCGGAGGTGCACCCCCCTCCTTTGTGTGTGTGTGTGTGGGGGGGGGGGGGGGAGGGGATGGATGTGGCGCGACAGAGCAGAAAAACGGCAATGATAGGTTTTGAAGGTAAGACAACTCAACAGGATAAATGTTGTTATGTGGGGTTCAACGTCCCAAAACCAGCTCTCATTATGAGAGACGCCGTAGTGAAGGTCTCCGGAAATTTTGACGTCCTGGGGTTCTTTAACGTGCGCTGAGATCGCACAGCACACGGGCCTGAACATTTCGCCTCCATCGAAATGCAGCCGCCGCAGCCGGGATTCGATCCCGCGACCCTCGGATCAGCAGCCTAGTGCCATAACCACTAGACTACCGTGGCGGGGCAACTGGATATATCCAGGGATATTTATCTGTAGATGATGATTTTTCTTCAGTGCTGTTGACGACGATGATAATGATGATGTGTTGATGGCGATGATAGGGTTATGATAATGAAAGGGCCTCGTCGTATGGCGAGTGCACGAAAATATTAAGTGACTGTACGAATGAAATTTGCAATTTTTGTTTGTGCCCGTCATCCAGAACGCATGCTGCAAAAAAAAAAAAAAGTTAAGTCAAAACGCCGGAAAAAATGGTTACTTGCTGGTGTTTAAGCGAGCGCCCAGGTATGCTTGAAGTCTTCAGTTATCTTGGCTGGTCTAATTAGATATCGTCACTAAACTAATAAAGCAAAGAGAACATTGCAATGCAAGAACAACATAGAACCAGTAGAAATAACAGCGCAACGTGTAGGGGTTGAGATACGTAGGCTAAAAATGAAATCAATAATAATGAGGATAACAGCAGATCCAACTCCCTTTTACTCTCAACAAAAACAAAGAAACAAAAAATATCGATCCACAAGGAGCGGTAGTCGTGACGCCTGCAGCGCCATCAAACAAAAATAAATCGACTCCTAGGCCTCCCCCATTTCATTCCAAAGCAAAAACAACCGTCCAAGATCAACAAGCATCTACAGGCCCAAAACTGAAACGCTCACGGGATGTATCCGCGCAAAAAACGTCTGTCGCCAGCCAGTGGAAAGTGAGGGAAAGAAGACTAACCATAGGAGCGGAGCAGTAAAATAAAATTGGGCGAATCGAAAACAGAATTTCATTTGTTGGTAGACGATCCCATGATTCCTCGACCACCCCGGCCTCCTTGTAAGCGGGGAGAGGAAAGAGCCAGGGGCACCCTCACGGGGCCGCGCGGGGCGGGTACAATAAACAAAATGCCTGATCCGTAGCCGGAGCCAACACAAGCACGATGGTTTTGGAGAGAAAAAAAAAACACAAGAAAGAAACAAAGACGGGGAACAATAGCTAGTAGAGGAGAAAAACTAAAATATAAATAAAATGAAATACTGCTTGTTTGGCGATGGGAAAGAATAACAAGGAGGCTATGAAATAGGGAAGATGGGAGAGTGTATTGGGATGAAACCAATAGCGAGGAACGGAAAACTCCAGAACTGGGCGGTGAAAGAAAAACAGAGGAGGAAGACAGGGACAAGCTTTAGGGAGGCGGCGATATGGGTGTGGAAATAAGGGAACACAGAGAGAAAGATGTCGCCACGAAAAACAGACTTGTCGAAACAGCAGCAGCTACCGCAGTAGAGAGATTTGGCACGTTCAAGAAAAAAATCCACAGTCCGCGTTGAAAAACGCGGCACGAAGATCAAAACGACACAGAGAGGGAATGCGGATAGGGAACAAAATGAAAAGTATGCGGGAGTGTGCAGGCCGCAATTTTCGAAAACCTTGGTGAGGGAACACGGGAGAAAATGGGAAATGATTAGAGAAGATAACGCGCATTTGGACAATGCTCGGGCGAAGAAAAGACGACGCAGATAGTATAGGAAACTTAGAAGAAGGAAAGTATGAACACCATGTGGAGAGGCAAACAGATCGAAGCTTGGAAGGAAGAGACAAGCGGGAAATAAAGGAAAATTCCTTTTAAATAAAGTGTAAGACACTCCAAGCACCAAAAGGAGACATCGAGATTCCGAGTGCCTTTTATCCCACTTCGCCGTTTTTCTTTCCTTTCGCGACTCGTATCTCTAAAATTACATCGAAACGCCATCTATTCCTTTCCATCCGGAGGTTCCCTTCCGACATCTAATCCCATCCCTGCTGTTTATTCTTTTATGACTCCCTCTTTTTCTTCTAAACACTGCTTTTCACGCGATATTATTTTCTTCATCCTTTCCCATGCTCCCTTTTTTCCCCTTCGGACGATACACCTTACCACGAAGCCCGCGTTTCCAGATTTCCAGCCTCCGAGTCGACGCATCTTCCCAACTCTCGTTTTAGTTTTCCTGTCCCTTCCCCAAGTGCCCCTCGACGTCCCACCTTTTCCACTATCCAATTTTTCTTCCCCAAATGCGTCCCTTTCCCGCGCCCCCATTTTTTTTTTTCGTGGCAACGTCCTCGTCTGTAACGTTTATACTTTCCGCCCCCTTCTGTTTCAAGACAAGGGAAAGATGCTTCCTTTATTTTTCTTTTTTAGGGAGAAAAAAAGCGACAACGTTTCAACGAATGTCTGGCCTGTAGGCGGAGGGAACGAAGAAGTCTCTTGGAAATAGGGAAGCGGTGGGGAAGGGAGAGAGATTGAGGTGCGCGTGGGGAGGAGCACGCTTCTGCTTCGGCGAGAGCTCTTTCGGAAACCATGTCCGGCGCTTTCTATCTATGTATACCACCAAAAGTCCTCTGTTTTCATTTCCTCCCAACGAACGTAAGGCATCCCCCACTGCTTCGTCTTTTTCCCTTTTCATGTCTCTTGGCTCCCTTTCCATTATACCTTCGTCTTCACTGCAATACCACAGTTTTATTTCCAACTTCCACGCTTTGTTTTATCTCTATCTCGCTTTATTACATTTTTATTTGTTCGCGCTTCGATGCCACTTCGAGCAGCAGCAACTCACCAAACAGAAGACGTCTCGCGAGCGGTTCCCCTCAACTCCCCATTTCTAGTCTCCCCTCTTTTTTTTCCGCCAGTCCCTCGATAAAAATGAAGGGAAAGAAAAAACCAAGGAGGACACACCGGTATAGATAAAAGGACAGTTTCGTGTTCGCGTCTTCAGCCCACCTTGTTTCACAATTTCGCTCGTTTTTTTTTTCTTCTTCTTGTATATATCGGAGATCGTACTTTCTAGTTTATTTATCTGCTCCTTTTATTTTTCGTTTTTTTTTTCTTTCTTCGGACTGGCGGAAAGTCGAGGCTGGCGAGAAGACGTCGACCGCGTAGCGCGATGCTCTTTCGAACATTGCCGGGAAGGATGGTAAGGATAGCGGCAATAAATAAATAAATAATAAAAAAATAAAGTGGCTACGCACCTAACAACTTTCCTTTTCACGTCCTTTTTGAGGCCCCCTCCCGGCTCCAATTTCTATATAACATGCCTCCTTTCTTCCGCTGGTCGGTGCAACGCATCTAAGATCGTCATTGCTTGTTTTGTTTTCGTTCTTTTGGTCTTCTTTTTTTGTTTTCCCAACCTTTACGAGAGATGTGAGGCAGCGACGGTGGATGTTAGCAACGCTGAATCGATTTTACGTCGACGTACAAATAAAAAAAAGAGAGAGAAAGAAAGTAATATGATAGGAGCGGTGATTCCAGACTTTTCCTTGTGTCATCGTCATCCTAGTGTACGTTTCTTCGAGAGCTGCCGCTAAGTTTTGTTTTTCCGAGGTTTCAGAGGCCTTTAATAAAAACACGCTAGGCTGTACAGCGGCCAGATAAGAAGGAAGGTGCTCCTATTATTTTTTTTATTCAGAGTGGAGCTCTGAAAAAGTCGGGGCAATCAAACTGGAGGGAGGGGGGCGTCGCCATCGAGTCATGCCGCAGTCTGAGATCGAGTCGGTTTTCAACATTGGACTTCTGTTTGGTTTTTCGTCCTTTCCTTCCTGTATTTGTTCCTTCATTCTCTTTTTTGTTGTCGGTTTTTGTTTTGTTTGTTCTTGAATTATTCGGGGCGTAAGCCAAAGCGCGAGGAAGGACCCGGAGCTGGCGGTAGGCGTGGTTATCGATTGTTCTTTTTCGAAGGGAGGAACTGGCATTTAAAGTTCTAGAGAAGTGAATTTTAAGAAGACACGCCTATATATGTGCCCGCCTTCTTCTTCGTTCCAAACGCTTTCCGATATTCTAACTACTGTGCTGCATCAGGCTGTATTACGCGCAACGCACCATCCTACAAAAAAAGAAAAAATTAATATAAAAGGCGGGAGGGGGGATGGGTTGGAACTCTCTAATCACATTTACGAGCACAACGCGTCAATGCAGAAACAAACGTGCATTCAAGTGTGAGACGTTACGGTAATAATGACTGATAGCGTTTTACGCGCCAGAATCACGATATCATTATATGAGGCACGTCCTTTAGTCGAGGGCTCCAGAGTAATTTTGACCACCTGAAAGCCTTTAATGCGCACGCAGATATGACTGCTTACACACACACACACACACACACATTATATATATATATATATATATATATATATATATATATATATATATATATATATATATATATATATATATATATATATATATATGTGTGTGTGTGTGTGGATTTAGTGCCCATCGAAAAGCAGCTGCCTTTAGACGGGATTCGATCCCGCGACCTGAAGCTACGCAAGCCACTGAGCTGGCATGGCGAGTGCATGAGAGGTTATGGAATCACGTCGGCGTCAGAGCTTATAGGGCAGAATAGATTTGACAGGTGACGATGAGAGCTTGCGTGTCTTTCCACATTTAGCGAAGGGTCCATATATATAGTAAACACGTTTGCTGTCTCCCTCTATAATACATCTACCCTGTTCCATTATTTCCCTCTCCCATGCATATCGTAGAAAACTGTACAACGTCTTCCTCAAGGGGGCGTCTTGAGTCCCACATTATTCAATTTGGTTATGATTGGTCTCGTGGAACGCATACCAGGTTGTGTACAGATATCGATTTATGCTGACGACATCTGTGTTTGGACGTCAGGCGTAACACGTCCTCAGATACGTGCTAGGCTCCAAAAAGCCGCGACTTCGATATCGACATACCTCAATGAACAAGGTCTTGAAATTTCGCCTGCAAAATCGGCGCTGGTCGCTTTCAGCGAAAGCCAATGACAGCATATGCCATATCTATTAAGGGAGAAAATATTTGTTACGCTAGGACGCACAGGTTCCTGGGAGTAACCATCGATCGGGACCTCTGCTGGAGTCCCCATGTGGCCGGTCTCAAGAAGCGCCTAACGGCCACCTCACAAGTTTTCCACTTCTTCGGAGGGAAAACGTGGGGTACGTCAGTGAACGCCATGTTACACCTATACCGGACGCTCTTTCTCGGGTACTTGAGATACAGCTTACCGGTGCTGACTGATACCTGTAAAAGTAACCTACGCACACTCGAGAGCGCGCAGGGCCAGGCACTCAAAATCTGCCTCGGATTGCCACGCTGCACCTCAACAGCGGAAACTATAGCGATTGCCAAAGACCTTCCTGCCACCACTCACATCACTTTGGAGGTGCTTCGGACACACATTCGACACCTTGCTCGTGCTCCTGCCCACCACCTCGCCTCGCTTCCAGAAGACCGACCCGGTGCCTCTTTTTGTAAGAGGCTATCGGCATACCGCGAGTGCCTCCCAAAAAATTATACTCCTGCTGAGAGACTTCCGACGCCTCCTTGGTGTTTGGCCCGTCCAAAGGTCCGGCTGACAGTGCCAGGAATTCGGACGAAAGCGGAACTCTCACCGCCGGCCTTAAAGCAGCTGTCTTTGCTAATGCTACATAAGGACTACAGGAATCATCTTCAGGTTTACACTGATGGCTCAACAACAGCAGGCAGATCTGCAGGAGCTGTGACCTTCCCTGCCAAAGCAGTAGATGTACTGTTCAAGACGTCTCATGGCACAACATCGACTGCCGTGGAGCTTGAGGCACTACGCACCGCACTTTGCGTGATCGATGGGGAGCCACCACAGAAATGGGCCATCTTTACAGATTCCAAGTCAGCCCTTCAGTGCCTCTTATCGGTCTTACGTAGCGGGCCGCAAGACCAATTAGTGCTTCAAACACGACAGCTCTATCACCAATTAACCGACAAAGGCCATGACATCACGTTTCAGTGGCTACCAGGCCACTCTGGAATAATCGGGATCGAGCACGCAGATCATGCTGCGAAACGTGCCCACGAAATTGGAGTGCTGCAAGCCATCCCACTGTCAAGAACGGATGCAGCAAGAAAACTACGCTCGCTTGCGCGTGATATGACGACAGCGCAGTGGAACACTCCTGGCCTTCTACATACCCGTCTACACCGCCTCGACCCGTCACTGCAACTTCGAGTTCCGCATGGGCTTACCCGCTGTGAAACGACCGTACTTTGCCGACTGTGGCTAGGCACGTCATTCACGAGAAGTTTCGGCTATCGCATTGGACTGGAAGACAGTGCTGCCTGTGTTCACTGCGGAAGCGAGGAAACGATTGCACACGTCCTCTGCGATTGCCCTGGGTACTGCTCCCAGCGACAGACTCTCGCCGCAGACTTATCACGCCTTGATGGTCAACCGCTGTCCGAGCAAACCATATTGGAATGCCGGAACGATAGTGTCTCGCAGCGGAAAGCCACGAAGGCTGTGCTCAAGTTTTTGCGCGCAACGGGCCTCATGAACCGTCTCTGACACATGCCGCGCTTGTGTGTGTGCGCGAGTTGACCTCTCTCTTTCTCGCTTTCTTCTTTTCTTCCATTCCTTTCCTGTCTCCCTTCACCCCTTCCCCAGTGCAGGGTAGCAAACTGGATATCTTCCTTCCGGTTAACCTCCCTGCCTTCCGCCCATCATCTCTCTCTCTCTCTCTGTACAACGTCTACTTTACCTTCCCACTTTTAACTCGTTTCAGTCATTTCTCTCTCGCTTGTGATTCCTCAAACTACGGCAGATACCACAGTGACAGCACACTCTTAAAAAAAAGGTAGCGCTACTTACTAACTTTGAGGTAGTAAGTGCTTGTCACAACATTGACTACCTAAGTAATAACTGTAGGTAGCAAACGGCAAGGTAGTAACTTTACTACCACGTCATTTACTACCTGCAGTTACTAGCTATAGCTATGGGTAGTAACCAAAGGTAGTAACATTACTACCATGGCAATCTTTTATCGGGCTTATGATTCGGTTTATATTTGCTGTTTACGTTGCAATATCAGGTCGACTGTATTGCAAAAGATTAAGATCAAATAAAAAATTGACGGCAGATCCACGAGGTGAATGATGATGAGATTGGGCGAAGCTCCTGGAAGTAATCATCGGTTAAACCATGAAATTTCTTCCGTTAATTCGCCTGATAAAAATGACGTGAAACGATTGATTAAATGGCGTCTTTCGTTAAGCAGCTGGCGTCTTTTCGTTTTGCTTTAGAAACATCTGGCGTCTTTCGTTAAGCAGCTGGCGTCTTTTCGTTCTGCTTTAGAAACATCTGGCGTCTTTTCGTTTTGCTTTTAGAAAACATCTGGCGTCTTTCGTTGGTTTATTTCATCAATCAACGGCGTTTTGAACAAAATTTTTATTGTTTAATCACGCATAGGAGAAATCTCACCAGGCACTACCTTGGGGGTAAACAATGGCTGCTACTGGGAATGAGAGACAGCAGAAGTCGGCTTTTAACACTTCTACTTCTACTAACGTTTCCTACTGGAACATGCCAATGGCTGCTAATGGGGAATGAGAGACAGAAGAATTCGGCTTTTAGTTAACGCGCA
The DNA here is from genome assembly GCA_013339685.2 of Hyalomma asiaticum. Taxonomy (NCBI): domain Eukaryota; kingdom Metazoa; phylum Arthropoda; class Arachnida; order Ixodida; family Ixodidae; genus Hyalomma; species Hyalomma asiaticum. Next base: position 88,020,587 of record CM023486.1, on the reverse strand, counting down.
CGCTGCGAATTTTCTTTATTGTTCAACAACGCACAGGAGAAATCTCGCACCGGCACCACCTTGGAGGTCAAAGCGTAAGACTGGTTACGCACTACGACTACGACTACGAGGGACGAACGGGTGCCGCTTTAAGAAGCTTCGCCCCTAAAATGAGCGCGGTAAGGCATTGTCCGGTCACGCTGATTGGTGCTGACTAATTACATCGTGTTGCACGAATTAACGATCGCTAATTACTTAATGTGATTAGCCCTGTGAATAAGCTGCTCATAGAAATGTTTAGGTGACAGCTTAGAAACATGTTCGAACCAGAAACGACAGCACACACTACCGCGCACAGAAGATCAAAGCTTCTGCGCGATATATGTCCCTACCTAAGGACGCTCACGTTGTTCCGGTAAGCAGAAGTGGATTCGGATAAGTAATCAACGTTCTGGATCGAGATTATTGTATTTTTTCTGTTTCCGTATATGCATGCAACCACGCTGCATGGGACTCTTATTCAAACATAATCAAACCAATTATAGCTTGTCTAAATTCCACGTACGCCTATCACAACTACAGCATAATATACTACTGCTAGTGGAGGTAGTACATTTGCTAACCTGTTACGTACGGATGTAGTGACAGTTACTACCCCTGACATTTACTACCTCTAGCATACATGTAAGCTAGTAAGGGACAAAAACATGTAGTAATGGTGCCAAAACGGTAGTGACTGGTCGCGTCACTAGCTTTTCTACTACCTTTTTTTAAAGAGTGCAGCCTGCAAAAGAATCTTCCCCACAACCACAACGCGCTCTTCGTCTGCAAGACTTCACATAGGCTTAAGACGTACTGGTAGGCTAGTTCGGTCATAGTGACAACAGGCGGGACAACATAGAACAAAAAAGAAAGAAATGCATAGAAGACAAGCATTCGGCGCTCATGGTTGTGTTTTATGTATTATATATGTATTATATACACATATTTTATGTATATATATATATATATATATATATATATATATATATTGTTTTGTGGGGTTTTACGTCCCAAAACCAGTTCTGAATATGAGAGACGCCGTAGTGGAGGGCTCCGGAAATTTCGACCACCTGGGGTTCTTTAACGTGCACTGACAACGCACAGCACACGGGCCTCAACACTTCGCCTCCATCGAAATGCAGCCGCCGCGGCCGGGATTCGATCCCGCGACCCTCGGATCTGCAGCCGAGTACCTTAGCCACTAGACCACCGTGGCGGGGCATATATATATATATATATATATATATATATATATATATATATATATATATATATATGAGATGAGTAGTAGACCCTCGGAATTGGCAGCAAAAATGCGGAAAGCGTTTATTCAACGTTTCAGCCGGAGACCGGCCTTCATCAGGAATGTATATATATATATATATATATATATATATATATATATATATATATATATATATATATATATATATATATATATATATATATATATATATATACATATATATATATATATATATATATATATATATATATATATGTATATATATATTGTGTGTGTGTGTGTGTGTGTGTGTTAATATAAGCGCCTTAGGTGCTGCCGTTTGGGGCTGTAAAGATTTTTTATTTATTTATTTATTTTTCTTCTTTTTTCTTATTTTTTTTTTTGCTGTAGCAACCACATGCAATCGATTTATACGTAATTTTACGACGGTTGTACGGAAACATGCGGAGTTTAATGACCGCGTTAATTTGACCAAACCGCGCGGCAAACTGAGAAATGTTCCATGAAGCGGTCCACGATTTATAGCATCGTCGGCTCACAGTGGCCTCCGCCATAACGTGTGCAGATATCGCGCCTGCCGCTCTCGGGTGTCTGCGCGACGCTCGCAAACACCGCGACATGTACGGTGCTCGAATGCTGAACGATGGCTATGCTACATGTCTGCGGGCTCGACTCCCAAACGTATACGTTGCCTGTGGTGATTTATTGTCTGTGTTAGCCATGCTGCTGCAGCGAAGATGGGAGGGCGTCCCGATTACGAAAACGACGACGCACATGGAAACAGTGGAGAGAAGGACCAACGCATTCAGCCCTCCTGGAATACAGTATGGCGTTAGCAAATAGCGACATTATGTTTCTCGCTGAGCACCACCGATTTACGTTCGGGTGGGAGTTGTTACGGATAAAAATAAAAAGGAAGTCCAGAAAAAATTGCATTCATCAAGTTATAAATTGTATGTGATAAATAAGACACCAAAGCACGAGTTTAATACAGAAGAGAATCCTTACTCACCAGGGTAATTAATGAAAATTAATTAATTAGTGGTAGGTGCGCACCACATTGGATATTCTGGTGTGAGCCAGGAATGCGCGGTTGTGAGCTACGAGAAAGAAAGAAAGAAAGAAAGAAAGAAAGAAAGAAAGAAAGAAAGAAAGAAAGAAAGAAAGAAAGAAAGAAAGAAAGACGTCTCCCCTTCTACTCCGTGAAGGTGGTGGAACAGCGAAGCTCTGTTAGTTACATCGAGATGTTCCTGACAAACAAGCCGTCCGTTCTTTCTTTCTAGCCTTTCCATTCTTAGCACACGTGGCCTGATAACTAATGGAGCACTTAGTAATAATGTTGAACTGTGGTTAATTAACGTCCACCTAAATATGGCCGCTCATGTGCTTCTTTCTTTCTTTCTTTCTTTCTTTCTTTCTTTCTTTCTTTCTTTCTTTCTTTCTTTCTTTCTTTCTTTCTTTCTTTCTTTCTTTCTGTCTGTTGTCCATTGCAAGCATACGATGGCAGGGGCTAAGATAAAAGCTGCTATAAAGTAGCTTGAGAAGCTCTTAGCCCCCGGTACGCCATGGTGACCGCAAGTAGAGAACATTATGTATGAAAATACCCACAATATGAATTACACAATACCTAGAAGCAAGGCAATTGAAAAATTATAAAAAAAGCACATGAATAGAAATGCAGGTGAAGATGCGGTCGTTCATCCAAATAATTTAATTGAAGAGGAATATCATACAGCTGAAAGTTTCAATACACGCACTTCTGAACGGTGTTTATAACATTTTAAAAGAAAGAAACCTGAGGGAGTGACCGAATGAGTGAGTTGTGACAACGAAGACTCCACCTCAATAAAACAAAAGTGCGTCAAACGCCAGGGACTCACGCCATTCACGACATTTAAGTGAACAATAAGTTCGCTTTAATCTTTTTTGTTCATCCGTTAGTTTGTTCGCTTGTTTTACTTAGTATTCTCACTGAGGGGAGAGAGAAGTCGACCATGCTCATCCCTTAGAAGCCTCATCCACGGTCGTCCTTCGAAAATTTCCCGCCAACGACGGATGTCCACGAGCTCGTTAAGAAAGAAGCAAACAAAACAAGCTTACAAGAATTGATAAAAGATAGCGACCGAGAGAGAGAGAGAGAAGAGAAAAGAAAATTCTAACATAAAAGGACGCGAACGAAAGCATACGGAAAAGATTCAGGCAGCGGCACGCGTTATCCGGCCGCGTCTGTCCATCCGTCAGCTCCCTGCGAAGGTTCACCCACGGTGCTCGACCAGACTGCAGGGGTGGGCGCTGCGGGACACGAAGGTCAGCGGGAATAGAATTTCCAAGCCGCTTCCTCCTTCCCCTTTCTCCCATGCAACGGTCAACGTGCGAAAGGAGGACATCACCCCCCACCCCGACATGCTCCGGCGCTACAAAGCCCCACACGCGTCTCGTCTGGCCCGGTCTGGGCCACCGGTTCGGACACCCTCGTGCACTCAATCTGCGGCGAGAAGGATGGCGAGGGAATGTAGCAGACTGTGGTGTGACGCGTAAACAACGGATGCAGCTGGGGGAAAACCCCCCTCACAACAAACACGAGCCGTCGGCGGGACATCTGCGGGCCAGCAGTTGGGTTGTTGTTTTGCATCCGACATTGACGGGGTCTGCGTGGCCACCGATGTGGCTGCCCACCCCGGCAAGGCCGCAGACCCTCTCGCTCACCGAAAAAAATAAAGAGAGAGAGAAAAAGATACTCAGCCTTTTCAAGGTCACAAAGGCGTGTTTCCGCGCACGTGCGGTGCGAACGAAAAACGCGAGAAAAAATGGTGTTCCGTGCGCGCGCAGGAGGCATACGCCTGTGTGCTTGAACACGAAAGAAAAAAAGACAATTGATTGGATCAGTTTGTTATTGTTGTGGCTTACAGCCATACGAAGGTAAAAACAATACAAAAAACAGGGAAAATGAGCTGTTACGTTTAATTTCAGTGTAGAAATAACGAGGAAAAAGGAATTCAGTCGTGAAAAAACGTCTCAAGGCTGCGACAGCGCGACTTGAAACGTGCTGGAACTGTCGAATGAAGTTTCCCATGGTCTTAGCCCGTCAGAATATAAAGCTTTTGAGGTTTCATAGGTGCTCCGTAAACGTGTGAATAGACTGGCAATATCTTCAACATTCGTTCGGGAGCTTGAAAAGTGGGGTATCGAATGTTAGTGGATGCTACCGCTCAGGGCTACAAGAGAACTGGTAGTACAAGGGAATGCACAAGGTTCACAGTGGATTTCGGGTTTGTGTGTATTTCGGGTTTGAGTGCATTTACATGGAGGCTTCGCTCAACGGAAACGCAGCCCCGGCCGGGATTCGATCCCGCGACCTTCGGATCGGCAGCCGAGTGCCATAACTACTAGACCACCGTGGAACAGACTACGTGTTCGTACCTTACACGTAGTCTGTTCGCACATTTTTGGCCCGTTTTTAAGACTCTATTCTGTACCTCTTCGGCAGATCTCTAGTTCTGGCTTCCTCGCGAATTAAACAGATTTCAGTTTTAGCTCTCAATAAGGTGTTCAAGGGAGCACTACTCACATCATCGCGAACGCACTGGTCCAGAAGTCCACACTCGCACAAGCTTACGTCTACAAGTTACGTCTACAACGCACACGATTCGACGTCCGGCAGACGAGAAGCGGTACACTTCATTCCCCCAACTATACAGGCCCTACGTTTACTCTCCCTCCCCTCCCTTCCTGAAAGTCCTCCTTGCTCATCGATAAACAGCGGGAGAGAAATGCACGGGCTTAGAAATACAAGCACGGAGACTGCCCGCCTCGGCGCTGTTCATTCATCCCTCTATACAGTCTCTCCTGCTCTTCATCTCGGTGCCGTTCTCCATCCCGTTTGAAGAAAAACAAGACGCGCGCTCCATCGGCGATCAGCTTCTCGCCGGGAATAATTGGGCGGACGACGTCGACGTTAGATATCCGCCCACAATTCATTCCACTCAGGACGAGACGAGAAATAGAGAGAGAGGGGGATGCGAAGAAGGAAGAGAGAGAGATTGAAAGCGGAAAGCGCTTCCGCTAGACGCCATGTACGTGGTACACACTCGCGCAAGCACATATCCTTTCCCATTCCCATCCCGATCTCTTTCCTCTTCCCGTTGCTTCCCAATCCCATTGGCCTGGCCTTCCTCGTGCTCCCGGTTCAACCGTCGTTCCTGCCCCCCAAGTCCCATTTTCTTTTCTGAAAATAAAGCCTCCGGAGACGACGATCCGAGCTACAGGCGAGTCGTCGTGCGGGGGAAACGCAAAGAAAACAATGGACAGAGGGCGAGGGAGATCGGCTTTGGGCGGCACACGTGCAAACAAGCTAGCGTCGCTTGGTGAGAAAAACAAAAACAAAAACAAAGAAGGAAATCTAGAACACAGGCTAGGCGCAGGCTCATATAGGCTATATCCCGGGCAGACTTCAAGAAACGAGGGACCGAGAAAGGTCGGGAACAAATTTGAAGCTATAGGAGGGCAGACAAAAATGTAGTAGTAGGGAAAAGGAAACACAGCTTTGAGACAAAATCTCGAGGGGGAAAAAAAGTATAGAGACACGCAGCAATGACACTGTAAGGCGTAGCGTGCCTGCAAGCTACTGCCTTATGAACAGGAACTGATGGCCAAGAAAGGAAAAAGTTAGAGTTAGAATACCGAGAGAATGTGGCACAAAAGGCCGTAATCCTAAAAAAAACCCAAACAAAAAGTAAGACGCTGAAAGAGAAGCGAACGCTCCTTTTTCGATCCGACCCAATAACAAGCCGAGCTTCTCCCGCGAGCGCGCAAGCGCTGCGGCGAAGCCTGCAACCTTTCTTTTTTTTCTCCATTCGTCTCGGCCTTCTTTTTTTTTTTTTTCCTCCCCTTTCTTCCTCTTCCATCCAATGCCTTCTCGTCTCAAAGCTTCCTCGACGCGGGCCTTATTTTTCCAATTTTATACGAAGTCGGGAGTGTAAGGAGTAAGGGGGAAGAAAACAGCTCCGCTTCGCCTTTGCTCCGTGTTCGTTCGGATGTGAAGGAAGAACGGCTCTCCGGCGATAGAGGAAATGAAATCGAAGGATGGCGGAAAAGAAAAACAAAATATCAAGAAAGCCGGGATCACGCGTCTCTTCTACACCCTTCTTTTTATATATATGCTTCTCCTGTTCCTTTAGACTTTCATTTGTTTCTTCTTCGTTCTGATTGAACGCCTTTATCCTCAACATCCTTTTTCTACTTCTTTCCAGAGTCGTTCTTCGCAATGTGCTCAATTTTCCACATTGCCCCCTCTCCTTTTCCATTTCACGTCTCTCGTTGCCCTCTCCTCCCTCGCTTAACGGAAACCAACAAACAAACAAAAAAACACTCTCTTTCTACACGATTCTTGCGCTATACTTGCAGCGAAGCCCCTGGAAGTGCAATAGCGGCGCTGCAGTGGCGTGTACCAGAAAGAGCTTGTTGTCCAATAACGCCGAGACCGCCCCACCCCCCTTCCTCGGGAGCTTTTTTCAACCAATGGAAAGAAAAACGCCGGTGGCGCCCCCGTGCCGCCAGCGTCGCATCTTGTGCGCGTGCCTGTTCGATTAAACTTTACGCGGGCGTACCGCCTCTCCGCTCTCAGTTTTATTCATTTATGATATTTTTTTTTCACTTACATTTTTTTTTTCTACTGTAATGCGGTAGCACGGTAATGGAACTTGGGCGGTCTGGTCGTAGGCGCTAGCATCGGAAATTGAAGGACCTCCCTCGGAGTGGAATCGAAATGGAAATATTCACATTGGAAAGAAAGAAAGAAAGAAAGAAAGAAAGAAAGAAAGACAGAAGAAAGAAGCAAAGACCAGAAGAAAGGGAAGAAAGGGAAGCAAAACAAGAAGACAAGAAAAGATAAAGAAAAAGAAAGAAAGAAAGAAAGAAAGAGTGAATTGGCACCTCTATTAACAAACGGTTCTTGTATACTTCCATTACCATTCCACTGTATGCTTCCCCATGCCACTGTGGTTGTTATAGTGCTAATGCTTGCGTGAGAACGTTTTGTTATGGCAAATAATGGCAAATAAGGTAACGCTACCTGAGACCCTTAATTGCCTCTTTTTTATGCCGCATATAACGTAGAAACAGATGAGTGCGCGAAAAAAGAAAATAAAACCATAAAAATACGGGCCACTATGCTAGACTATACACATGCGTAAAATAACTGTCTAGAACAAACAGGTTACGCGGCTACATGTCGGCGACTCGCTTTAAAGAAGAAACGTCAAAAAGATCATCATCTACGTCCGTTACCATCTCCAGCGTTTCCCATATATTATGAACTTCAACATGTTCGCGAATCAAGCTGAAGGTTCCCGGTATTACCCGGAGAATTAAGGCAGGCTTTCAGACGTGACCCAGTACTTATTAAGTTTGCCCGACCAGGCAACATGTAAACGCAAAAAGCCAGCAGCAAAAACAGAGACGGGAAGAACAACATATACTGAACATGACGACGACGGCGAAATACTCTTGTACGGTCCACATTATTGCTACTGCAGTATAGAAAGCTCCGCAAAAACCTAGTACACAGCGAAGTATTGGACAGCGCCTGCCCGCATTCTCTGTGGATCAGACGGCAGGACTCATTTCAATATCGCCCCTTGCGTAACAAGCCGACCACTCCAGTGTTTTTTTTTTTTCTCTATCCTACGGGAAGCGGGCTGGTCCAGTTAAATTAAGAATAAACTGAGCTCCAGAGCTTACGTATATGTATACCTCCTGGGGTAAACATGCCACAGCGTCGCTGTTCAGCTTACGCCTTTCTATTGTCCGCCTAAAGTCTATTATGTTGGGCGACTCTGCTGCGGCGCGACAGGCCAAGCGTACGCATGGAAAAAGTGCGTGAACATACACGTCAGCGTTGTGTAACCCCGCAAATGCTGTTGACACGAAGACAGTTTCAAAGAAGAACAGAAAATGAGAAGATACAATGAAAAAAAAAATGTGGTTTGAGCCAGTTACTGAGGCAGCGACAACAATAACAACAACGGATAAGTCGAGCCATACAATATATTCGCCGACATATAAAGGCGGCGCCGCGCTTCGCTTCTCCGCGTGGCTTTCTAGGCCGGTACTGGAGTGGAGAAGAAAAAAAAAGGGGGCATTTTACGTAACCGAGCATCCGTGAAAGCATGCGGCGAGGCCCCTTTATTGATCGTTCGAACCTTGAGATTACATTTCCCCTACATTTTGCCAGTGTCAACAGCATTTCGTCGCTGCAGTTCTTTGATTCTCTTTAATGTACTTTCGTACCCTGCTTTGGAGGGGCTGCAGACGAAGATCGAGCACTTCCGAATGACATGAAAGAAGGAAATTTGTTGCAATAACAAAAGTCACTCAGGCTATACTCTTTAAAAGATACCGAAGTAAGACTAGAAAACATCGGTCTCGATCTGCCTTAGCAACCTTGACATGAGTCTGTCGTGCGTGTGTGTTTAAAAAGGTTTCCGTTATTTTTCTCGCCGATGGCTTCTCAGTACACAAGAAGGAGTGTACACGATTTCATAGTCCACCGCGGTGGTGTAGTGGTTACGGTACTCTGCTGCCACCCAAAAAAACGCGGGTTCGATCCCGGCCGCGGCGGTCGCATTTCCGAAAATGCCAGAGGCCCGTGTACTGTGCGTTGTCAGTGCACGTTAAAGAACCCCAGGTGGTCTAAATTTCCGGAGCCCTCCACTACGGCCTCTCCTCTCTATCTCTTTCACTCCCTTTCCCCTATCCCCATGGACGCTTAGCCGTGCTCCCTACATGGGCTGCAGAAATTAGCGTCCTTTCCTGACTGAACCACAATCATCATCAATCATCACAATTGCATAGAGGCAGCAACAAGGTAGGGAATAGAGTCTGATGACACCTTACTCGAAACCCGAACGGGTATAGACGAAGGTAAGGAGCGTCAATGCCGCCCAGCACGAGTAACACTATGGTATGTCCTGCACCATGCGGCGGTTCGTTGGGACTAGTCAGGGAACAAGTTGCCCGGTACCTGCCCGCTTTCCCTTATTTATTAAGTGCGGAGCACTTTAAGGGCCCGGGCCGTCGGCGTCTCCTGTGATGTCATGTCGTCGTGCTCACTCTCGGAAACCAGCGGTTGAAAACGAGGACAAGAAAACAAGCTAATAACTGACCAAAACCGGTTAAAATAAATCGAGATCAAGAATAAAGAAAACAAAGCAGACTGGCACAATAAAGTAAGAGAGTCACATTAAGGGTATATAATCGCCTAATGAGATCAAACTAATGGAGAATAATTCGAAAAAGCCGACGATAAACATAGGGGAAACATGGGCGAACCGCGGCGCCACAGCAACATAAGTTTACATAGCCCGATGAATTTCCCTAAAACCGCTTCACGGTGGTTTAAAGGAAACTAAATGGATGGAGAAGATCGCTAATATAAGCCAGATTAGTATAATGAAATAAAAGACATACGTTAAGGTTGTATAATTGCATATTGGGATTCAATTAAGTGAAAATAATAAGAAAACGCCGACAATGAACAGAACAGACTCTCAAGGGAAACATGTGCGAATCACTGCTGTGCACTTCGTACAGTTTCACTGGCTTGGGTATTCTTCGTTTCCCATAACATTCCTCCGACGCTTTTACGGGACGACTTCGCCGAATAAGTATATACATGGTTGTCTTTATTATCTCCCTGTGTTATGCTTGCCAACCATGCGACGATGTCAACTATGTATTTCAATGTATAAAAGGTCGTACTGCACAACAACGTCATGCGTGAACTTCTGGTTGGACGCTAACCAGAAACAACTGAGTCGGTTTGGAAAACTAAATGATTACTCTAATAAGGCCACTTTCATGTAATTAAGATGTGTTGAAGGAAAGTAAAGGTAAAACTTTTCTTTTTCTTCGGACTCGGACGTTACCGCCGGATCAATATGTCGTCGTGTATTCGGATACGCTGCGCTCATATCTAACTTTTAGCCCCGCCACGGTGGTCTAGTGGTTATGGAACTCGGCTGCTGATCCGAAGGTCGCAGGATCGAATCCCGGCCGCGGCGGCTGCATTTCGATGGAGGCGAAATGTTGAGGCCTGTGTGCTGTGCGATGTCAATGCACGTTAAAGAAACCCAGGTGGTCGAAATTTCCGGAGACCTCCACTACGGCGTCTCTCATAATCAGAGCTGGTTTTGGGACGTTGAACCCCACAAATCAACCAATCAATCATATCTAACATTTAGTTTAATGCCCATGAGGTACTGGACCTTCCTTCCTTTACTGCGCAGAAGGAGCTCAATCTTGGAGATAAGTTTAGACGGCGACATACAAACATCAGATTTAAGTGCCTGCATGAGCTGAGTGAGTGCAGTCACCATTTCCACATCATGATATGCGCTAGCTCAAAACTTTTATACCGAGCTGCGCGACAATTCCAATCCGTTTTAGCATACATATCCCTCCCATCACATCTACGTACGGATAAGCGAAGCGCGATAAATTTTCGCCACAGCAACACTCTGATTCTCGCATGATAAGGATACCCGAAGAGGACAAAGACATCCCGCGCGCATGAGACAGATCTGATCATTCTGTCGCTATCGGATGTTTACTTTTATTTTGTTCTACGATTTCGAGTGCATTCGTATAATACGCTCATCCGCGTAGCGTCCTCTCCTTTGGGAAATGATTGGAATGGGAGAACCCCCCTCCTCCAAAGAGCGCTCGTTCTATGAGCTTCTATATCGAAAGCCAGCAGCAGCGAGCAACAACACCATCGCGTAAAAGGCATTGATGCGCGACTGCGCAAGCTGCAATCGTCTGAGATCGTCCTCTTTCTTTAAATGCGAGCGCCAGCGCATGTTCGTATACTATGAATGCACTGCCGCGAAATCCCGGAGTCCATTTTCATTTAGCCGTCGGTCTGTTACTCGTTCTGTGTGCAGATGAGGAAAGGCTCAGGGGGTGGGAAGAAAGAGGGAGGGGGGACAACGTTCAAGTGTCTTTGGGTGCCTTTCGGGGATAGATAAAAGACGCCGGAGTCTTCTAAACTGAATGGAGCAGCAACGCTGTAACGGTACATTGTTTTGTTAGAAGAAGAGGGATAGCTTTCCTGTTGGGTCTTCGACGTCATGGCGTCGCTCATGGAGTCGTGCAGACGTTGATAGTCTGCGCGTGCTTAAGAGACGTTTGCAGAAAGCTGAACTGCACCAAGACGATGATGGTTTACTGCAATGTTGGTAAACGGAAAGTTTCGCTATCCGACTTTTCAGTGGAAACCCTCCCCACTGTCGTTACGCGTTTGTGCGTTCTGAGGAGTTCCCTTCTCCTCGCCATCGTCCAGTTGCCTTTTCCTTCCTCCAAGCACGAGTTCGAATGTCTACAGTTATTGAAGGGCGTGAATTCATACAGTGTTATATTAAATGTAACAACACCGCAAGAAATGAGAACAGGAGACGAACGCACACACGAACACTGCGCCGTGTGTGTGTGTGTGTGTGTGTGTGTGTGTGTGTGTGTGTGTGTGTGTGTGTGTGTGTGTGTGTGTGTGTGTGTGTGTGTGTGTGTGTGTGTGCGCGCTCTTCGTTTATCCTTAAGTTGTTTCTTGCCTTGTGTTGCATTTAAATGTCCCTGCAAAACCTTTTTGAGAAAAGTCGGTAAATCGTGCCTATAAGTTGTGGAGGCTATTGTGAACAAGTGAGTCAAATAACATTGCATCGCATGCACAAGGAAGTTTGCTATCTGGTTTCAAACACATCTGGAAGGCGCCCGCTCTTCCTTAAACAAACGGCGTCACTGGAGGCGCCGGCTACGTCACTTGGGGCAGAAGTAGCATTGGCTGATTTCATGATCGCGGGAAGATAATCCGTTATGCGTTATTTGTGAACAGTTAAAGAAAATGTGCGCATCTCTGCTAAAGATTAACAAACAATCAAGCGAGGTACAATCGGTGCCTAGAGGGACGCCATTTGTTGAAACAACAGTGGCCTCTTTGCAGCTGTGTTTGAAACTAAATTCCGAACTCCCTGGTGCATGGAGTGGAATATTTGGCTCACGTGACCACAGGAGCATCTAAAACTGCTCGGCGCCGTTTTCTAGCTGCGCTCAAGGCACTGTGGCTCAGAGAGTGTTGAAGCCTCCCCCCACCTCCCCATTGTGACTTACCTATACACGTCCAAGTCCACATTCTTCGTAAAAAGTCGAGAGACGGCTTTGTGCAGTGTTAAAGCACGAAAAGCCTGCTATCCGACTTCGCACGGTAACCCGTTAATTTTGCTACAGTACGTGGTTGCAAACTTGAGAAAGTCTACGGAATTTCGAGGTCGTGAGACTTCGAGAAGACTGTACAGATTACGTACGCCGTCTGTGGACTTTGTGCAATGTTGATGAATGAAGTGTTCCTCTCGGAAGTTCTATTGGAAATCAGTCACATTGCCAATAAGCGTTTGCAATCTGATGGTGGTTTATAGACTTTACGTAAAGTGCATATTCACAACGTTACGTGTTTCCACCGAAGAGAGTCGGATTGCAAAACTTTTCATTAGTCGCATAACAAAACTTTCCATTTATCAGCTTCGCGAAAATAGATGTGTGCCCGGGCATTCACAAACAAACACAGATCTTAAGCTGGGCATTCACAAACAAACACAGATCTTAAGCTGGAAATGTTTCCAAGAAAAGAAAGTTGTCGCCAATCATCATGACGGACATATATTCAGGGAATTTGGTTAGTCAGTGACGAAAAAGAAAGAAAGAGGAAGGCTGTTGAGGACGAAAAGCTTTCCGCATTCGGCCTTTGGTGTCCACTTCAGTGAAAGGAAATCTATGAAATTGCACGATGACCTAGCGTGCATTCACTTCGTCTAACATGCGGCGGATATACGATAATAACATACGGCTCAATGCGCGTGCACGCTAGCATGCGTTTGTAATAATAAAGATAAGAAGAAATAGCATTAATCCACGAAGCCAATAGCACTTACGAATACAGTTCGCAGTAACTGGGTCAGGCTAACGGGAAAGCCAATGTTCTGGTACTTAACGATGTATTTCGAGATTGCCCAATAACGAACAGCTGCTAAAGAAAGAAAGAAAGAAAGAAAGAAAGAAAGAAAGAAAGAAAGAAAGAAAGAAAGAAAGAAAGAAAGAAAGAAAGAAAGAAAAGAAAGAAAGAAAGAAAGAAAGAAAGAAAGAAAGAAAGAAAGAAAGAAAGAAAGAAAGAAAGAAAGAAAGAAAGAAAGAAAGAAAGAAGACATTATGTAAGTAGCATATAAAGTCGTTTCATCAGCGAAAGTTAGCCGTGTAAGCGCAGTAAAAATTCAGAGGCGCTGACCGCGGACGGAATGTCCCGAAAAAGCCTCGTTCAAGTATTACGTTTTTCCATTGGTCAGTTCGCCTTCGATAATGATATGTGCGACATCGTGATTGGCTGGCGTCTGCTCTGAGCTGAAAAACTTCTTTTGAAAAGCAGACGCCATGGAACCGTGACACAGCCGCCAGAAATGTTTTCAGGCAGTTCCTGTGGTATTTCACGGCATGCAGGTTAAGGAATCAATTGTGACAGTACAATTATAGTAATTGATTTCAACTATACCCCAATAGGCGCGTACATCACTTGCGCCAGAGATAAAATGTATGATTAAATAGTTAACAACTCTCTAATTATTCTTGAATTAGTTACCTCACAGCCCTGTGATTATTTTGTTACGACGTTCGCTTCAACTGGTGCGATGCCGGCGTTACTATTAACGGCATTACTATGAAGTAGTGATCTATAAAGTAGACATTATTTAAGAAATCACAGTTTTATTCTTCCTCGTACTGCCTGTGTGTATCGTTCCTTAGTCGCTATCCCTTGCGTCGGTTAAACAACACTGTTGTCACCTTTATAAAGACGTCTTGATTAAGTCACATGTCATAAAAATGCAACTACAAATAGAAGATCTCTCGAACAAAAACACTCTGGTTTGGGCGAGTTTGTTCATGTACGTTATTAAGAGGCAACCTCGGCTTTCTGGTTACATAATGCCAACACAGCATGCATAGTGCGGTCGCACTCTAATGTGAGTGCAATGCCAATTGTAAAATATTTCGACGACGACAAAAAAGCGCATATACAGAGACGGGCTAGTTGGTGACTATTCATGTTGACTTGAAGTCAACAGGAACACGGATACAGTTCATCGTTCAGCTTCAAGCAATTTCAGTGTACGCTGCAACTATGAATGCGCCCTCGAATTTTGCACCGGCTCACGGAGACCACAGAGAAATCCATGAGCACTTGCTTGGCATAAAATTTATTGGCTTTCTGCTGTGTTAACGCTACTGAAAGGATTGCTGGTAACTAAATATAACGCACGCGTCGCCTTACGAACACGACTGACCGTCTCTCTGGAAGCTTCTTGAAGTCATGTTTAACCGCGGAACTACAAAATCCTTCCTGTCAAGCTTGTTTACTCCAAGTGGGGTGTGTTTCTTTCTTCGTTGTCCCTTTTTTTTTTTTTCTGTCAACATGTCGACATCTCCTTTTCCTCTCGTGTTAGAGCTCATCTACGTGGCGCCCACTTGAGGACCCAGTGAATGACCAATGTATCAGTTCTGTGTGATCATTATCCCCGTGTGTGTGCCTCGGCTGGCTGGATACCCGAATACTCGGGGCGGCTAAACGTCATTTTCACAGCGACCTCATAATAGTACTAATCACAAACAGACGCTTGAGGGCGGCGCTCAAGGAATCGCCACGTGAATCGATAGATGGGCTCGTACCACTTAGTTCTATCGCATTTACGCTAACCTGCTGAAGCCACAACTTACGGCAAAGATTTCTCTGTCGGAAAGGAGAAAAACTATGCGGAAAAGCATTACCTAAGTGAGGCTACCCATCTCTAGGATGACGCTCTGCTGATTGCTTTCAATAACGATAACCTTAACTTTACAGGCGGGTAACTGCTGCCTCAATTGTTCGTAGCAGACTGGGTCAGTTTATGGGGTATAACCTAACCAATGTAGGGTTCTCAGAGTCATAACAAAAAAAAAAAAGCTATGCTGAGCAAAGTATTCTGCTTTTATAGTGAAGAGGAATATTTCAGGAATCGCATGGTTCTGGTCGCGGATCGCGCGACAAAGGCGAGCACAAACAGTCGTATGTCAGTCGCCAGTGCGCGCTCAATATTCCCAAACGGAGGCAGGAGCTGTTGCTCAGACAATAATAACTACAAAGCGGCCCTAATTGCGCGGTGGATCGTCACGACGTTTCGGCATTTCGCTGACGGCGAAATGTCGGAAGATCCTAATTTACAAATCCTTTCGTATACGATAGGACTATTCGATAAAACTGGTAGCAAAAGGTGGGACACATCATTACTGTGGGCTACCGGACAATGCCTGATATCATTTATGAACGAAAGCTTTCATGAACTCTCTGTTTTGTGTCTCTTGTAGGGGGGCGAATTCAAAAACTGTTGTAACGAGCGAGCCCTTCAAAGGGAGCTATCAGCTCATGTAACACTGCAGTATATTTATAGTATATTTATTTCAGTTGCGGAACTATTCACATGGTGTCTAAGAGTAAGAAAGGATTTAAAAAGGCGTTTAGAGAACGGCGGTTTTTTTTTTTTTTTTTAGCTCTGCGTTGTGCGACCGTCATTATAGACACTGCAATGCGCCCCATGTTTGCTTCACAAAGTGCTCTCAGAAATTGTCAACCGCGAATAACAAGCCACGGTAGGCTATCGACTCGCTCACACATAGTTAGATGATGTAACTCGATTTAACGCGATTAGCTGCGATCGGGGGGCGACGTTTTCAGACTTACATTCCTAC
This sequence comes from Hyalomma asiaticum, assembly GCA_013339685.2. Taxonomy (NCBI): domain Eukaryota; kingdom Metazoa; phylum Arthropoda; class Arachnida; order Ixodida; family Ixodidae; genus Hyalomma; species Hyalomma asiaticum. The sequence continues at coordinate 88,004,503 of CM023486.1, read as the reverse complement.
TTCCACTCCAACTGCATACAGCACACTGTTGGAACCATAGACAAGCACGAAATAATCCATATTACAAGTACAGAGATTATAATAGGTCTCGCATCGAGCTCTGTTGTTGAAATGACAGCGATCACAGATCTAGCCTATAGGAATACATCTTAGCTAAATGAAGGCGGTTCGGAATGCGCCACCCAGAACTTCGCCCCGACATGCGCTCAAGGGTTCCGCAAGTTACGGCACACGTACGTCGAATACGCGCGCTTTTCGAGCACATGATCAGGTCGTGCAAATAACAGGAGTTTTAGAAGGGACAATCTCTACCACACTTCAATATTTACACTGACTCTTCGCGAATTCAAGAGCGCACAAACCGCTCACGGCGTCAAGCGCTTGTACAAATTCGTAGCAACAAAAGCGCACCGTGACACTCGCGACAAGTGAGCGAACGACGCCGCGGCAGAGCAGGCAGAGATCGCTTCAATATTCCCGCCAAACCGGTGCACGCGACCGAGCGCGCAATACGAACGATGCACGCTGTCCAACGTTCGGTTCGGCTGTCAGGTGGTTTGGCACACGTACTATGTTGGAATAAGCGTGTTGCCCCTCGAATATTCCTCGAAAGCAGAGAAGAACTACGAACGAATTCGGACTTGTCACGGCATGGAAAGCAAGTGCTCGTGGTTCTGAGAAATCGCAGATGACGTCAGGCGACGCTCGTGCACAACGTCGGTGAGGAAGGCCGGAGCGGTCATGTCATAAGCCGTATCCATAACTAGAACGAATTACTTAAGAGTTTGAAACAATTGATCATGTTTTGTTATGGTTTCTAGATAACACGTAACTACACTTAACTTTTTGTTAAACGGCTGATGTTGTCATCGCGTTTTTCGCGATTTCATCTTGCTTCAGTATCCTTTAACAGCACCGTACAATTTATAGGCGCACGTTTTAAATAAAGGAACGTTACGTCGTAAGACACCGGTCGTGTAGTCAGACTTTCTTTCACAGTTTCCCTATACTTCGCACTTTCATACGTGAACTCAACCTAAGGTGGTAAAAAGAGATATTCTTAATGAACTTGTAGTGGCATCGTGGTGTACGTACTGATGATGACGCCTCGGCGGTGTGCCGACTGCAGGACCTCCCAGCAAGCTGCCGCGGCTGCCGAAGGGGGTGACGGCAGAGGGGCCAAGCGCAGGGACACGAGACTAGGACCGGCGGCGTGACACGACGCGGCCAGGGCAGCGGTCATCGCGGCGTCCGACGAGTGGATGCTGCGGTGAATGGCCACACGGTGGTGCTCGGCTCGGCGGCGCGCGACCAACTGGCCGGTCGGCCCGCGGTTCGGCCGCCTCCTCGCCTCCGCGTGGCGGAGGCGTCGGGGGAGGGCGGCGCCATGTTGTCCGCCGGAAGAGCGATGACCGGATGTGACGTATTCGGCATCCCCCAGCCCCCTTTCCTCTCGCTTCCAGATGGGTGCTGACCACGGGTCGGAACCGTGGCGCTGGCGACTGCTGGTGGACGACGGGGCAACTAGGTTGCGAGTTACGGTAGCCTCGCCGACAAGCGAGGGGGCGCAACCTGACCAATGCCGGCGGGAAGTTTCGAGGGAAACGTTCGAAGGAAGGAGTGCGAACCTTTGGAAGTGCTGTACAACACCGCCTATGGATGTGCGAACTGTGGTTCTTGAGACCAAAACTAATTCGAAACGACTCATGCAAGAAGCGAATCGAACACCGAATAATCTTCGAGTATTCGTCATTTACCTGAACGACCATTTTTACAACAAGCGTAAAGTGACGTTCACGCTTTTGTAGTAATATTATTTAGCATTAAAGCCGCTTGTAGAGCGTCAGGACCAAGTAACCAGACCCGTAAAACCAGGGAGCTGTTCCGAGAGTCCAAATGATAGCTGTGTGGACGGTTGAGTACCGTTTAGCCGAGCGGACGTAAATACGCCTGTCGTGAGCCTGCGGGGATATACTTATCGTACTTCGGCGCCAACCTTGTATTTCTTTCAGCGTAGTTAGCGAAAGAAAGGGAAAAAGTCAAGGGGTCGTTAAAATTTTACATGCAACCTAAACGAAGCCAGCAGATAACGAAGCCAAGTATAGCACAGGGGAAGGTATTTTAGCTTTTAACTGTAGTGCAGTAATTACGGGATACGCGGAAAGGAATTGGACTAAAAAAGACACCTGCCTTCGGTAGAGACAGAACCAACGACCTTTCGATAACGTGTCCGATGGTCTACCAATTCAGCTGCGAAGGCGGTCGTTCTTCCGTCTACTTTATTGGGTATTTATATAGGTTACTGGGAGCGATAGACAGCACCGCTCGTAGTTGACCTTGTCAGATATTTATTCGAAAAAAAAAATGTATGCTCGCGATCACGCAAATGGCGGCTGTTCCATTTGTTGTTTTGTTGTTTTGTGGGGTTTTACGTCCCAAAACCAGTTCTGATTATGAGAGACGCCGTAGTGGAGGGCTCCGGAAATTTCGACCACCTGGGGTTCTTTAACGTGCACTGACATCGCACAGTACACGGGCCTCAACATTTCGCCTCCATCGAAATGCAGCCGCCGCGGCCGGGATTCGATCCCGCGACCCTCGGATCAGCAGCCGAGTACCTTAGCCGCTAGACCACCGTGGCGGGGCGGCTGTTCCATTTAAATATAGAACTGGACAGGACACTACTTCGCTGTATGTTTAAAACAGTCGCATATTCGGGCAGTAGCTTTGTAATGTCTCCCTAATGGTAATGCGAGCTCTGATAATACGCCATTTGTACAGTGCATGATGCGTCCGTGCAAAGCACGAAAATATGTATGTATGTATGTATGTATGTATGTATGTATGTATGTATGTATGTATGTATGTATGTATGTATGTATGTACCTCGAGGTACATGTCGAATAAAGTTATTAGTTGCATAGTAGAAACAAAAAGACAGGACGCCGACCAAGAAGGTGTCAAAAATATAATCGCCCGGGAAAAGAACTGGATGAAACGGCAATATTTGGAATCTTTGACTATCCAAACGACAGGGAACACGCTTAATCGTAACGACGGCAATCTACCGCTTACGTATGCAAGATGCCTCAAGCGATTATTCTTGTTGATTTAAGCTGGAGGCTTCGGGCCTCCCAGCTTTGTGAACAAGGCTTCCGTGTGGAAGCCGAAACGTCATTTTGTCATTTTATTATATTTTTGACACCTTCTTGGTCGGCGTCCTGTCTTTTTGTTTCTACTATGCCATTACATCCCGACCAGACGAGATTTCGTCCAATTCTCGATTTCAAAGTTATTAGTTGTTCCTGATAAGTGCAAGGTCTTTTCCGTAGTATTGCCCTTCGCTACAGTCGAGTCATTAAGTAAGCACCAAACTGCCCCAGCACCATGTCGTTCCGTTGAAAGAAGAAGCTTGTCAACTGTCGACTTGAGGAAGCGTGTCTCCGCAACCTTCTCGAACTTGTTCCGTCTTTAAGATATGCTTCTTTTCTATGCTTATTGTGACGATAACTTGGAATGAATAATCGCTGATCGGCGTGGTCATTATTCTTGGAACGGAGTTGCGAGCATGTAGCGGGCACGCGAACGCAAGTGTAAGTTCCGAATGAAGAGGAAAGCACTCATGCCGAATATAATGTTCCACAGAGGTGCAAACGTAGAAATTGTGGGAGGAATGAACGCGCACACACAAGCATATAATAAGATTACGGAACAGCGGGTGTCTTTGTTTATATGTACGTAGGCGCAAGCTCCGAGGAAAACATGTTTTGCTAACGTTTCTGTTATGTAAATATTTCTGTTGAACCTCTCCTACTTGAAAGCGTCCGTATGCGAACATTTCAAATAAAATATTTATTTCCACCTCGTTTTACACATGGAGGACAACGGGAAAAAAAGCTGCGCCAGCAGGCGGCTTGAGTAGCTCGCAGCTCCACGTAAATCACTGGCACGTGGGCAACAGCAATACGAGCAAATAAACACGTATACATTAGCGACACATCAAAACGCGTTATCGTATTAAGAATAAACAAAAGAAAACACACTATCACTGCAGAATAAAATTCAAACGCCATTGGAAAAGGGGAAAAAGAGGCACGGCGCATGAATAAGTGAAATAAGTTGTTTTTTTTTTTTTACACAAGTGTATCGGAAGTTTGGCAGAAGATTAAATAAATCAATCGAAATTGATGGAGTTAAGATCATTTAATACTGGAGGTAAGAAATAGCATAAATGTTCCATGCCGACATTCACACGGGGTGTGACCACTCTCCGATACTTTTTTATGTACCGTAGTGTAATCGTGTTCAGTTTCTCTTAAGTACGCTAGTGTATCGAGGCTGTGTATATTATGCCCAACTTCATGCTTAAATGTATCGCTCAAGTGATAATAGTAAAGTTTGCGAACAGTAACAACACGAGCTTTACGGAAAAAGCTTGTGGTTGTTGCACTATACCCAATATTGTAAACATTACGTAGATATCCTTTCTGAATAACGTAAATCTTTTGTGGATTATAGTATGTGGCTGTACCCCGCTCAAGCTGGCAGTAGTTAATATGCGAATAAGAAAAAGAATTGCAAAGTACTATTTCAAGTTTTGCAGCGAGAATGTATGCGAGACGACCGACGATTCCGTTTATCCGAGCAAGTTTTGTTAATACTAAGTTCATATGAGATTGCCGGGACGTGTGCGCGTTGAATACAACACGAAGGCATTTGAAATTGTCAACAATGTCAACCGGACAAGAACTGAATATAATATCGGCATGTGGAAAGGATTGGCTTATTTTCGGCTCGTAAGGTAACCGCCTTTGTGTTATGTTCGTTAATCTTCATGAAATTGATTTAGGACTACGGTTGTAGCTGACCTATAGTGTCATTACAATTAGAGATAAGGTATAGTCGATGTCGCTGCCAGAGAAAAATATAGTGGTGTCGTCTGTGTATATGATAAATGTAGCGTTATATGAGAGATAAAGACATTATTTGTGTAAAGGTTGTCAACATCACGTTGTAGCACCCAGACTTTGTGCTTGTGATTGTCCATTGGTGCTTTTCTCAACTGTTGTTCCTCATGTGTTTCGTACTCAAATGCTATAACCATAGCCAAGGAAAAAGAAGGCAAATGTGGATGAAAAGGAGGCTAGCTATTACAAAAAAAAAAAAAAGTGTTGCGTTACATACGTAGCACAAACCTCTCCTTGGAACCAGTGACCGAAGAATCTTACATGCCCATATACCATAGCGCATATACCATATACCCATTTACAACCCATCACTCGCGGCAGCATACAAGAAAGATAAAGATTGTGATTTTTCACAGGTATATTTTCCCTTAAGCATAAAGTAAATTTCACACAGCCGTTTCCGCACGTGTTCTGAGCGGTGAGTCATCGGAGCCGCTTCTACATTCGGCAACTTCAAGTGCGGACTCATTGGGACTCAATGTTAATGGGCTCATTGTTAAGCCTGCGAGGTGAAGCCAATGATAAATGAGCACGGGCTTGTTTGGTTCATTCATTCCATTTGCGCGTAGGGTAGTGCTGACGGCTGCATTTACTGCCGAGTCTTTTCAACATAAGTTAATTCTGAAGGAAACAGGGATTAAACTTGAGTAAATTTTGAAGAAATATATGATAGCACTCAGATAATAATAAAGCAGTTTACTGAGACGTTCAAAGACAATCAAATCTATTTATTTTTATACGGATGTCATCTGATGGCCCGTCCTGTAGCCTCTGTAGTCAGATGCAAGCCGTGAAACGTCAAAAGAAAAGTAGAACACTAACAGAAGAAAAGACAAAAAAGAGAGAAGTCCTCACGAAACCAGGTGCTTTTTAGATGGATACATATGATAAAAAGTGATTTATACTGCAGGACTGTTATGTCATGCTAAACAGCGATGTACCTTAAAAGTTTTTGTGTGTAGTAACCTAACTTCACTTAATGCCCATATTTCATGAATTGTTTGTGTAGGTTTTATATTACGAATAAATGTAATATGGCATATTGGTCTTTCGCAAGGAGCGTCCATGTTGAATTTTGCATATCGGTCGCTTATTGAGGTGTGTTCTGATTAATTTTTGTGTCCATTTTTCTTAATTTTTTGTTCACTTAGCGTGTTCACGGCTCTCGCGCGCGTACCTTTATGTGTGCGTGTGTGTATTTGCGGGCAGGCGTGCATACGTCCGCGTGTCCGTGTGCTTGTGCTTGCGTTACGTGCTTCAGAAATAGACGGTTTAAGGTTATTACTCGTGCATTAGAATAACCGTCTATTGTACAGTATGCTTTCATAATTTCGTGCAATTAATAATCAAGAGAAAGTACCAGTGCAGTGTGGTTTCCAGGCTGTAAAGCCACTGAGCATTTGTACAAAGTGCGCACACGGACACTAAGCGAAACGCGCACCTTTGTTTTTGCTTGTTAGCGATCGCGCATATACTTGAGAGTGCATGGGAAGTAATAATAATTAATGTTTTTTTCGGAGATTTATACAACACCTCCCCGCAACCCTATCCCTAAGCCTCCCACCCCAAAATAAAAAAGAAGAAAAAGAAAGAGAAACGTTTTCCAGCTAACCAGTAACTCCCTATACCGCAACCCCCTTCCCCGGCATTCTGGTAACACCATGGGTGGTGTTACCATAATGCCGGGGGGTATGGTAACACTATTCTGGTAACACCCTAACCATTGAGATACCACGGCTGCTAGGGTGCACGGCTACCAGAATGTCTATGTCCAACAAGCTGCGGAACAACAATGTCGCCTATACCGACTATAGTATGCTGCACCAGGGTAGTGTTCATATAGGTTCATATCATATAGGTTCATATCCAATAATAGGTTCATATCCTGAGTGGTCCCATTATTGTAAGCATATAAAGAGCCTGTTGACATTTAAGTGAAATGGAGAGGTGCCCTCGTGCAGTAGCACGGAATTCATGAGATTTCCAGCGGCTCGTCTCACTAACTATAATGTCAATTTCACAAATCGATTTCGTGTTACCCTGCGCGAAAATTAACGTGTACGTGCACACGAGGCGTGACGCAGATTCACATTTGCTATAAAACTTGAAGGGTGATGCCTTGCACGCCGAGCCAACATGAAAAACACGCTTTTCATATTTTATTGCTATTTTTCGTAAGTGGAGTACCCTGACAAAATTCTTTCCTTTTATTTAGGTTACGTTAGAATCCCTAAATGTGCTATTTCGGCTGCGTGGTCTGTTATTTATTGTATTTTTATAGATCAATATAATGCACATCGTGAATCGTCGTGAGAACCGACTTGATTTCTTCGAGTCTGTGATTTGTGTGCTGCGCGCTCCTTGTATGATGTGTTGAAGCGAAAGGTTTGATCGGGCCAGACGAAAGTCTTTCGGAACACACGGTATGGCACAAAATCTTGCCGTAAACAAATTATGATTCACTTGTTGAAGACTGAGGATCATAACCTGTGTGCTGAGGATCATAACCTAGTGTAATCATAACTTGTGCACTTTTGTACAGCGAACGGCGCCAGCTCTGACGCCGTTCGCTGCAGTTGCCAGGATCGATCGTGAGATGGAGCCACTGGTCAAAGCGAGTCGAATCTTAGAATAGTGGACTTTATTTATTTAGCAGGCAATCCTCCGAGCACAGGGGCCCTGATCCTGAAAACAAGTTTCACTCGCCTAGTTTTCCATTGAAACGAATTCTTTGCATTGTCCAGAACATTGAAGATCGGCGCGGACAAACAGCAGGGTGCCGAAATTCACAAAACTTCTCTGTCGTAAGTGCTTTTTGCCATTGGCCAGCAGGCTTCGCTAATGATATATCCAGCATCAGGATTGGTTAAATTTTTCTCTTGCGAGCATTTTTGTAGTAAGTTGTTTTGGTAAATATGGGCCTAGTTCCTGAACATGACAAAAAACAAAAATCTGGCAGATCGCACCTATTGTGGGAATCTGTGTCAAGTGAAGCAATTAGCAAGTTAGTTGCCTGTGCCTGATAGTTTGGCAGTGAGCCAAATGTTTAGAACAGGATCAACGCCGTCGTGTAAAGTACATGAGTGGGTGTATGCTTAACGTAGGCTAACCAGGAACGTCGACAGCGCTGCGGCTACTGAATCGTAGCTCATTGTACGACGTAACGTTGGCACTTTGCTAGATAGATAGCTAGATAGCTCCCTATCTAGCGACGTAACGTTGGCACTCATGGTACGAAGAATGTAACGTTGGCGAAATTACGAAACTTGTTGTTCGTACATGTTATTTGATCTTAGTTCACCTTTCGCGTACGGTATCCACAGCCGAACATTTCAACATTGACGCATGTTGTAGATGTCCAGGAAAAATTCACCGTTCTCTTATCGCAAGCTAAGACAACTTGAAGGCCAATGTCATCCTGCATTGCATAAAGATTATTTGGCGTGTGTTGCTTTAACTTAGCTCTAAAATCATAAGACATGACGTGAACGCAATCTGAGATGAGCCATAATTTTTAAAGCGACTGACAACCGATGTTTAAGGAGCCTGTCCTTTACGGCGCGACGGAAAGCTCACCCTCGCCACTGTTTACACGTACACACGCTGCTTTAAAAAGCTGGATATTCTGCAAGCAAAATTTTTCGATCTGAAAAGCCTCTAAAGAAAGGTAGAGTCCGCTCTCTAGCAACGTTAAGAAGTGATTGCAATGCCTCCCTCCTGTGAAAGCAGAACCATCGTTCTACTTTCACAGGCGTGAGTGCAGCTGTGATTGACGACCTAGACATTGACATTTTCAACTAGCATTGAAAATAGCAAGTACGCTCAAAAAGTTTGCGTCATTGTCCAGACCGTACACGCATTACTATCACGACACCCCTCCCCCCCCCCCCCCCCCCTCCCGAACTTCTCCTCCAGAAGTATGCGACTAATTGCTGGATGCTGGCCGCCGGCACTGCGATAGCCGTGCAAAGCCACGTCAGCCAATTCCAAAACCGCGCTTTTACAAATGACAACAGTTGCATGGCAGACTCGCCTGCGCATCGTGAGTTAGAATAACACTTCTAATATCAAAACTGTACTGTGTTTCAACGGTAACAGAGAGAACCAGGAAACGTACACTTGCTTAACGTCACGTGACAGAACTCTTTTGAAGCGTCGTGTGTTTGCCGCTTGGGGTACCAGAGATAGGTCCCGCGACTTCGTGTCAAGAAATAAAAATACAAACAAATTCACGTTTATTCACGATAAGAGGGATCATCTGAGAAAACTGAATGCTCAATCTTTCCTTCAGTGAGGTCACCTCAATATAAGATTTGGGTATACAGTTACCTGTCCCTGTAACATTCAAACACGTGTGGTTCATGCCCACATGCCCTTGGCTGAGGAATGAGGGTATTCTCTTCAAACACGGCGTAAATAGTAAGCATGTCACTTCATCGATGCCACGACTTATCAGACATATTAGTAATACCTTCGTACCCTTCCACGCGATTTATGGTATGCGTATACCGAGCGAACGAGATGACTTTGCCCGACGTCATCCGTCATCCGACGTCATCCGAGTGGTACCACTTGCTTTAACAACGACGCCGGCCATTTTCGCGTTTGATGAGGATTGCAAGGCTTCTCGCCTTACGAACCACTCGGGCCCTGATGTTAACGTACACTGGTCTGTACATACTCAAATCGCTTATCGCGCACATCCTCTGTTGACGAACGCGGGCAAGTACACTTCCATCTTCTGACGCAGTGAAAGGAGGCAAGCACAGTTCATTTATTTACAACATTGACATAGCAGTATCAAGAGAGTTTATCATGAGAGATCAAGAGCAGTGCAAGCGAATGACGGAGAAGAAAAAACGAAGCGTGGAAGTCACGTACCAGTGGACTATGTGTTTCCTTTATTCTTAGCTTACATGATGGCAGGCCATATTGTATAGCTTGGTAATTCCGACATTCTGTGGACCACCTTTAACTTGCCAAAGCAAATTACCTGGGAAAACATTACTCGGGAAACGAAAATCTGTGACTGTAGGGCCCCTGAGCTACAAGAGTCATGGAGCATAAGAAAATTCGGCAGGATCAAGTAACGTTATCCCCCCGTTAATTATATCTCGCACTGGTATGCAGGTCTAGTCACATGTATTGTCACCACATCACTCTATCTATACAAGAGTCAGCTTGCACGGAGGCTCAAGGAAACGTACAATACTATGCAGGAATCGACATCTGCGCGAGACTCAGCTTACAAAATCCATTATACGTCATGGTAAATGATAATGGTCCAGGAACGTCATTATATATATGTTCCGTCTCTCCATGCCGTGCATTGTTTTTTTTTAACTAATACCGACTGTCTAGCTCGTAAAGGCCGTTTCCTCGACGATAAGGTTTAGTTGTGTCCTTGTGTTGCTCGCATGCTAAATCATTGCAATGTGATGTTCAAGTCTCGTATTCGACGTTAATACCGTGTTTCATCAACTAGTCCTTCGTTGTGCAAAGTATTCACATGAACGGCAGTGAAGATGCGCCTACTATGAGAGTGTAGGCCTTTTCCATAATTTCAAATTGCAGAGCTTGCTTCCCTGCGATGCAGTTTGCAGAGCTAATGGCAGCGGAACGACCAATTCGAGCAGCCTGCACACATATAGGTTTGTTTGCGCTATGACGTGCAGAACGTATTCTCAGTTCTCGTGGCACAAACAGCGACAAATGACAAGCCCCCAGCTTGTCATTTGACGGGGGAGGGTGTACAAAGGCGTACATAAACGAACGCTGGAGAAGGCAGTTGCCGCCCTGACGAAGACAAGTCCGCTTGTCGAAACGTTGGCTCCCGCGACATTCCCTGTTTTAAATCGTACCTTGCGATTTGTTCATCGAAGCCCCCAGCTTGCAGTTCGAACGTTGTCCGCATTTGAATTTTGACATGCGCCGCCATTACAGGAGCAAATGTGCAGTTCAGAGAAAGGCATATGCTACTAATGATACGAGTTTATTTGCCTTGCCGTTCTACCAATCGATACAAAGAGGTGTGAGACGCCGATGCCTTTGTGAAACCGTGTTTCTTTAATAATAGACCGCAAGCAATTCATAATGGGAAGCAGGTCTGCCTTAATTCGAATATCGAACCATCGAGCACCACGAATAATTTATCTAATCCCATTACGAGAACACTGGCACAACGATAATGACAGTGTAGTGCCATCGAGGACACTCTCCCACTTTCTTTCTTCTTCACGCCCACTTTCTCCTATGCAAGAACAGCGTAGCCAACCGGAGATCTCTGTTTAAACTCCGTGTCTTGCCTCTTCCCGTTTGTTCCATTTCCCCAGTGCATGACAGCAAACTGGAAGTGCGTCTGTTCAACCTCCCTGCCTTACCTTCTCTCTCTCATTTTACTATCTATCTCTCAACGCGATTTCTTCCCCATTTTTTTCAGAACATCGACACTACTTCGCCCAAGATCGTTTCGACATAAACAGCGACGAAAAATGCCAGCGATCTTGATTTGTAATGACATGGAATGTCGATTATAATTCCGGCAGAGGATCAACACACTATCCGTTATTTTGCCGTGAGCCTGTTTGTTCGGGTTAATAAATGTTTCTTCATTCATTCGTTCATTCTCGAGAGCACTTAATGCATGGTCATTCTTTTGATATATATGTACAAAGTTTTACGCGTGCCTTTACGTGTTTTGCTTAAGTAAACATGGGTTTTTTCAAGTTCGCAAGACAAATATTTCCAACAAGAACTCACTACGTAAAGTTCAAAAGCGAGTGCGCTCCCCCTGCTGTCCTGTCCCCTTGATTAACCCTTCCAACGGCTCTCTCTCTCTCTCTATCTCGTGCTTTGCCGCGCTACACGCGTGCAAGTCACTACATAAAATGAATTGCTAATCTTTAGATGCCGAGATCACGATACGCTAATAAGGCACGCTTTAGTGGAGAAGTCGGATTTTGGCTGGGAGTTGCCTTCACAAAGGCATACTCCGCATTAATTGGAGCGATCGACAGTGCAACCTGCGAGATGTGCGACACCGACGAAACCCTGGACCATCAGCTGTGCAACTGTCCGCGATTCGTCGAGGAAAGGAAAACCCTTGCTGAGACGCTACGCCACCTTGACGATCGGCCACTTTCCTTACAGATGATACTCGAACACCGCCCTCATAGCTCGTCGGCCCACAAGGCACTAAAAGCACTTTTGCGCTTTTTGAAGATGACTGGTTTGCGCGAACGCCTTTGACAGTTGGACTTGTCCTACAACGTCTATTTCATTATTCCCATTCTTTCTCTCTCTCTCCCATCTTTCTATTCCCCTTCCCATTCCCCCAGTGTAGGGTAGCCAACCGGACACCTTTCTGGTTAACCTCCCTGCCTTTCTGTTTTTTTCCTTCCTTCCTCCCTTCCGGATTGACTTCGCCAACATGGCGTTTTTGAGCGTGCAGCTAAAGTGAGGTACACGAGGTATTTTGGTTAGAGATGCAGCCGGCAAGGCAGTGATCAATTCCGGGACCTTAATCTCTGTAGTTCATCAGCCAAGTTCAGTGAGCAACGGTTGTGACTCAGACCAAACAAGGTATGGTGCCGTTGCCTGAGTCTAAAAAAGGACCCCCTCTAAGCATGAAATATATTCTTCAACCTGTTTATCGATGCTCAACAACAATAAAACTCCACATAACTGAAATGTTCTCGGCTGAAACGTAGACAGGGCGACTACATCGGTGCGTATGTAACGTGCAAATATGTACCGACATGAATGCGTTCCTTGCATGGAACGTAAATTGGAAAGGTGTCGCTAGTTCGTGGCGACGATATACGAGTACAAAATAAATAAATAAATAAATAAATAAATAAATAAATAAATAAATAAATAAATAAATAAATAAATAAATAAATAAATAAATAAATAAATAAATAGAGCTGTCTTTCTATAAACCCTCGTAAAAGGTGGGTATGCACAACGCAAAGTACAACTCTCCGTCCAAGTAACGATGTACAATAAACACTCTTCATATGTGTGGAATGTTAAAAACACTGTTTGCCGATGAGTGTAAGTACTAAAAGGAGTTATAATAAGTTGAACGCGCACCTTTCGTTGGAATGTCCGTGCCGAGATACTTGGCGTTACTATTTACCGAGAATTTCTTTATGAAGTTAACTTACCAAAGTATACACAGCTTAGCGTTCAAGTGTAAATTTTCATGGATAATCAGGCCTTGCGCTACCACGCTAATGAATAAATACCTTGTGATAAAACAATACGTTCAGTGTACTGCCGAAATGCGCTGTGCATGTTGTAAACAAATACGCGTAGTTTATGTGGACATGCTGACTGCAGGACAAACCGCAACATGTAATGCTAATAGTACTTCGAAGCACGTTACCGTACTCCCGTTTGTAAACACGTAAGAATTCTCTTGCACGAAGAATAAAGCATGTACAGAAAGCGTACAGAGGTTAATCTCATAGCATAATTATTGTCATCGTTTCCGATTCGCTCATAACACTCTGATCCTGATTGAACAAAATATATAATAGCGGTTCGAATTAAACATTGCGTTTTCCAGCCTCTACAAAATCATGCAATATTTGTTATCTGCGCTAGTTTTAAAAATGGCAGGTTTATTTGCTACCTTTAATGTCTCACGAGCTCGTACTCATTCAAATTGGGAAACTGACTTCAGGATATATCCAGTACTACTGGGCCCGTGTCATAAAGCCCGTGTTTGTTTTATTGTCAAGCGCAACATGTACGCTCATTCTGAGCAGTGTGCAATAGTAATTCTGTATAGTACATGATAGTGTAGAGTGCGCTAAACAAGCCTGTGTAAAAATTATCAATACAGAAACATAATTTCAGCGTTGTCCAAAAGAATCCTTACTACACGGCAAGTATGAATTGTCGCTAGGTAAGTTGCCCGGGGGGGGGGGGGGGGGGGGTGGAATACATATATTACAGCAGAATATGGTCTAAATCGGGATTTCTACTGAAGATAAGCCGTTTTGCTCAAACGTTTTATGAAAACTGAAATTGGAGGATTGCCAAAAACCCTTAGCCCGCACGGCGTGTCGCACGGCTAGCAGTGGTCGGAATATTTTCTCAAATTTTACTCTGAATACCACATTTCAAATGATTGTAAATAAGCGTAACTGCATTCATTCAAAGCCGACCTAACAGTCCCAGGCATGACGTAAACACAAATGACCGCCCGCGAAATCCAGTGAACATTCTGGGTCTTCCTAGGGAATTACCCTTTCAACAACGACAAGCAGCTTTCTGAGCACACACAGTCATGTATAACTGAATTACAGAGTAGAGTCTAAAATATGTCAAAAGCTGAAGCTAGCGCCGCTATAATATATTGACTTAAGAAAATAAAGTGCTCCCCCGGAAAAATCACTTGTACTTCATTATGCGTGGCCCATACTACTCTACATGTAAACAATGCCCCTGCTCTAAGTGCCAACGGCTTGTCATAATGATAACTACGTGCACTGAACTGCACTAGTTCAACGTACCCAACACCATTATCTGATAATTGTCGGGATCTCCAATGCCATAAAGGTAAAACAGCTACAACCCGAAAGCGTGCTCTGCCGCATAACACGGCTGCAAAAGGAGAAGCACACATAAGTCACATGTGCTTGTCCATTTTCATTTCTGTGGTCACCAGAGAACAATGCCCACTGATATTCATTATTCAAGCAACGAAACACTCACAATGCCATTATTACATCACTACATGTGATTACCCTTCGCGGAGCATAAATTATGTTCGATTAGGCGTTTTGTAATAATAAATCCTAATCTCATTGTAGCGTTATCGAAAGCAACCGAAGAAGCTGCTTTCAGTGCACGATGGCGAAGGGCTACTGATAATTCACAAATAAACAGGGGCTTGTGTAACTAGTAATTAGTTACTAATTACCAATAATTGCAAACTGTTCCACATATCCCTAATGCCCTGATCAGAATAGGAGCAAACCTAGGGTGACCGGCAAACATTGTAATGTGGCATGCATTCGCACTGCGCGTAAATTAAAACTAACCTTAATTAGTCAGTTATAGAAACGTTAAGGGTAGTTGGCAGTAGTTAAGCGCCAACAATGTTCGGGGAAGTGCTATTACTGTACCCACCTGAAGCCCATTAATACCACACCCGCTTCAAATTTGACATTCAGGTTGCAGGAGTTAGGGGAATTTCGAACATGTAAGCCGGCGACGACCACAACAATTATGGCTTACACGCATTACTGATACTAAGACGAACACATTATTCCAGTAGC
Organism: Hyalomma asiaticum; assembly: GCA_013339685.2. Lineage (NCBI taxonomy): Eukaryota > Metazoa > Arthropoda > Arachnida > Ixodida > Ixodidae > Hyalomma > Hyalomma asiaticum. The sequence goes on along the minus strand of CM023486.1, from coordinate 87,989,244 downwards.
TACAAGCAGTGCAGAGCACGTGTTCTCATTTCACGCTTTCTTCGATTTCTATAGCATATACCACGTTTACTTTTCCCGCGCTCTTTCTCCTGATGTAGACCTCGCACGATTACAGGTGTGCCTTTATATCTATGCATGCACAAGTCGTCAGGGTGGCATTACCTCTATTTCCACATGTCATGTTCCATGCGCAGCGATGCCTGATCTAGTCATATCCTTCAAGACAGTGTATTACACGTACGCACTTACACTATGTACAATACTTACGACAACATGTACGAATCTATACGACACGTCTTCACATATTACTCAACCCATTTTCAATCAATCAAGTACCTTATTTTCAAGCGTCACACGCAAATCCTCTCGTAGCGACACTCAACCCTGTCGACATCAGTTGCTGATTGGAGAAAACAAACAGGCATGAAGAAACAAAGAAAACTAAGAGCGCGTTCCAGTCACGTGTTCGGCGCGAAGCGTCAGGCCATCGTAGCGACAGCTTCTTGGAAGGCTCGCGGGAAGGCGTCGCGATATAGGCGAGGAAAACGATGGTTCGAACCAGCGGCGCACCCTTTCACGGACAAGTGATCTCATCCCGTTGTCCTTACCTCCTTTGTCCTGCTGACTCATGGCTGTGCCGTCCAGTGTGCGGGCCTTCGGGGGCCGAACCCGCAATCGCCGTTGGTATTCCGCGGTTCGGCCTGAAACGCTCGCTCTGTCGCCTTCGCTTACTGCCGCAGGGTCTCGCGCCTCTCTGCTGACTCCACCGAGACCCGACGCCGCCACGCTTCCCTCCCCGTTCTTTTCCTTTATTCCTTCTTTCACGTTTTATTTCCCCTCTTGTTTTCTTTCTGTTTCACCTCGCCACCGGCGCCCTGACCCGGGCTTGCACGCCGCGCCGAGCGAGGCCCGAGCGCGCAAGCACCGACGCGACGCGGCGGTGAAGCCTCCCTCCGCCTCGATTTTCGTTTCCTCCCCATCCTCGCGCCTCCATTTTTTTCATTGGCTACCGGCCGCCCGCGCGGCGCCAGCCATTGGCCGAGATGGCCGCCGGCGCCATAACGCTATTGGTAGCACGTTAACGGCACGTGAGGCACGCGCGCTGCGTCGCGTCGAGCGCTTCAAAGAAAGGAGAGGGATGAGGCGAGGTGGACGAAGCGGTGGGGCGCGGCGCTTACTTGATTTTGTCGCTTTTTTCGCCGACGCTACGGCAGCTTACAGCGGCGCAGTGCACGCCGCGGCGTCGGTTCCTGTTTTGTAGTTGCAAAGCGTCGTTCCTGGCGCTCGCAGTTCGCGGGTGAGTGCGCGCGAGTGGACTCTCTCTCTCTCTCTCTCTTTTATAACTGCGACGGCTGCGATGCGATATATACGAAAGCGCCGGCTCCTCCGCAGGAAAGAAGTGCCGCCATATTTTTGAAGGGGAGGAACTGATCGGTGCGTCTCGCTCTCTCACTCACTCACTTGCTCTCGTATCTTTCTCTCTCTCTCTCTCACTGGCTTTAATTCTTCATCGTGCTCTGTGTTCATCTCTCCCTCTTTCTTTCTCCCATTCTTCGCTTTGAGATGGATGCTGCGTCGTGTATTGTTCGAAGCGTGCACTTGCTGGCGGCGACACCGGCATGAGGAGAGAGGGGAGAGGTATCGCGCACTCTTTGTTTGCTGGTCTCCGCGAACCGCCATTGTTGTGCCAATAAACGGGAGCCAATCGAGTAGGAATGCCTCGGGGATCGTTAGGGAAACGATTAAAGGAACTGGTTTAACGCCCGACTCTTTCATTACGCGGCTATTCGGTTCCACTCACTTGCTCGTGCTGGACATTTCCGAGTGGATTCAAGGTGCTATAATTATGCACGATATGACTGAAGACGGGACACAAGGACAGATCAGCGACGTTACCTAGTGCATTACGTCATCCTGTGATGTTTCCTTGCACCAATCCTCGAGATATGCGGCGTCATCTAATTCATCACTAAGTGTTTGTGGTCTTGTGGCGTGTCGCTTTGGGAATATTTCCTGTTATAAATGCGGCAGACAGTTGAAATACCAGGTGTAATATAAGCGAGCGGGGGAAGGGGAGAAAACATTAGAATTGCCTGGAGATTGCTATCGCTTGTTTCTCGGCGTTTTCCAGCGCAGTAGGAAGGTCGACTTGATCATCCTCGCACAAATATCCACTTCCTTTTTTTTTTGTCCTTTTGTTGCCCTTAGATTTCGAAGACAATTTTCTTCACCTGAGGGCTGACTACATTCATTTGCCTTGTGTTTATATATAATTATCCATATAATTATTCACCTCTCTCATCTTACCAGGAATGTCATGTTATTTGCATAACACCCATTGCCAGAGCTTTTGTTCGACAGGACGATTAGAAAGATGCCTGAGAGATCGTTACATTCGGTGTCTATCAAAAAAGCACATTTGGCAGTACGTATACGCTAATCCTCTTGTATCGAAAAAAAAAATATCCTGCAGATCCGACGCATTGTGGGAACCGGCGTCATGCGAAGCAGTCAGCGAGGAAATTGCGTAGGACGAACCGTGTGGCATTCAGCGTAGCGTTACGAGTATAGGATGAACGCCTTTGTGCAAATTGCATGAGTAGGAGTGCGCTCCACGGGAGCTAAGCCGGAAACTCTACAGAACGGTGGCGACTAAATGGCAGCTCATGTGAGCACGTATAACACTGGCACTCGCGTTAGTGCGCAGCACGGACATCTATTTTGTCGAAGAGAAATGCAGGCTACGGTGCGCTGATGTGCGCATCGTGGGCGTTGTTCGTCGAAGTATTCCTACGGAATCGAGCAAAGTTGAACAAAAGCATGACAAACGTTACTATAGTCTGTTTCAGTAGTTCCGTGCAGCAGAGCCAAGTCTACGAGGGCATCGAGCGTAGAATTCTTCCGAAGCGAGACGAAATGCCATTGTTCGGACACGCACACCCCGCTTCGTCTTCCTCCTTGCAGGGCTGCAGCTGCCACTTCAGCGCCCGTCATTGGCAGGTAACAAACCGCGGAAGGACACGTTTAACATGTGTTCGCCCTCCGGATTGGTCGAAGAGGCCTGTAGCTTCCACAGTGCTGCACGGAACTTCTGAAACAGACTATAGAACATTTGCGTAGTTTATTGAATCGCTCTGACGTCGCTTAACAAACACTATATTGTAGCGAAACGTCGGGGCCGTTAATGTCAGACGCATCGGAAGGTCAGGAAGACGAAGAGGCGTGGGAGCCACTCCGCGCAGGCAAGCGATGAGGAGTCGACACAGTGAATTGGGAGAGCACTCATTGGGGGGTTTATTTAGCTAAGACATCTTGAAGTTGGAAAACACACAGGGCAAAAATTATACAACATAGAAAATGGTATCATACCCCGTCGGCCTGCCGAACTGGTCGCCGTTTGTTTCGAGCGTCATGGTCCCCTAGTCCGCTCTCTAGTCCGCTCTCAAAAAAGGCCAGTGTCGCCGCTTAAATAGCATTCCTCAACATCCACGGCAACGCGGACCGATCAGGCAGGCCGAAGTTAACGATGCTCAACGCGAGCCCTCGTGATCGCGTGCATCCGGCTTCGCCACAAAACTAATACAAACAACGCTTTCCGGAAACTGGCCGCGACGCACACACGTGGTCTTCGTTCTCTGTACTACGTCGTCAAGAAGACTCCCTGCGGTGCGCAGGCTCGTTTAGGGTACGAAGGGACTAACCCGACGCACCTGCCTTTCGCCGGCTCGTTTGCTCGAGCGCCCTTCTAAGAAAGCAGTCGAAAAAGAACAAGAAAACATTCTACGCGACGCGGTCTTCGCGACAATATGCACACTGATGATGCACAAGAACCACCATCACAACTGCTGGTGCATTAGGTTTAATACAGTATTCTACCTTGCGGAACGAGCCGCCGTAGCCTACAGCTTCGCGTGGTAGGTGGCTTCGGATATTACAGCGCGTTCGTGGTCATCTGTATGTTTGTTATATCTACATTTCAATCTCGTGCTATGTCAAATGGTATGTCATTGTTACCTTCAAGTTAATTATCTATTTCAGTTGGCTCGAGATTAAAATGAGCTGTATACATTTCAAACACCTGTGGCGCATACCCGAATACCACGGATTGAACACTGCGGATACGAGCCACACTTGCAATAACTTACAGTGTCGTCAATCGTGAAGTACTTGACGAGTATATCATGTTAGTAGTGTAAAGGTCAATCGCTTGTGTTCGTCATGTATTCCTACCCTACCATCCGAATCTTGGTGCTTATCGAGTGAACGAGATGGAAAAGAGAGCATCGAGACGTAGGCGGCTAGATAGATAGATACGGTCAAAGTTGCTCGAGTTCGCCAAGAAATGCTTCGCATTTAATATTCTATCCTTACTTCGACAGACGCTTCTGATGAAACGAAACGTTTCTAAACAAGCCCAGTTTTTCTGAAAAAAAGAAAGCGTATTTAGGTCATTAAAACCTCAGCTTCCACAAAACACGTATCTCTAGGCACTTTTTACGATGCAGTGGAGAAGGAAAAGCGCTGATTATGTTTTATGCGCGCAATCTATGCGCCAAATGATAACAATAAATTCGTTAATCGACAGCGTAAAAAATATTGGGAAAGAGCTAGAAAGAGAGAGAGAGGAGCTGTCACACAGACTAACACATACGCATCCGTGAACTGGGCTATACAGAATAAGTTATTCACAGAGCTACATAGTCGAGTAGTCGAGACGAACAAACGCCAGGAATAGGAGCTTCTCTATCATTTTTTAAATATTGGTCTTATCTTTAAAGGACTACTTTTTCAACATGTGCACGAAAATGTGTTCACAGACAATGTCTAATAAAAGTTTATTTTCAAAAAGCCAAATTTAAGCACATTCACTGTAGAGCAGTGCATAAAGTGAAGAAGCCAGACAGTGCAAGCATTGGTCCTTTCAAGGGAATTTTTCGATTAAGCATTCAGTCGGAAAAACTAAAAATCAGCGATCTCGCATATCTCTGTTTCAATATGCGCATCGCTCTAGAAAAGTCAATTTCCTACTCGCCCTCTTCTTCATGTTTTTCCGTGATGTCGGAAAGATTCGCGAGTCAATGACCGCAACCATAGAGTCAATTTAGTGACAGAAAATTAATCATAATGTAGCCATATCGTATATTATGACGGTACCTCTGAGGGATTACGTTGAACTTCAAGCTGAGGCTCATTTATGAAAAAAAAAAAAGCTAGAACACCGAAATATAAGGTTCATATACGGAAACATTTGAATTGCACGAACGCCATCGACGAAAACTACATATCTACAATCACCAAGACATAGTTTGTTATACTGAACCCAGAAAGTCTCTGGCTACCATAATTATGTCTACCTTCTTTTCAGAGGAGGTGGCTGTATCGGTTCCGCTTTAGTTTTTAGCTAAATTAGTGTCTGTAAGAAAGGGTGGCATGACGTGTGAGGCCACCTGCTTCTTTAGCCCAGTTAACAGCAAATACCAAGAATACATTCCTGCTTCAGAGCAGCAAACAAGTGAATAAGACAGCCACTGTATCCAGACCTAAGTCACCTAGGCCCTAGCAAACACATAAACAACCCACAAATGTAAGCGAAAAGAAGCCTCGCATAACAGCAAGCCAAATAAACATTTCTAATAATTCTACCAAACATGACGGTTCGTACGAGTAGGTAAGCCATTTATTGATTCGATCTTTGATGACGTGCGACACACAATAAACGCAAAAAAAAAAAGACGCTCGAAACACGAAGCTTCGTCCTTCAGCCGCATCCTTCATTTTTGTTCCACACGTTATAAGTGAAAATTGGCAACGTAACCACGCTATAAATGATACATTATTGATGTGAAAGTTATGCTGCTTCCCTCGGTTATCCTTTCGTTTCTAAGTCGATAATCACGCCAGAATAAAAGGAACTATTTTTTTTTCTTTTTCAAAAAGCCGTACTTGAATGCTGTTTCGCGTTTTCGACATTTACTGAGAGTGCCCACATGCACCACATTTTTTTTTTTTTTTTTGCAATTTGCTTTTGAAAGCATCGGTGCGCAGAAAATAGGAAATTCGGCACAAACGGAACGAGAAAAAGCTTCGTTCAATGTATACTTTCCTGTACGCGTCATTACAAGCCACTCTCACGTGAAAGTTTCGAGGTGTGACAGATTCAGGTAACTTGGAGGTACCATGGCGCGAAGAACCGCTTCATTTATTTCCTTGCTCTACACCTCCCAGTTATGCATTACTAACTAGCCCAACATCTAATTCTCATAAGGATTTACGTGCTTTATATTAAAGTGCTCAGCCGATCCTGCAGTAGCTCACAGGATACCAACAAAGTATTCTCTATCTGCTAACGTGTTCTCAGTGTTTGAGGACAACAGGTACTGATTTCTGCTTAGGTGCGTAGCACCTCTAAACGATAGGGCGGTTCGATCAATCGTATGATACACTATACTCACACAAAAAAATTAAAAGACCTGGCGTATTATTGCGTAGTGGGCATAAATTCATTGTTACATCTCGCGTCGCGACACATAGTTTTTACAACAGGTGATGGCGATGGAAAGTCCGCAAATAAACAAGTCGTTACACAAATATGTAGCTTCATAGCCACTTCTAGCTCACATTCGTTTCAAGTATACGCTATTATGCACAACGTTTTCATGGCATTTAGTAGTATATACTCTCGTGCGTTTTTCACGTACCGCACACCACCTCGAAAAGCACAGTGTGCTATCAAATACATGCAACATCCCACCGCAACTTGTATTGTAAGGTGAACTTCCGAAGGAAGTGAGTTCGGTCTCCACTAGTGGCTGGTGCCTTTCCGCCCACTTTAACCCATTTCATATATGTTATGAGCGTTGCACTTGAATCGAAAACAACATATAACATCCTCTAGGCTTTCGTTGGCTTCATTATATCTTGGCTTCTTGCGGTTATTCTTAACAAGAAAACAAAACAAAAAACAAAACTGTCTATCCGTTCTTCGCCTGTCGTTCATCAACGTTTAACACACGCTCCGCAGAAGCGTTAAACTTCAGCGTCCCTTGGGTAAAACCTCTTTAAGGACCACCGGTATCCGAATATTTGACATAAACATTTATTTTCTTATCATGTAAGGTAATTATTCCATTTTTGTTCACTGCCCAGCATTATAGGTCACATAAATTTGCTTTTGTGGTGTTTTATTTTTGCGAAGCCTACAGTTCATACGTCAGTCTTATGGGAAACAATTATTGTTTCTTTTAACTGAAGGGCTACAGCTATGAGATACAGGCAAAATGAGCTAATGTGGACGAAGAGAACGTCCCGACGCCGCTGGCAACCGAACACACAAACTTCGTATTGCGCCTGCGATAGTCTACCAACTAGGCCACGGCGGCGGTTCATCCCCCCCCCCCCCCCCCCCCAAAAAAAAAAAAAATGACGGCATTGTGAACGTAAGTGCCCGTAGAAAGGGCGGCCGTGTCTCCTACACCCGTCCATCAATCCTTCACTAGCGAAGCAAGGGATGTAGGAAGAAATTCGCAAAACTTCTCGTCTGCAAGCTCTATTTGCGTCGTGGCGAAATTTCGACGCCAATATTACCTGCACAGTGACATGATTGGCTGAAATGCCATCTTACGAACGTTTCTATAGCATAAGTGATCTTTGTTAATTCAGACGCATCTCTGTCGCTAACCTCCTGAGACAGAGGTTAAACATTTCGTCACTTTCATCGGCGTTGTATCATCGTCCTCTTGAGAACAGTTATTCTCACTGCGAAAGAAATGTTCATTTCAAAATTTGCACAGCCACAGGAAATTCTAACTGACGTTAATGAGCAACGCACTCCTCGTAGGCATTAGTGTCTGAACCTTCCTCTTTTATTTGTGCTATCTATTCCATTTGCCTCAGCTGGATCACTGTAATGAATTTTCCGCATCATTCAAGTCACACAGCGTTAACTTGAAGTGTATAAGTGGCACGCTATGTACATTCAGTGCTTCAGAAACAAATGAAATTTCGGTAGGGCAGTAAGTGAAATAAAGGCAACAGGGAATAGAAGGCGGTGGCCTTGAAATCCATTTCCTGGAGTCCCTGTGCTACCTCTTCTGCTGTATCTTTTTTAGTTCTCAATCATCTTTCTTCATTAACACTGGAAATTTGTCGAACATCACAAATCCACCTACCATGTGTGTACAAAAGGCAATCATCATCATCCTCCTCAGCCCATTTTATATCCACTGGAGGACGAAGGCCTCTCCCAATGTTCTCCATTCTTTCCTGTCCTGTGCGACCTGATTCCATTTGATGCCTGCGAATTTCTTAATTTCATCACTCCATCTTACTCTCTGTCGTCCACGTCTGTGCTTACCCATCGTGTAAACACTTAAAAAACGGCGCATTTACGAAGGCATAGTGAAGTAATTCAAAGTAATTCGATGATGGAGAACCGTGCTTTCAGCGTAGTGAGGCGCCTCGAAAGTATACAAGCGTTCTCAACGCGTCGTAAGGCGTCTGAAGGATAAGAAAGGGTCAAGGACACAAAGTCGAAAGGAAAGAAAGAAAGAAAAAGAAATGGCGTGGCTTTTCTATCACAAACACCAATGACCAGCGTAGCTGTGGATGCGTAGCATAGCATTGCAAAGTTAGCAAATGAGAAGCGATTACTTAGCTAAACCCTACCTAACTTTCCTTCTCCTATATAAGCCACGCAGACGCAAAGAAACGATTAAAGTATCATATCCCGTGCAAATCAAGTACTTATTTCATCTACGACCCGCTAATCATCACCTTCGCTGATTACGCTACCTTGTCTAACTCTTTATACATCTCGTTCACCTCTCCAAGGTCCACCCTCTCACTCTTTATCGCTGTATTTCTCTTGCAGTTTCTCTTCCTCTCGCCCACAGGAATTTGTATTACAGTCGTCAGTAAAGCGCAACAGTATGGTTACCATAAATGATTGTTATGGTTACCATAATTGCGTGGGTGTACGGCTTAGTGGTTACAGTACGCCTAGTGATATAGTACGCCTGGCTACGGGCCTGGCGTACTATATCATTAATAAAAAAATGTGAAAAAAAGGGCCTAATATCCTTGAGAGACTGCATTTAACGCTACGCGTTTCTGGTACACAATTGTGTGTGCTGACCGCTCTCCTCCTGTTCGAGTAGAATGTCAGTAAATATATTATTATTATTATTATTATTATTATTATTATTATTATTATTATTATTAAATGTAGTTTAGGAGATGTTGGTGCCTATATGTATCGCCGGCTACTCCTCTCACATGGTTGTGGTCGACAGAAAGTTATGAACAATTCACCAAAGTGAACGAATAAGCACTCGGACACGGACTTCGACAGATATTATGCATGTCCACGAAAACTATAGCTGTGAAGTTCTTTACTTAAGAGATCTCATTGACAGAAAGTCGTCAAACTAGTCAAAACATGCTTTAAATGCTCTGAAGCTCTTTATTTGCAACGAAAGGCGATCATACCAGAACGCCAACAAAAAAGAAAGGCAGACACAAAGACACCCCCGTCGTCGTGTGTGCCTTTTCTCTGTCCGTGTCCTGGTATGCTGGCTTTTCGGTGCAAATAATCACGAACCAACCAGCCCAGCTTTTCACGCTTCTGAAGTTCTTCGGAGACTTAAAAGGAGTTAAAAATGTCCCGCAGCACAACGGCCGTGAAAGTGATCTTTGTTCCAATACTTAATCCAGTGAGCTGCACACAAAATCCCAATCTACGCTCAATATATCTCTATAGGAGATCCTATATTTCGTATATCTCGCACTCTCTCTTCCTGTGCTTGATTGGATTACGTTTTTATGGGCACATCCACGACCGGAGTGTGCCGAACGCGTGATCAACAACATTGATGACGTCGTCCTTCGAAGACCTCAACGTACTCGGGTGGATTTATGACCGACGCCGTCGACGTGAGGGTCGCGCCGTGAACGGGGAGCACGACGACAGAGAGCGACAACGCAAAAGCGCAACAAACTGCATCTCAGGGCAGTTGTGCGGGAGCGCAGCTCGGACAACCCGACGACAAGCACTCGGAACGAAGCACAGAAATGGAGCGCGACGAATGCGACCCCGTCCCTGTGAGCACGTTCGGCGTAAGCTCAATGGCGTGCGAGTGTTTGATACCCTGATTCCCGTCATGGCCGGCTCGTTCAGTTATCGCTGAACCATGCTAACGGAACTGTTCGAATCACCTTCGCAGGTGCGTTCATTCCCGCGGTCTCCGTAAAGCACATGTAAGAAGACGTTTTCTGCTCTTCATTTACTTAGTACAAATCCTCGCCCTCGAAAACCCATGAATGAGTACTGCTAGGCATCAGAGCGCCATAAAATAACTTGTTAGAGTAGTTCTTCGATGAACCAGCTTTGGCTTCCTTTTATGTGAGATGTGTGCAAGTGTAGACACGTCATGACACGGTCGGTATTCGAGTGAGAGCAAGAGATCGCTGCCTTTCAGTCAACTCTCTATATTCGCTTTGCTCTCTTGGGGATCATGTTGTGACGCTGCATCAGGGCAGCGTAAATTCCAAATTATTCCTGGTGCTGCCGTTAGAAAAATGCCTTGGCTATTTAGTTTCGAATCGACTGCCCGGTAGACTTACGTGGTCTTACGTAAGATTAGGATGTGCGTCAAAGTTCGGAGTGAATGATAAACAATGCAAACCTTATTGCGAACGCGAGTCTCGTGAAAGTTCTTCCTGCCTTCCCCCAAATCCCGGTTCGCTTTTAGGGATAAGTAAGGCTTTCCCCAACCCCTCGCTTCTAGATTTTGAAGGCCACGTGTCTCTCTAAGGGCATCAGGGTCCTGTATCACCAATCACTCACGTCACTGCATCTCAGACGCTTGCTGAGATCATTGTTCGTGTTCCCAGCCACTTTGCCATAACGTCATTTATCAGTCTGTGGCGCGAATGACCGCTGACCATGCATCGTCGTCTCTCTATTGTTATCAATGCATGACAACTCCCGGAGAGCACCTCCAGCTCTCGAAAACAACGACGAGAAGGAAGCAGAAAAGAGAGAAACGGAACAAAACGAAAACATCACGCAGACTAACGGCCATACACTCCATCCACCCCGACAAGTATATATACGTTTAACCACAGTGCTTGTTTCACCTTCGCCAGCTTCTCGCGCTTCAGCGAGTGCCGTAAATAGATTCCTACCGTTTCTCCCGCCACACACACACATATATATATACACACACGTCCCGCACACCGCTACACAGGCAACACGCGCATTAGCCTTGCTAGTTAGAAACGCGCAGTCATCATTCCCTCTTCTTCCCTTCCCCGTCCGCGTTGTGTGCGGTAAACAGCGAGCCTGCAGCTTTCCCGGCAACAGTCTTGCACAAAGGAAAGCGATAAATACACGTCGCACTCCCGTTGGACGTGCTCGATAGTTTCGTCGCAAAGCAGCACTCCACCCAGCGCCCCGACCCTTTTTATGCGTTACGCAGCTGCTACCTTTACAGGCATTCCCTCGGTACCTCTCTTGAGGCTATAGCCAGCCGACCAAGCAACCGAACGAACGACTCGACAACGTGCCTAGCGAACCTGAACGGTTCTTTACCGCATGCGGTATATAGTACGGAGGAGCGTACAGCGAACACGTGCGGTAGTGGTTCCCGCTATAACGTACTGCGTATACACGTGTCGAGTCTGCTGTGACGAAGTGGTCGTTTTGGGGATATGACTGTATTCATATATGAAACGCTCTTTTCAACTCCGGAAGTGTTCAGCGAGAGTGCGTGGTGGAACGTGTTTACGAGGTTGTTGAGAAGCTGTTGCGAACGCCGCATGTTGTTGGGAGTGCTTCCCACTCTTAAGGTTGCGCAGTCGTTCGCAAGTCCGCGCATTTAGATGTGGGAAAAGAACAAGCTCCCAGTGAAGCTATCATATCGGTACAGTTCAGTTGCAAAGAGAACGAGGAATGCGGAAATTTGGAGAGGGTTCAAATGCGCCACTCCATAATTAGCCAGACCATGGCAGTAGCAAAGATGAAAACATGTCATCAACATTTTCTTTTTTTTTTAGTACCAGAATATGCAGCACGAACGAATGTCAAAATAATTTGGTCGGTTGTGACGACCGGAAGGTACGGCAGTGTACTTACGTTGATGAGAAAAAGCACCGAATCTGTCTTTAATATCGGTTTGACTCGTTTTTTTATTATGATTGTTCTTGTAGATAATGAGCGTTATTTATTTCAGCAATGTCCGTACACGTTGAGTGTGCGTGTGTGCCACACAGATGCCACTCTCCTGTCTGGCGCAAAGACATTAAAGAGTCTTTCCGGCGTAAAAGACTGTTTGATGTCTTTGCGCCCCGCTGACAGTAAAATGAACAAGAAAGGTTGCAAAGTTCGTTTCTTTTGAATTCAATATGAACGTCTCAAGGAGTGCGCCTCATCGGAAACATCGGCATCCTAAGAGTGAGATTACGTGTTTTCACTGCGAGGCGTTGCAACAGCTTTTTTCTCTATTTCGTTTTTCAGTAATGCACACCGCCTGCACAATACAGCTTCCCCTAAAAAACCCACTCCAAGACCGAACAGGGCTCCCTGGCCTTCCGTTGTTCCTTCCTTTCTCCCTAGATTCTTCAATGCCTTCTTCTCCCCTCCCAAACTTCCATAAGGTCTTTTTTTTTTTTTTAACTTCCGCGTTGAAGTATGCGGAAGAAACTTTTTCCCCTCTATAGCCGAACCCAATCTCTCTCTTTTCTTAGGTAACCAAATCGACATGTTGCACAGGATTCTTTTCTTCCCCTCTTTTTTTTTTCACATTTTTGGTACACTTCTTGTGGGCGATATATACTCTCTCCTTGCGTTTTCTTTTTCGGCGCTGCCACGTGACCACCACACGCTCCCCACCGACCAGAGCTTTAACAGGGGAGGCGACAGAAAGGTGGACGTATCAGGGGGAAAAAGGAGAGCTCCCGCTCTTTCGTCTTCCTTGCGTTAAAGAACCAGCCTACGAAATGGACGCTCTTCGGTATTTGGGTATGCTTTAGTCACGCTTACCTTCGTGTACTTGAACATCGCAATTTCCGAAGACCGAGACCTGAAGAAAGGAAGGTTGACCATACAACGACAGAAGGAGGGGAATGCGTAAGCATTTGAATATTTGGAAAAGAAAAAAACGAAGAGATGGGTAGCAAAATATTTTGTCAATGCAATCTCGACACGAAGGCGGCGACGGCGCGCGCATGGGAGCGCGAACTCGACGCTTCCGGCATCTCCTTCCGCCTTCTCGCGAGCCAGGGGCGTCGGGCTACTTCCGCTTTGAGGAAATAGAAAAGAGGGACCGCCCGAGAAACGGAGCCGCCGCCGGTTCCATTAGCGTCCAGGGCGGTGGCGGTAGAGGCGGAAGCAAAGGCGGCCCGACTTCCGGTCAGCCGCTCCGTCCCTCATTTCTATCCTTTCTATGTTTCGTACTCGCTGGCTGTATATTTCCTTAGACAAGGAAGGCGGTCCTTTCTCCGGCAATCCTTTCTCCGCAAAAGGTCATGGTGTGGATGTTGGTCCTACAGCTTCGGTATTCTCTCTTTGTCTCTTCATACTTGCCTACCTACCTACACATATATGGCACACACACGCATACATACATACATACATACATACATACATACATACATACATACATACATACATACATACATACATACATACATACATACATACATACATACATACATACATACATACATACATACATACATACATACATACATACATACATACATACATACATACATACATACATAGATAGATAGATAGATAGATAGATAGATAGATAGATAGATAGATAGATAGATAGATAGATAGATAGATAGAAAATTAGCGCCTGTATGCTACTACATTAACTGCGACACGCACGACAAGTATGACGACGAAAGAATAAGTAGCCCGAAATTTATAAATGTTAGAAATAAAAATGCTCACGAAAAAATTAAGAATAACCTGAAACACCACCACCAACGGAACGAAACTGAGAAGTACTGCATGCACGGGCACGCGGGACGCTCTTTCACTCATGAGATCATCAACACGCATAAAAAGTTTGCCTCAAGCTTAGTCAAACTTGCTATACATCCCTTCCCCCACAGCCTGCGTGGAAAAAAAGAAGAGAGAGAGAAGGAATAGAGGTCGCAACCTCACATTCTGCATCTATGCCTTTAGTTTTCCATTTAGACTACCTACAGTGTACGCGGCTTGAACCTTTATTGTCGAAGGAAATATTTCATAGCTTTAACTGGACTTGGTTATTCTGTCGTCCTCTTACCAGCAATAGCGCAAATAATGAAGCCCAAGCTTATCAACAAATGAAAAGAAGAAAACAGGCGCATTAAAATGCACGCACATTTCCTTGGACACTTGCGTTAGGAGTTGCTAGTTCGCATAGGTCATCGCTTCAAGAACTTTTGGATCACAAGCACGGAGACGCGTCCATAAAGACGAAGTATACACTAGCGTTTTTTGTAGCTGGAAACCATGTCGTTCTGTGTCCGGGTTTGTGTCAAAGCGGTCTGACAAGATAATATCTTACAGCAGTCTGACAAGATTACACACGTACGACTTTCAAGCGTGCATACATCTACGGTGCGCGTTCCTGCGTGCGCGTAGGAAAGTGTCTGCACGTCCTTCAGCTACAAGAAAGTGTACAAATGTGAAAGGTAATTGAGGGTACGTAGCCGAAGAACCAAAGGACCAATGCAAGTTACGAATGCGTGAATGCGGGACAACGACGGAAACGGCGAGTCCCTACCCCCCCCCCCCCCTCCCTCCTCAGCCCGCTCCCGCCTTGCTGTCCGGCCTCCTTGCTCGTGTTCCCCTTCGGGGACTTCCGGTCATTCGGGCAAGGTCCAAGGAAAAGCCGGCGAGGAGCCGACGTCCGGCACTACAGCCCTTTCACTGCCGCGATGGCCAGCCTCGGACCAAGCCACCCACCCACACACACACAGGCGGACGAGAGCGCACGCAGCATCGCGGGAATCGGGGTATAGACACAGCACGGGACCGGGCCGACGGCCGCATGCACCCGCACCACTACGTCCCTGAGCATCGTCTGCGTCCTCCTTCGTTCTGTGATCGTCTGCTTCTCCACAAAGCAGAAGCCGCTCGCTTTGTCGATATTACGTGGTACATGCTATGGTGGTCCGTGGCTTCGTGCGTGTGTTTCACGTTGTCAACGGTGGTGAGGCCCCATCCTCAAGGTGCAGCGTGGCGCAGTGTATACATGGCACTTGTAGTAAGTTAAGACATGGGGCTAGTGATGTATGCGTGTGGGTGCGTTAACGTGAAGTGCGCGAAGGAAGACAGGGAAGCGACTTCCAGTGGCGCGCCAACACACCGTGACGGAAAACGTAAACGACTGTCGGAAAACGTAAACGACTTCAGTGACACTGCCGCCACCCAGCACGTGTAAAATGAAGCCGGATTTCCTTTTTGTTCGGGAATCAAGGAGTGACTGCTCTGATTCCTTGGTGTGGAGGGTTACGGATTTCAAGGTCATTGGGAAATCCCCAACAAGGTGAGAAGCTCAGTAGATTGTTTCGTTTTTGGTGAACTATATCAGAATCAGTTCATTAAAGTACAAAAAGCCGATTTATACGTATGTGCAGAAGTAGGTCCCATGGTTACAAACTTTTGTCATGTTAGCTTTTGCCACATCGTTAGTAAACTGTCAATTTGGGTTACAAAAGCATGTATAGTACGCAAATGCACCGTTTGCTTTGTCCCATATACATAATTTTAGCTTTTTTACTAGATATCTTGACCAGTTGATGATGTTATCGTAGCGATAGACTGGTCAGTGGTGCGGTATATTTGCCAAAATTCTGTCGCACAGTTCTTTAGTTCCTGATCAGTTCCGATAAAATAATGTCGAAATTAAAATCGAAGGATGAAGTCAACAAAACATGTTCCGCACTTTTTACATGAACAATGTTACCTTTTGTGTGTAGCACAATGGGAAGATTGCGTTTATAATGAATGGCAAGAAACGTAATTACAAGCGATAAACCAAGACTATTGCCGCCACGTCCCCTTTTCTGGGCGAGTGGTCGGAGAGCCTCCTTGCATGTATGTGACACCTAAATGAAGACAAGAGGGAGAGAAAACGCTGATGGCCCTGCCAGCGATCGAGTACACGGGAGCGGCAAGCGTTTGACCACTGAATGGAACGCACCATGTCCAACAAAACATAGATGTTACTTTCAATTTCAGTACTAATTTTGTAGTGCCTCATTGTTCCACACTAATCTAGCCTGCATACACCTAGTTGTTTCATAATTCATGATCACTGAAAAGTGGTTCGTGATCACACTGTCGAGCTCGTCGGAAGAAATCTGCGCCACCATACGACTGTCCTTAAACAATTAAACATACATATTCCACCTTGGTAACGCCTGTCCGGCTTGCCAAATGAGCGTCTCATCATGTCAGTAATTACAAGACCTAACGCAATCCAGCTTATAAATAAAAATTTGTCATCGTTACGCAGAACCAATAAAATGCAAAATTATTAATGCAATTAGTGACTCGTGAAGAACACGAGAAAGCAAGCAAAAACTCCATAAACACTAAATTTGATGTAACCAAATCGCGACGTTTCACATAATAAATGGGAAGCGCAATACAAGAAAATGGTATTGGGCGCACGCTACAGCAAGCCTATTAACTGCAAGAGCTCACAAACGAAACCGGCCACATTTTGTATCTGGGAGAAAGGGCTTCCACTTGGCTCTCACACCTGCTTGCAGCTTCAATTACACTTGAAATTAGACGTGAGAGTGTCTAACATTTTTACACTAGAATGTATCAACTCCCGGCACTGAAGAGACGTCGGGACTTTGTCCGACTTTCAACTGCAGTCCTCATTAATCAGGCAAAAAAAACGGTGTAGCTGACGCACGGCTGTCACGATTCCAGCGTCTGTGCATCTTGTAAGTAAATCTTCACTAAGGTGTCTCTTCGAGTATGTTCAGAAGTCGTCGTGATAGACACTAAATCCGCAGAGGACGAACACAGAGATAATGCTTGAGCCACACGGGCACCTGACTTTTAGCAATATTTTATTTGGAAAACAAGCAACCAGATATGGGGGCGAAAAACTGGTGCCTTGCTTGTTTCAAAATAAAGTACCAAGAAATTCGTAAGGTTAGCGAAAAAGACCGCAGACATTGGGCCTAAGTTATACTGTTAAGCGTAACTCACGAATTTGCAAATATCTGCATTTTTTATCCACATTCGAACACCTCTGCGCAAGGTGTGGCTGGGTAAAACAGCCTACATGGAAGAGAAACTAGGCTTGCGGGGTGTACGTTTGGAGCGTTATGTACGGTGCTATGCAGTGAGTCAACGCTGTATGACCTAAAGGTGCCGGCACGGCATGTTACCCCATTATCATACAATCCAAATTCTATGTGGTTGCCATATAGAATTCATCTCCACTGGGTTTCCGGCATTGTTATGTTAATCCATCGGCACAAATGTGCCACATCATAAGTTCGAACTCTCTTGCTCAAGCTTTCTCTTTCTCTGAAGAAACTCTTACCTTCTCATTTTACTAGGCGTAAAGATAGTAAGAAAGCGTGAGCTTTCTTATTATCTTATCTTTGGACATGTCGGTAAGACATGTCAGAGGGTACAAAACATGATTTAAGACATGACTGACGGTTCTGACTCCTGTGTATCAAAATTAAATTGTCAATATCCCTTTCGAGGAAAGAGCGGTCTTTCCTGCGTCGAGATGGAAATTTTGAGCAGGCGGCGCACATTTGATGTGCCACGGGCTTTCGGGTCACATATATGGTTGCTTATTTCCGAATAAAATATTGTTGTAAGTCAGCGCTCGTGCGTCTGAAACCTCTTCTCTGTCCTCGTGCTCTCAGCATTTACAATGATCATTTCTCACTATCTCTCGTCTTGTCATCTACGACCCTGACTGACTTATCAGTCAATATCTATCTTTATTTTCAACAGCTACGCGGCCTTACTGCTATGAGAAGTCTCTCGAATTTGAATGAAATCACACATAATTCGACTTAAAAACCAGACATCGCAGAAATTAAAACGTGGCGCTCATATTTTTCTTCTTTCCGCTACATCTCAAACTTTTCTTGGTTTGGAACTGAAGCCAGATAGGGTCGTTGATTCATAGCTAAGAGGAATTAAATGTGCGCGTTTGAAAACGATACAAGTTTTTTTTCATGTTTATGTATCACGTGGGCCTGAGTTCAGCGCCTGTTGCGTATAGAGTGCGGGCATCGAGAGGCACTTAATTTGCAAGCGTTCATCTTCTGCTGCGTCGACATTTATTTATTTATTTATTTATTTATTTATTTATTTATTTATTTATTTATTTATTTATTATTTCTAACGAGTGCCTCATAGACGCACATCCAATGCGGCGCGTACCTACCACCGTTTCAGCAATTTGAATTATTTAATCTGATCGTTAAATGATTACTTTCAGTACTAGCCTCATGTCGTGATGTCACATCTACGTAACAGTGCTCTAAACGTAACGTTTCTATCTGATTTTTACTTTTTGGCTGAGTCGGAGCTGCTGAGTAACAAACGTAATGTACTGGCGCCATCAAACGGGAGAAGAAAAAAAGAAAGATAGACGAGGGATTTATTGTCTCCCTAGTCACTGTCTCATGCTTTTGCCCTGTTTTTCTCTTCCGCTCGTGTAATTCCCGTTTTTCACGCATTACTGCGATAACGCAGGCGTTGTTAAGCTGCAGCATCGATAAGCACAGTCTCGCGTGCAAGGCGACGCACACGCTGTGCATGCTAAAAGAGCAAATTGGTCGATCAACAAGGGCCGTATATATGAGGAAGCGCGTTGCCACGCAGTTATAACGACGGCTTCCCTTCGAAACAGTGAAGGGATGAGAAAGGGAAGAGGAGGGGAGATCCGTCTCCCAGGAAACGGCCTCGGAGTTCGATGACTGCCGGCAGCCGGACTGAGTCCATTGCTGCATCTTGCGCGAAAATAGGGGGGTGCCCGCATGACGCCGCACTCATAACGCACGCGGCATCGCCGTCGTGGATCTTCGCCATCTGATCCATGGTACACTGAAACATTAACGCCTTTTTCGGTGTATAACGGGTGTATGGGTGTATCATGTCTCGCACTTTAACTTTCGAGGGGTAAGATCAAGTAGTGGTTGCTGAAAAATGCAATTTTCTAGTCTGCCGCCGTGTTTTTCCAAGTAAGGAACACGACAGCTCCCACGCATTGTGAGAGTCAATGTCATGTAAAGCAGTCAGTGACGAGATTGCCTACGCAAGATTGGCCCCGCCACGTTGGTCTAGTGGCTGCGGCACTCGACTGCTGATCCGAAGGTCGCGGGATCGAATCCCGGCCGCGGCGGCTGCATTTCGATGGAGGCGAGATGTTGAGGCCCGTGTGCTGTGCGATGTCAGTGCACGTTAAAGAACCCCAGGTGGTCGAAATTCCCGGAGACCTCCACTACGGCGTCTCGCATAATCAGTGCTGGTTTTGGGACGTTAAACCCCACAAATCAATCAATCCTACGCAAAATTGCCTGGCATTCATCCAAGTGTTGCAAGTACGGTCAACGCCTTTGTACAAAAATAGTTGTACGCGCATCAATATGTATTCCATTGCTACAAGAGCTCTTGACGCTCACTAGAGCCGCAGTCGACGCTAGATAAGGACTATCACCGTAAGTGCTCGCGCGATGGGTTTACTTATACGATATGTACAGCGTTAGAAGAGCCGCCGCGGATTAGCGGTAGCGTGGTTGCCTGGCACCTCTGGGTCCTGGATTCGATTGCCTGACATGACGATTGCCGCAAGCCTGACCCCTCGTGGTACTGGAACTTGCAGGTATCTAGTTGCCGTGTCACATTCTCAACTTCGATGTCATTTAGTAATAGAGTAATAGCTCTTATTGTCCACTTTTCTTCCTTTTTTTATGGGGGGGGGGAGGGTAAACCTATATTAAGCGAGGAAGAAATTGCCAATAAGAAATATTGAAGCCAAGCTTTTCCTACCTAGGAACATTTTACAATGACGCGTTTTCGATTACGGCGGCAACGTTCGCATTTTGGATGGCCTGCCTCGTAACAATTTGTGGTTCTGGTGCGTAAACGCCCAACAATTATTAACTTTTTTTTCTTGGGCGAGTTGGTTCTTGCTACATGACGTGATGTGCTGGCGCCAAAAATACAACTAAAATCAAGGATAACAGCGAAGCAGAGCAGAAGGAAGCTGCTGCCTCTCTGTCTGCTTTCTTCTTAGTTGCCATTTTTCCTCTTTTTGTCTTATTTAGTTTAGCGGCATACTACGTCACGTCAAATAGCTGCCAACCTACAGGCTGAGGAGGAATACAATGAACCCATACCGTTCGTTTCCAAGACCGGAAGTTCGCTCGAACATGGACACAGAAGCTATAACGGTGAACGCTCGGTACGGACAACAGCGACAGCGTCAACAACAGCAGCGGGAGTACACAACCAGGCAACAGAAGCAGCGGCACCGACGTTTCGCCCCGTCTCGCACGCACAGAAATACAGAAAATACAGCAACGAGAAAGCGAGCAAAAGCTACCAGCGAAGCCAGCGCCCTCTCACGCCCCGCTCACGCCCGTCACGCCATTAGGATGGACAGAAAGCGTGCCAGCGAACGCGGCATGATAAAGCGGGGGAAAAAAACACGTCCACCAAAATATGGCGCTGAAAAAAAAAAATGACGTTGGATGGGGTGGACAGTAGTCCACGTACATTTCTTTTCGTCGTAATAGTGAAGGGAAAAAGAAAGAAAAACGGGGCTGTGGATTCCCAAGGGGAAAAAAAATTAAAAAAAAAGAGGCTTATCTAAGAAAAAAAAAATGATCGTATAAGGCTAGGAAGCGTACGTATAAGGTCCGCCCTCACAAGCACAGCCTCCTTCTATTGTGCGCCCGGGCTTCAATTGAAGAATGCCGTGACTGAAAGAGGTCGCAAAAAAAAAAAAAAAAGAAACGTGAAAAGAAGCTTGGGAGCTGGCTGCAAAAAAAAAAAAAGGGGGGGGGGGTTGCAGAAAGGGCGTGGGTGGGCTGGGAGGCGTTTGTGTTGTGCCATCTACACCGATATGATTTCATAAACAGACGCCGCTATGACCGATGGCCTCCCTCCTCTCTCTCCCACTCTGCAGTGTACGGAACGGCTGAGCCAGGTAGGAAGGGGGAGAGGGAGGGGGGGTGTGACCTGACGTTCGTAGCGGAAAGACCTCCTGCGGCGTATAACAAGCACTAGTATGCTACCTCTGTGAAAAGCGCCGAAATAAAGAAAAAACGTAGTCATTCGCACAGTCGTACAACGGTGGACATTGAAACATTAGCCAGCCAGACAAACTCTCTCTCGCTCTCCTGCGAGCACTCACACTATCGCCTTCTTTTGCAGTTGTTATTTCGCAGGTTGCCCTCCATTTCTATAAGTCCAGCTTGCGCATGCTCCCTACTCCTTCCGGCGATATTTCAATAACGGTCTCGCCGACAAAGACCGAGGAAGACAGATGACGCTTCGGGCGCCAATGCCAATCGAGGTCGAAGAAATGTTGACGCGATAGTCTGATGGCTGGGGACGTGAACATTCTTCCCTTTCTCTCTCTTTTCTTTATTTGTGTTTATTTTTATATATATTTGAGGTGGTGTTGGTTCTATACGACACTTTGGACAATTGTCGCGAGTGCGCATGCAACATCACGTGCCGGCCTCATTTGACCGTGGTCTCGCAATTCGAAAAAAAAAAAAAAAACACATCTTGCGTGGGCGTGCGATTGAGCAGGTTCCGTGTTCCCGAACTAACGTGACGCAACCGCTCCTCCTGAATTTCTCTTGCCCTTCTTTACCGACTTTTTGTAACACCAAACTTTATTTACGCTGAAAGGGGCCCTGCAACGCTTTCTGATTATTGCGAAAAAATTGTGCCAGTCCGTCGTCGAGGCTCCTTTGAACATTTGAACGAGATACTATTCCACTGTCGGCAACAGGGAATTTGCAATTTCGTTTCAAACACAGCTGGAAATTACGCGCTCTTCTAGCACTCACTACTTCATTTGAGGCAGAATTAGCGTGTTACGGCAAAAATAATTGTGCAGTCTTTAGCAGACACCATCACAAGATCTCTGACGTCATAAATATTAGTGTGGGAATCGCAGAGTGGCGTCGCCACCTGTATTTTCTTCTTGCGTGTTTTCACACTAATCAGGTGTCTTGTCTTCATATAAGAGAGCTGCTTTTATTGTCGGGAAAAGAAAATCTAGTACTAAAAAAAAAAAAAGTCGTTTTTCATTGGTGCGTCTCTTTAATTTCCCTCAAATTTTCCGTTAGCTTCATCACGTCGTTTCTCTCATTGCAGGATAACAGACGTGAAATGTGTTGTGTCAACGCCATTGTCTTTTCTCGCTGATCTGTGCCGCCTTCTTTTCTTTTCTTAAATTAAACTGGTAGATTGAAGAGGTTGGTGCCTTGAATGCCGAACCGGCTACTCCTCCTCTCTCGGTAATCGCAGCAAGAGTTAAAGAGAGAGAGAGAGAAAGGAAATTCGCACAGGGGTATATAACACAGTACAAACACTAGAAGAGTCAACACTGTGCAGTTTGACAGATCATGAGTCACAATGTTCCGCAGTGTGGACAGGGTAGGAAAAGTAGGTGCACGCGTGTGGACACATAATTCAATAGACCTGTCCCTGTTTGTCAACAATGTGACGTCACGCAGAGCATCGCCATCGACATCGCGGCGGACCAGTTTCGCAGTGGTTGGCAAAAAGCTCCGGCGGCTCCTGCAGTTTGCTCGGGCTTTGCACGCGATGGTACTGTCCCATCCCGAGGTTGCGCGCCGGCGGTTTGTCGAAAAGAAGCTGCAAGTTCGTGGAATGCAGTATCCATACCCCTACACCATTTCGGAATGGAAGAATGACCCTAAAACCTCGACCAAACGTTCGGCTCTGTGTGTACCTCGCGAGCATGCCTAGCCCGTACAATGCAGAGGCCATGAAGCGTTACTGTTCGCTCAAAGCGTACGCTTAGTTAAAGGCCACGTGCATCTAGTGCTTGTCTCGAACTGAGGCACCAACGCCTTCCATCGACTGCTGTCATTCGAAAATCCAGAAGAAAAAAAAAATAAACGATGCCGCTGCCTTAATTTTGTCGCGCGTTTGGCACATCCTACAGCGCAAAAGCTAACCACCGTGTCAAAGAGGCCAGGTATTCGCGCTCATGGTGCATCCGTAAGGCAGGATGGAACCACGCCGAACACTGCAATTTTTGCCAACTAGGCATGGAATGCATGTCTTTCAAAGCAAACACCGCCACGGAGAACCACCGCCATGTCCTACGAGCTGCAGGCAGCGTTCACACTGCGCACTGTACTTGCATGGTCGGTTGAGTTGTAGCGCTCATTTGCATTTCCTTCCGTTCTTTCTTCTCAGGAACTAAACATTTATACGGTCGAAAACAGACGAGACTGGTACTGTCTGTCGCGTCCGAAAACACTAACAAAGTTTTCCTTTGGAGTGCTAGCCCGACGCAAGTTACAGCACAGTGAACGCGAAATGAGAAAATCTGCACAACGTCCGGAACCAGCGCTTACTGGAGGAATGCTTCCGTTTCAAAGTGCCTTCAAAACGCTCACATTTCTTCCTTTTTGTTTCAGTGCTAGTCTCCTTGAAAGCAAACACGCTAGCTACCCGCTCCGGGTGCTCGGAAAATCAAGGTGCGGCATCCTAGTTGATACATGTTTCCAAATGCTGCGGAAGCACAAATAACAAAACGCCTAAAAGCTCTAGGTAACAGGCTAGCACTTACCAGCGATGACATGTTATCCAAAAATCCTGTTGCTGTCCGACGGCTGCTATTTTAGACAGCGCACAGCTCGCACCCACGCTTTCCGTCACTGTGTCGTTTGGACTTCGGAAATCGAGAAGGAAAAAAAAAAAAAAAAAAGCAAGGACCCGATTCCGCTGCCTTTTATCGCGCGTTTGGCATATCCTCCATCGCAAAAGCTAACCACCGTGTCAAAGCGGCCAGGTACACGGGCACAAAACAAACGAGTACAAACTCGGTTCACCCGTACGGCAGCATGCAACCACGCCGAACGCTGGAATGTTTTGCCAACCAGTCCGTTCGCACGTGCGCGCTAGGGTCACGTGGCTGACGTCACGGCCCTTTCGTGACGTACCCCAGGATAGGTCTATTAGTTGCTATATGGGTGCCTGTGAAGAGCGAAACAGGCGAACACAAGAAATTGTATACACACAATATAAAACACACATTGAGAACACAAATTTACCTTGAATACATAATAGTTACATCCCTCATTCAGCTTTTAAGATTGTCAGCTTTCTCTCTCTCTCTCCACGTTAGTATTCCAAGTGAGCTCAATGTAATTGTGGAGGAGGAGGAGGAGGAGGAGGAGGAGGAGGAGGAGGAGGAATAAAGTCGGCCTTACATTGTGCAGCCTTTAAGGAAGCATATGTCTCAAGGCCAGCCTAGCATGCCAAATGCGAAGGCGTCCCTTCAGTAGGCCCTCACCTCAAACGCCACGTTATCTAGCTTTTTCTATTGTTGTTTTGTTTTTTGTCATCGTTCTCTTCCAGACCACAAGTATTCCATAATGCCGCGCTTTATATTTCTCTGGGTGTTCACACCTGGCAGAAGCGGTTAGCCACTTCGTCTCTTCACTTTCGCGCACCGTACATACCGGCCTTTGAGGTGACAGCCAGAGGACGTTGCAGCGATAAACATCGACGTATTGATGTTGCGATTCGCACACGCTGCAGGATCGCGCCGGGGCATGGCGGGTAAGTCTGACCGTGAAAGCAGGGAAATCCGAGAGCCGATGGCTATCGGTCCTCTTTTTGCGAGGCGTCCATCCGTTGCCCCTTGCGACCATCGGTCATACGTATATGAAAGACGGTTGGACGCGCCTTGCGATAAGATGTGTTGTGGCGTCTCTTTGTGCAGAACGGTGTGCCTTGTCACAAAGTCGTTGTTGTTGTTACTACCAACAAAGTGTGCAGCAGCAGCGACCAACTGCTGGTTGTTTCCGTTCGCACTAACCAGGAACTAACAGCTTTCGTGACAGTTTCACCGTTCGCTTTTTTTTTTTTTCAAAGTACAAGATTTCCACCTTAAAAGAGGCCATAGGAGCTTCGGAAAACAAGTAGTTAAATATAATTAATCGCTGTACTGCATCCATTTATAGCGGCTTAGTGTGTAGTAACGTTGCGCTCCTAAGCTGGTGGTTGATGGTTCAATTCCAGGCCAAGACTTGTAGCACTCCGATGAGGGTGAAGTGCAATACCGCCTGTATGCTTACGTTAAGGTGCGTAGTAAAAAAAAAAAAAAAATCTTTTTAAGAACCTGTCCGAGTGAACTCGAATGACCTCCACCACTGCGGGACCCCTAATCATGTCGTGCGGACGCGCAACGCTCCGGAAATATTTTCCTAAAATTAATAGCTCAGCTGCGTCACGAGTTTGTCTAACAGTGCGTAACTTTTATGGGAAAATAGCAAATGTATTCTGTAAAGCACTGTGAACAGAAACATTGCATGCAGTACGCAGTTTGCCGCATGGTCAGTTACTCTGTACTATACAGGCACAGGATTAACGCCTAAATGATATAGTACAGAAATGGTACAGACAACACGAGCACCTGCCCTTTTGATTGCACTTTTTGTTCATGGTTGGCTATGTACACAGAGAAATTTCTCTATTCTCATGTATATTTCTTAAAAATTATTTGACGAGCGTTACGTGTGACTGTGGCTTTTCTCACATGAGTGTTCTTCGCGATGTTTTCAACGACCGCAACAAATGGGAAAAGTACGGACGGATATTCACACGCTAGAGCTCTTTACACTAAAGTATAAACATTGGCGCAACGAAAGCCGTCGCACAACATGTTTACAAGATGTGAATGTTCGCACACAGCAAAAATTCGGCACCAGCACACATAACATGAGTCCCGAGTGTCGTATACGCTCTAAGCATAACAGTCATGCATTCAGGCACACATGCCAAGTTAATACTAAATCACGAGATGAGCGTAACTAGAGATATCTGCTGTCAACTCGGTTAATTTATCGCATCACAGAAAATGGGACATTAAACTAGGAAGGTGGATTTGGTACAGAAACTGCCAGCATAAATTGAAGGACGGAAATTCAACTAAATTATGCGTTCAAGACACTTTTAAAAACAGATTCCATAATGGCAGCCAGTCCAACCCAACCCTCCCCCCCCCCCCCCCCCTTTCGGGATCTAACGCCGGCCATTTGAACACTTCATATTCGTTCTATAAGCAATGTGCTATGCATAAATGAAAACGTGCCCACAGGAGGCCCACGCGGACTTGGAGGCCACGCACGGCCAATCAAGGGAGGACGGATTCGGTCGCGCGGATCTCATTATCGACAAGCGGAGCAGGCTCTACACTGTCACCATGGCAACGACCGTCGTCCCTGAATGACGCGTCATTTCTCCGAGCTCCCCCTCTCCAGCGCACGACGCCAAGCGCGTATCCAGCGTGCCAGCTATACATATACGAATGCTGAACCTGCGCTATACACCGCTACACACAAAAAAAGCGGCGCTCCCGACATGCACGGTACGTATATAGGCTACGTCGACATCGATTGGATTCCGTTTCTTGGCTGCCGAGCGAGTCTCGGAGGCAGGGCGTTCGTCACCGATGCAGCCGGTTCGAGTTGCGACACACGTGCGCTGGGGTGCAGTCTTTCTTGCTTTGCG
This sequence comes from Hyalomma asiaticum, assembly GCA_013339685.2. NCBI lineage: Eukaryota > Metazoa > Arthropoda > Arachnida > Ixodida > Ixodidae > Hyalomma > Hyalomma asiaticum. The sequence continues at coordinate 87,962,453 of CM023486.1, read as the reverse complement.
CAGGAAGTTGAGCGCGCCTTTGTATGTGTTTCATTGCGGTTTCCTCGTGGCTAGCGGATAGTTCTTACTGGCTGACTCCGACACGTCTTACAAGGGCACGCAAAACACGGCGATTATGATAACGTGCGGCTAAAGTCATTTATTATAGTGTTCCAACTTCATTTTTGCTGCGTTTCATGATGTCAGTTTTTTTCCCCACTTTCACATAATCTTCGTCACCTGTGCGAACTTCCTTTCAGTTCTTGTGCGTTTGTATAGTGCTTGCATAAAACAACAACAACAACAACAACAACAACAACAACAACAACAACAACAACAACAACAACAACAACAACAAACACAACAACAATAATAATAACAATAATAATAATAATAATAATAATAATAATAATAATAATAATAATAATAATAATAATAATAATAATACAATGGGCCAGCTCGCGGTGAAGTATGTATGGTGCTACCGTGGTGGTTGTGAGCGCATCTGTAGCGCTGAGGCTGCATTGCGGCGTAGAAAACAGCGAGCTTGAATTAAAAAATACAATTAAATTCATTGGAATATTACGTGCCAAAGCACATCTTATGTAGTAAAGGACTCCGAAATGACGTTGATAACCTGGAGTTCATTATCCCTTACCTGTATCTAAGTGCGCAGGTATTTTTCCATTTTGTCCCCATCGAAATGCGGCCCTCGTGACTGGGAATCGAACTTACGACTTCGTGCTTAGCACCATCACGATATATAGCCGCTGAGCATCCACGGCGGCAGCCGTGTATTCATACACCCGTGCATCCCCATCCGCGCATGCAGGCTGTGTATTAATCAAATTTTCGCCTAGGAGCACTTGAGCAGCACTGTGCAAGAGCGCGTCTATTTCATACATCACCTATCTCGTGGGATGTTGTTTTTTTTTTTTTTAGAAAAATGCGTCGAATTCCCGTACGAAACAAAATTTTTTATTCGGGAACTATGTGAGGCGGTCTGTAAGCTTATGTTTGGCGTACTGCCGGAAGACGGCGCGTAATGTGACGCAGTGCTTTTTCATCGCCGCAACAGTGAAAGAGCGTGGGGCCGGTCACTCGGAACTCACTGTCGCCGGCAAATGCGACGATCAACCATAGCCTACACGCAAAAGGAGGCCATCATCTCTTCGGCGAAGTTTCGAATGCCGCAAAACCGAAAAAACTTGTTGAAATACAAAGTAATACAATGTAATACAAAGAAACACAAAGTAAAAATGACATTGTTGAAATACAAATTAATGGTGACTTTTACCGCGCTTTGTGTGCAGAAATGAATGACTGTTGATTTAGTGATGTATATACACCTTCCCCCCCCCCCCCCCCCCCCCCGCTGTAATGCCTGCAAATGCGATGCAGGTACCGAATTAATAAATAAATAAATAAAACTATACATGCATACGAACCGTCGCCAGTTGGGCCACCTTCACGAGTTCTCATTTCGAAAGCTCGCTTAGACCAGTCACTTTAACTATACAAGCGCCGCACCTGCACCCGCTTTAGCTCGTGAGATGCCTCTTCGACCAGAATTCCAAGCGGGCCGACCTAGTTTAAATCTCTCGCCGGTAGTCGAGCTAGGCGCAGGAGGAGCTGGGGAATTCCCGCGTATCTCGCGTTCCTGGATTGGTGCCCGGCTCACGTCAGTCCCGTACAATTAAAGCTGTCACTCAGCCGACGTGAAGATATTTGCGTAGGCATCTCGGGTCGACGCGGGCGCGCCCAGTATTTTTTTCTTTTTTAACAAGACAGAGTGCGGCTTTAGACACAACAGCCTCGTTACTATACTTGCTACAAACAATGTATGCAGTTGGTGGTTTCCCCAGAATGAACTAGAGAGAAAAGAGTACTTAGCGATAGATGCGATGATAGGGATAGCCAATCCAACAAAAAGTTTGTGCATGCTGTAGCATGGAAAAAAAAAAGTACGAAGCTGGCCGATCATCATCATTTTCATCATCATCATCTTCTTCTTCCGTTCATGTGTCGTTTTGACGTCATATTACGTGACATAGCATGATATCGAGGCCTATACAAAGTTAAGCTGGTAGGTGTAGCGTCGCTTGGTTGCTAGGCAAGGTTATTTCAAGGTCATATTTCGTGACAGGAGAGACATTTCTTGATAGGATTTGGCTAGCTTAAGCAGCAAAACTGCTAAAAAAATCTTAGATGATAGAAGGCTGTCGAGGAGGGGTACTGAAAAATTCACCGTACCGTAAGACCGACACATCTCAATTTACATACCAGGCTGCTACATTCACGCCGCCTGGCCTGCTTGCGTTGCTTGGTGCGGAAGAGTCATTAAAACCCACTCACCCCTTTCTCAATACCCGCAGCTTTTCTGGTATGTGCCCAATACCCGGCTTTTCTCCCTCTCCTTCTCACTTTAATTTTCGCACAATGATACAACAAACACTGGGCCACCCTGCCATTGATTTACAGTCAATGACGCACACTATGTCATGGTCCAGTGGTTCACGCTGGACTACAGTACAAAAACATTCACAGCATATCCACGGGATGAATGATGATGAGTGGGCGAAGCTCCGGAGTGAATCACCGGTAAACCGTTAATCTTCCGTGTAATTCGCCCAGTCGATCATCATGTAAAGACGTGAGAAACACTCTATTCGAACGCTGGGATCTCGCGTTTAACGGGGACGCTAGCACAAACGCGTTAGAAACATGCAGTACACTCTAGTAAGGGGGGAGAGGCCACAGCGTCTTACGCAGCCCCTTACACAGGCCGGAACGCGCACCGCGTTTGCCGACGCCATCACATGACTGCTGAAAGAGTATAAGGCGGAGAGGCCACAGCGTCTTACACCAGCTTCTTACACGCGCCGTAACGCGCTAGCACAAACCCATCATCATCGTTAGAAACGGACAGTCTTTCGCTCTCTCTCTCTCTTTCTGTCTCTCTCACACAAGACAGCAGATGGAAGAGTGAGAGAGCTCGCGCGCCGGGAGGAACGCGCCGAGGGCGAGCGCGAGCGTCCCGGCGCGCGAGCTATCGAGCGCAATCCTAGAACGAGGTGGTTACGACTACAAGGGACGAACGACCCACGCCTTAAGGAGCTTCGCCCCTAAAACACCACGTCCACGACGGCTGCAAAAGGACGAGGTAGTTTTTGGGGCGGCAACATTTTAATCTGAATTTATTTTTCGCCATGTAATCAAGTCAGGATTGTAAGACTGCAAGTAAAAGCTGCCCATGTGTAGCTCTAAGAGCCCGTAAAGCCAACCCACCACCACTCAATTTTTTTTTTTTTCGAATACGCTTGAAAGCAACAACACACTTTATCATTTACAGGATGGCGCTGCAGAAACGGGCTACAGAACGTATAAACAAATGTGTTGGGCAAAATGGTAAGATCTGTAGTGAAAGCATGTATTGTGAAATGTGATAACCAAGGTATTCAGCAAACCTGAAACAGAATACGCCATGCGCAAAGCTATTCATCCGGCAAAGTATGAAACTCGGGTCAAGGGCCACGTTGTTGGCACGTAACAAGTAAGGTATGATATACACTTAACGTAGCTGACGGTCATCATCATCATCATCATCATCATCATCAGCCTGTTTAGGTCCACTGCAGGACGAAGGCCTTTCCCAACGATTTCCAATCCACCCTATCCTGAGCGAGTTGGTTCCACTTTATGCCTGCAAACTTTTTAATTTCATCGCTCCATCTAACCTTTTGCCTGCCTCTGTTACGTTTTCCCTCTCTTGGTATCCATTCCGTTGCTCTTACTGTCCATCTGTTATCTTTCCTCCTCATGACATGCCCTGCCCAGGTCCACTTCTTTCTTTTAATTGATATAATAATATCGGCTACTCCTGTCTGTTCTCTGATCCATTCCGCTCGTTTTTTATCTCTTAGCGTTACCCCCATCATTTTTCTTTCCATTGCACGTTACGCGCTCCTTAGTTTCATCTCTAGTCTTTTCGTTATCCTCCACGTTTCTGCACCGTACGTTAGTACTGGGAGAATGCAGTGATTGAATACTTTTCGCTTTAGTGAGAGCGGTAAGTTTCCAGTCATGATTTCGTAATTCCTTCCGAATCCGCTCCAGCCCATCCTTATTCTACGGAGAATTTCTTTTTCATGGTTAGGAGTTCCTGTTATTAACTGTCCCAGGTATACGTATTCGTTTACACATTGTAAGGGTTCATTGTCGATTTTAAATTCCTGTTCCTTAGCTAGGCTATTGAGCATAACTTTGGTCTTCTGCCTATTCATTTTTAATCCAATTTTAATACTTTCCCTGTTTAGGTCATCAATCATGTTTTGTAGTTCGTCTCCATCATTGCTAAAGAGCACAATGTCGTCTGCGAATCTTAAATTGCTGAGATATTCTCCGTCTATTCGAATTCCCTTGTCTTCCCAGTCTAGACGTTTAAAGATTTCCTCTAAACATGCAGTGAATAGCATCGGGGATATCGTATCTCCCTGTCTCACGCCTCTCCCGATCGGGATTTCTCTGCTTTTCTCATGTAGGAGTAGTGTGGCTGTGCAATCTTTGTATATGTTGTTGATGGTTTTCACGTATATGTCAGGTACCCCTTGTCTACGTAGAGCTTCTAGAACTGCTTGTATTTCTATCGAGTCAAATGCTTTCTCGTAGTCGATAAACGTCATATAAAGAGGTTTGTGATATTCCACGTACTTCTCGATTACTAGGTTGATAGCGTGGCTGCGGTCCATTGTCGAGTAACCTTTCCTAAAACCAGCTTGTTCTCTCGGTTGATTAAAGTCGAGTGTTTCTCTTATCCTCGTAGAAATTACTTTTGTAAATAGCTTGTATATTACTGGGAGTAGGCTAATTGGTCTATAATTCTTTAACTCCTTTATGTCACCTTTCTTGTGGATAAGGATTATATTCGCATTTTTCCAACTGCTTGGTATACTACATGTCTTGACACATTTCGTGAAGAGCGATGCAAGTTTTTCAAGTACAATATCTCCTCCGTCTTTAATCAAGTCGGCTGTTATACCATCTTCACCAGCTGCTTTACCGCGGGACATGCCTTTGGCAGCTTTTTTGACTTCGTCAGCGGTTATACATGGAATTTCGGTGTCCTCCTCAGATTCTATTTCTATTAAGGTTGTATGGTCTGTCTGAGAACTGTACAGTGCAGAGTAGAAATCTTCTGCTACTTTTAGTATTTCGTTGAAACTGTCGCACAATGATACAATGTACTTACAATCAAAAGTGCCGACTTTGTTTGAATGAACATTACTAAAAGGACAATTAAATAAGTACAATCTTTCTCGTATTATTAATTTTCTTTTTCACATTACGATGCCCCTCCCCTTTCTCTCCTTTCTGAAGAGAAGAAGCTTGGCAACATATAAAACGTGCGAAACGAAAATACAGGCAGCGACACTACTCCGAAGTTACTGCGCTATATATACAAAGTGGCGTGGATTTCGGCGGCGCCTACTAAGGCCTACAAAACTAATTATCGGGAAAAATGATGTACCTACATTCTGTTTCCAATGAAGCCAAAGATTTAGTGTACGCCATAAATATCAGAAATATTAATTGGACCAAGGTGGCCAATACGCGAAAAAAATAAAAGGAAATCGAGTTTATCACATCATCTGCTCTAATCTTTGGCGCGAAGTTAGCAGAGAAACTGTGACCTAATTTATCGGTTTGATCTGATTAGTTTCTGTAGTTTTACGTTCAAAAACCAGCTATGATTATGATAGACGCTGTTGAGGGGGCCTCCGGAATTTTTTTCTTTTTTAACGTGTGCTTACGTCGCACAGTACATGGGCCTGAACATTTCGACCTAATTTATTGGTCTCAACGACATCAGTGTTTCACTTTAGTGTCTTTTTGGGAAGCGATGACAACGTCAATCATGACTTTGGTTCTACGACACATGGGCCAAGTTTACAGTTTATTTAAGTTCGTGAGTGCCCTCGCGAACTGCCAGTCCAACACCGTCATTGCCTGGCATTTGATTTCACGAAAAGCATACTGGCGTACGAACTTCCTCGCAAAAAAGTGAGAGCAAATAGACATATTGGTAGTGATTGTATATATCTACACATGCATTATATTAAGCCACTCATAACGACACCAGATATGACGATATGCTTTCGACGATCAAATTATCCAGATTTCTCAACTTTCCCACTGCCAGACATTACTATAAACAGTTATAACGATCAACCTTCGCTGTTTTATCAATATCGTCATAAGTGTATTGCACTGCGTAGTTCGGTCCAGTCTGGCAGCAGCAGATGTGGTTCAGACGTCCACATTGCCAGGGTGTACTCTTCAGCTCTTCAGCAAATGCGCACTTTCGGTGATGCGGCTGGTGTGGCCGCATGTGTTGACGGGACCCCTACAACACGTGCCTAATGGACTGGACCCAGCGTAGCGGTCATTCTCAGAAGCGGCCAAATTTCGGGCCTCCATCCCCTCAGCGGCGGCGGTCTCTGTGTGTGTGCGAACTGGTGAAGGCTGGGGGCGGCAGTTGCAGGGCCGGGGACCACGAGAGGACGGAGAGAGGGTAGACGATGGGGTACGACGTGGCGGGGGGTTTTTCACAACGGAAAAGGGTTTGGTCTCTAGCAATCACTTCCGTTCGGGAGGAACTGTTGTTGTTGTGCGCCTTCCGCCGGTGGGCCCAGACGTCCAGCTGGTCCGGAAAGAGATCGAAAGGTAAAAGAGAGCTAAGCAAAAGTGCAGGCAACAAACGAGAGCTGCAGAGTGTACGGAATATTCGCGGGGAGCTTTACCTCTTCCCGCTCTTTCACTCTCTCTCTCCTTCGCTCGCTTTCCCCCGGCTGCGTCCCATCAATAGCCAGATCTAGCCCGATCCATCCGTAGCGTGCCTTTGAGCACCACCCCCTTGTGTGCGCGCTCTCGGACTCGGTATGAATGGGGATGCTGCGAAGAGCAGTTCGCAAACCGAACGAGCTGTAGGCTGCAGGGGTCATCGACCACCCGGTTCTGAAAATTGTAGCCTTGCAGGCTCGGTCGCCATGCTGATTTTTGTGTGCCTATCTGCGTATACCTTCCGGCGTGTCACGTTCCTTACACTTATCTTTTCTCGTTTGTTCTTGTGTGTTTTGTAAGTGTATAGTGATTGTTTACGGCGTCGCGTAGTGGGGGAGTGCCTCCGAAGTTGTCGAGAGTCGCTGGTGCCATTGGTCACACCACTGGTTGCTGGGGTTATTCAATGTAGCACTTTCGCCGGGGATATACTCGACATAGAGAAAAGATTATCGTTCTCGTACGGTCGCTCAGCACATCAACGCAACCGTCACATAAAGATAAATCCTACAGATCCCACGCATTACGTGAATCGATGTCATTCGAAGCAGTTGGCGACAAAATTTCCTATCCCGAGTTTGCATTCAGTCAAGTGTTACGAGTACAGGATCAACGTCTTTGTGTGATTTGAGTGGTTGTGTACGCAGCATGGGTTTACGGGGCATATGTCGGCCGCACTATGTCGACAAGATCGTAGCTCATGACGTAACGTCGGCACTCACATTGGTGCGCAGACGTCTGTGTTGTCGAAGGGAAACACACGCTACGGTGCGCTTAAGTGCACGTCATAACTGTCATTTGCTGGAGTATACCTAGAGGTCGAGGAGAGGTGGACCAATGTACGTTGGGTGATAGCATTTCACGTTATAGTTTCTTCACATTACTATTAGAGCGCTTAACACTAACTAGAGCCGCAACTGGCTTTACAAAAGCAACACCACCACGACTGCTGATGTGAGCGTTTTATTTCCGATATGTAGCACGCGGATGAGGAGCCGCTGTGGTCTAGTGGTAGCGCGTCTGCTTGCCACCTAGGCGACCCGGGTTCGATTCCCACAGACCTAACGCGTGGTAGGTTGACGCTTATATGTGTCTGTCTGTTTTTCATGTGTACATTTGTATTGCAAGCTACAACAAACGGTGTGTATTCCTCTTCTTTAACCCATGCAAAATTTATTCGGACAAAGATTTCAATGCTTACTTTGGCTCGTCTTGATTAGCATAAATTGAATCGTGAACAGTAAGTCACCTGTGGCGCATTCCCGCCGACTTCGGACCTATAGCTATGAGTACCAACCACACGTGATCTTGTTATCGTTAATCGCGACGTGCACGACATCCTACTCACCTCACAGGTTTACGAAGAATCATATGGTGAGGAGTGCATCTGGTACAATAACATACTCTACGCATACAGGGAAGAACTGACAGCAAACGAGCAAATCCGCATATTTCAGACCTATACAAGTGCTATAAATAAATGAGTAGCGAAAAATAAATAACTAAGGACAAAAAAAGAACGGCGATGAGGTTGCATAGCATAACAGCAATGACAGCAAATAACAGTGCACATTACTTCTAATCGCATCACTCAACCAACGTAGCGCAACACTAGCCTCCATTAGCTGTCATTTGGGCAACCTTAGCAGGCGTCAGCGATCCCTAGCCACTATTAGCCGACACCACCTATCAGAACTCAGTGCTACAGAACAACAGTAACAACAGTTTTAGTTTACAGCCAATAGCTTTTGTTTGTCCATAAAGAGGCAACACAGCCGATTTTAGCTATCACTGCTAGAGGCTAGAGGTGCGCGAATATTCGCCAAATGCTACGCTTTTAACATTCGTATTCGATTCGCCAAAATTACAGTGAGCGGACCGATCCTCCAGCAACGGTTCATTCATTGTCGCTTTTTAGGGACAGCGAACGCACGATTTCTGTTGCTCTAGGAGGCCTGCACGCGTTCAATAGGTACCAAGGAGGCTTTAGTTATAGTTTAACAGACGTAAAGGCTATAGAGCCAGGGCTTGTGGTAGACAAACTGCGGACCTAGGGGTTCTGAACCAGTTTAAAATCACGTAAATGTAATCTGGCACAGGCTGCAAATGTTGACATTTAGTCAGGTACCGTTCATATACACGCATATCCAATGCGGGGTTGAGCGCACGTTGTTTTACCGTCGTTCATCGCGACGTAAATGTCAAAAATGTAAATTTATCGATGTAGCGAGCCATGACCCATTCCAGTCGTGCATTCGTACTCTTCTATGCCAATTTGGGTATGAAATCCTAAGTTGGGTGTTAATGCATGAATTTGGGTACGAACGCAGTTAACGAGACACGAGTGTTTGATCTTTTCCATTATTTTTTCTCTTTTTTTTTTCAATTTCACCGCATCATAAGGCTTTCTTAAAAAAAAATCTACACGGAGCAGCCACACATTCACCAACCAAACCGCACTGGCGGTCGACAAGGCACGCTTCAAGCAAAGTTGAGAACCAGCAAGCACAGGAGAGCCCCAAGAAGCCGTGACTCGCGGTCTACTACAGCAACCACCATCTATATAGTAGTAGGCCTGAACGTGGCGGTCGTGATGTAAAGAACACAAAACCACACCTTGCGTGTAACAGAAGATATCTGTCAAGTGCACAAGGCGCTTTGTGCGCGCAATTCTTACGCAAGGCGGGGAGGACCACAAAAGAAGCAGGCTCTCCCACCCCGATACAGTGTTCCTTTCCACGCAAGGTGGGGCGAAGAACGGCGCTTAATTCACCAAACAGCCCTCTCGATGACAGGTTGAAACGGGGACACATGAATGGCTTCGGGAGGCCGGCCCTCTTTGCTTATAACGCCGTCTCAAAGAAAGCGGAACGAACTATACACCCCCCTCTCCCCTAGAAAATATAAAGAAATAAAGATATCTACCTTCCTGTGCTGTGTCATACAGCAGGTTTACAAAGAACGCTATTTCTTGCATCAATATATTGGGAAGCTCATAGGCTTATTTTTTTTTTCTTTTCAAACATCTTTGGTTAAGGGTAAAAGACTTCGTTCGGCAGCGGGAGACGCTGCTCACAAGCGAGGACCTGGAGGGCCCTCCTATACGCCAAGTTAGTGGCACTGACATATTGAAACCATTGTTTTCTAGCGAACAAAAACTGGACACCTTGCACACGACAGTACAGGAGCAACCTTAGATTTCAACTGAACCATAATCGCATTCCAGACATCATACAGCCATCTCACTGAGCACGCGTAGGGGCCACGTCACATTTTAGTTTTACAAGATTTTTTGAAATAAGTATCGTCCGCCTTCTCTGCTCCGTCAAACTTTGTCTCTTGTCACTCAGATTATCAATTCCCTTCTTCGTCGACGCAATTGAGCGAGTTCTGCTGGCTGTATCTGACTTAATAAAGTAGAGAATTTTCATAAGAAATTATCTGACGTCAGCACACTGCCGTATAGCGGTAGAGATAGATTGCGACTTTAAGGACACTGTCTACAAAAGGTTCAGCAAGAAGAGACAAAACAAAAGGGCGCACGCAAAACATTCACTGCTGGCAAGAAGCCACGTTCCAGGGACATTTCTGCAGGCATCGCTTCGTCGGCGTCTGTCTCCGTTTATGTTATTTGCATTTTCACAGACGGGCACTCGCTCTCCAGTTTTTTTTTTTTGTTTCCCCTTCGCGCTAAGCGGCGTTACCGTCTGTGCAGCCTGTGCATATCATTACGCAGCCGACGTCCAATCCGACGCCGACGCAATGAACGTGACGACGCCCGAGTACTATACGACGCGCTCGAATGCCTGCCCCCCGTGCTCCCGTTTAAAATTCACCGCACGCGCAGTTCGGCGAAACCGGAGTGGCCGCCTGCCTTCATTAAAGATGCAAAAACTAACACGGGTTACAGATACGGGCGACAGACAGGGCGTTGTATGTAGCGGCTGTGGCAGGGCTTTTCCCACATATATTAAAAGGAATCGGGCGATTTTTACTGAATGCAGCATGAGCGGCGCGGGCATGTTTCTATGGAAATGATAAAAGGAAGTCGTGTTTCTACACAATTGACAGAAGTATTCAAGCATGCCTGTTCTACGAAATACCCGGACGCAAATTTCGATTGCTGTTTGCTTTATTACGCATACAATGCAATGAGAATCGGTGCAAAGCTCTCCCTCCCTCCTCCTCTCCACCCCCCACCACCCAGCGCGACGCGGCTGTTGCATGCGGCGTTTAGTCTGAGAGCGAGACGGAGGCATGCACAGCCGAAGATAACTACAGTACCACATTCGTTCTCGGCTGGTTAAGAAGAAAGGAAACGGATTCGAAATGCGAAGGCGATCGACCGGTCGCGAACAGCTATTACGCGCAGAATGTCTTGTGAACCAGACCAGCCGAAATTACGAATCCTTTTGTCCGTAAGAGTCACTTTCCATTTAAAGATCGTGTTCGCTGATGCATAAAACCACAATCACATGGCAGTTGCTCTTTCGAGCACCCCTGACTTTGCTCTCAGGCGAATGCAGGCTGTTCTCTGATTTCTGAGCCCAAAGAGCGCTTCGTCCTTTTTGTCACATGTTTATCGTGTTCCTTTGTTTCCGCTCCTCGTTTTTGGCGCATCATGAAGGATAAAGCGCAAGTATTAATGCAGGTAGGTACGTTTCAGAAACCCATAGCAAGAATGGGAAAACCCACTGTGAGCGAAAATATCTTCAACTCTTGTCCTATCCTTGCGCGTCCTTAAGATTGCGCCATCCCTTTCGCATGCCCATTAAAGTTCATGACGTCCAATGTTTCCAACGGAAAGTGTTTCTTTTCTACTCGCTCGAAAAGGATTTAAAAAGAAAGCAAGAGTAAGAAATAAATAAGTGCAAATGGGGCAAATAAATGAACCTAAGCACTTCTTATACCACGCTGTACGTGTGGTGGTACAAGAAGTCCATATACGAAGCGGAGAGATGAATTATTCTCATATACGACGCCTTTCACTCTGCCTGCCGGGTAGTATGCACTGCAACCATGCATTAGCTCAGCTACATGAGCACTCGATGCGAAATCTAACGGGAATCTTGCGCCCGACCTGTTCGTCCCTACTCCTTCCTTCCCTTTATTGATCGTCAGGCTACCACACATCCCTTCTATAGTTTTTCAGGAGAATTCGACATAAATAAATAAATAAATAAATAAATAAATAAATAAATAAATAAATAAATAAATAAATAAATAAATAAATAAATAAGACAAGCGCTCCGGGGAACAAAGACTCGAAATGAGTGAAAGGAGAGACCCTGGTAATGGGGAATTCGGGAGAAAACAGCTCGAGACGACGAGAAGCGGCCAAATCTAGGGAAGCAAGAACAGAAAAGGAGGGAAACGCGGAGAGGATAAAATAAATAAGCAGGGACAAGGAGGCGCGATGTAATATCGACTGACAGAGCCACGTGGCAGCGAGCTTGCGACTCGAACGAAGCCTGCCTCTCACAGCGCGGACGAAGAACGGGAGAGAGTACGTAGGGAGAAGAGGATGTGGACGCGGCGTTTTGGGGAAGCGCGCCCGGGAGAGATGGAGTGGAGAGGGGGATTGCCTAGCGGGGCGGGTGTTTAGCGATCTCTCTCCGCGCGCGCTCGGCTGCCAGTCCTGTCTGCCTCTTGCATCCTACAGTTGTCGCTCCCGTTTATCGATCGATGCTCCGTTGCCCGTCTTCAAAAATAAAGCAGCGAGGAACGAGGGACGGATGAAAGAATTCGGGAGGCGGAGGGAAAGCCTGGGGAAGGAGAGGGAGGAAAATGGCGAGAAGCGCGATATGTAAGGGAAAAGAAAGGAGAGTGCGGGGCAGCAGTTATAAGGGAGAACGGTGCATCGACATTGGTAGCCGAAACAGGGCGCCGCGGCCAATCAATATTTCACAGGGCAGGCCGGAAAGGCGGCGCGCTTGCTGTTTCCCGGCGAACGCGTCCGCCTCGGCTTTCGGTGGATTGCGCGGGGGAATAAATGGGACGCCGCCCTTTTTTTTTTTCATGTCTAAATATAGAAAATGTTTTTTTAATCTGTTCTACTCTGTGAACAAGGGGCGAGTAGCGAAGCTTGGATGTGCTTTACCTCAGTGGACGCATATTTTAAACAGGTATCTCTTCATTATTATTATTATTATTATTATTATTATTATTATTATTATTATTATTATTAAACTGACATAAGCTTCCAACGACCACACTCGCGTCGCTTTCGCATCGCGCTTTTCTTTTTGAGTAGCTTCACTGTGGAACACAAAATGTGGAAAAGACAGCGTACAAGCGCCAAGCTTACGTCGTTTTTCTCCGGGTTGGCTTATTTGTTGAATAGTTTCCAGACTGCAGTAGCGACATGCGTCATCCTGTCACTGCAGGTTACATTACGGACGGGTGGCAGAAGCATCCGTGTCGATCTAACCACGGCCCAAGCTACGCTGCCCCCGGCGAGCCTGTATTTAACCTAGTGTGCCGTATGCACATGCACAGCATGTCAATGTATTCACTAAACACGTACGACGAATCCGATCCGCGGCGCGGCGCCAATTTCTCCATCACACCGCTGTCGCATCCGAGACGCCATGTCTCCTTCTCGGCCTGTCAATATCGACTCGACTCCGAACTCGTACCGCTGCAACGAAGTCAGGAGCGAGATACCGTGTGCCTCCGAGAAGTGCCCCCATCGCCTGGCGTGTAGACCAGGGTTGTCCCGCCTGTCGAACGTGATCGACGTAGACAAGTGACGGGAACTCGTGCTGCTAAGTTCGCTGGCTGTCACGTCAACTTTCGTCGCCGTCCCGCGGGCTGAGGATTCCCTTTTAGTGCTGAAGCCAACAGAGATCTGCAGGTCCGCCTCTCCACATTAGGTCGTATGTGAAGTGCAGAGAACGTACACCTTGTTTGTTCAACGCACTTCTTTGCGTTCATGGAAATGCAAGGGTAATCAGCGAAGGAAGTTGACGGAAGTTGGGCTCGCCAACTATACACTGGGAGTTATGAGACAACTGAACTTGATTAGAACAAGTACATATACAGGTATACAACAGGATAGATACGAGGTGTCCTTATACCCCTGTCACACTAGGCGTTTTAACGTCATTCGACCCATGGTGGTGCTACACACGAACAAGTGATGTCATTCGTTTACGATATCAATGACAATAGTTACAAAAGAATTTGTCGACGTGAGTGCAGAGTGGCTGAAAAGTCGTCCTATTATCGCCGTGTAGCAGCTGAATAATGTCATTCGATACGAATGTCATTGCGTTCGAATGACATTAAAACTTCTAGTCTGACAGGGGTATTATTCTAGCTGCTACCTTAATTTTCATCGTCAGTTATACATATGAACCAAACGGCTTTCACCAAGTTGTTAAGGTTTGGCGTAGTAGCAAATATGAAACATCTCGTTTTTGCGCTCGATTCGCAACGCGACAACCTAAATTTCAGGGTATAATTTCTTAACACGCATTTCCTCGCTTTTAACACAGACACGCTGTAATATTATAATAGAACGCTGGTTGCAACGATAATTACTGCCAGCTGCCATTACTACTGCACAATCAGCACTTACAGTGCGTAACCATACAAAAGGAGCCTACTGAAAAACTCGTTCTAATGGGAGCAGAATTGACTCCCGTATAGCATTCAACGTTCGCTTGTTGACGTGCACGGTCGGTTTTCGAACACGGAGTTCACCAACTCTCCAAAAGAACTCCGGCGATTTTTCAGTGTCTACTGATCTCAATAAAATTTCCAATATATATTCTCCTCGGTACAGTAACAATATATGCCAAGTCAGGCGGATGTAGGTCATTTAATTTTCCTGTAAATGAATTTTAAAATTTTTAGCGGATTCTCACGCGGGCCACCCTGTGTTTTTGACTTCACTTCCGCACTGCCTGCCCGAGCCAGCGGGCCTTCAAAAGCAAGCTTTCAAAAGCAAGCTTTCAGTTGCTTATTTAAAATTATTGGTGCATATCTGAGCAATCTGAACCACCCTGGCGGTTACAGGACTATCAGTACCATTGGAAAACGTTGACATCAGAAAAAACCGCCAGAGCTGCCCTTTAACTATCAATATTAGCTACATTGCGCAGAGCTAATGCTCTTCTCACTGACGCTCTTCGTTGTTAATCAATCACCTGTCGTTTCATTGCTTTCCCGACATCGTGAATTCATCTCGTTCGTACACAATAACCAGCATACGAATCATCCTTCGCCACTTTCACTCTCTCTCGTCGGGCGTGTATTTACAATATTAAATCCGTCCATGCAAAGCCGAGCAGCACGCAGATACCCACGTGCTGTCTATGTACCCGCTGTACACAGCATTCCCTTTCTCTTGGAGACACACAATGCAGGGTGTCGAGGGTCACAAAGCCTCCCTACTGAGTCACGTTCGCAGACAGCCTCGTCCCTTAGCTGCTCCATCCAGATACGTCTTTCTCTTTTTCTCTTCCCTACTGATCTAGCCAACCCGTTTTGTTTGTTTGTTCGCGTCAGACGCGCCCTCTGTGGGAAGCGAGCGGCGCGAGCGCGTGTGGGGTGGAAGGGGGAGAGACGAGCCTGTTTCTACACTATAAGAGTGTGTACCTCTCTACCGGGATCCCTTCTGCCTTATTTAGTACACAGGATCGGGAGGCATTGTTGGTTTCCCAGCGGCGTGGCCATGCTAGTATAGCGGGGTAACGGACTGAGACACCCTTTTGTCGGCCGGCCGGCCGTCTGTACCGACACACGACGGAGTCCGTTATGGAGGGGTGATTCATCCCGACGCTCCGAACCGATTGTCCGGCGCGATTGTCCAGGAGACGTTCCTGGTGCTCGCACTAGCGTGGCTGCCACTAATGCCGCTGCGGATGGATTAACCATCTGGGGCCCGTTGTGGTGTCTGGACACCGGAGCGCTTCCCTGGGAAGCGGCTGGCGCCTTGTTTACGTTGAGCCCAAGCAGCGCCGCAACATCGGACGGCCGCAAACACGACTGATGGGGTCATGTATTGCCTGCTTACTCTGCGATACCTTAGACGTAAATGCAAAATCTTTCGTGTTACTGGCACTGTATCTGTAGGTCTATATTGAGGCTAGAATATTCCGAACTGCGACAGCACTCTATAAAATGTTGGTACCCTTCGAAGCTTCTCTTGTCCCCACTACATAAATGTCATCTATCTTGAGTACATTCCGCCTCTGCGGCGCTGTGCGCCCCGTACTTCCAGATCATCACCAGTACGCCAAAGGAATGTCTGTGACAGACTGCAAGACTATAGGTATACACACACATGCATGCTGCGTGGTCTTCTGCGTCAATCCATATGTATACTTCGTATAAAATACAACTATCTGCAGGACTTCGCTCGTATTCCCCTAAAACTCTGTCTGCCTAGACCTACTTCCAAGAGAAGATAACAGCGTCAATCACGCAGAGTCCATGTGTGATTAGCAGACGCTCTCTGGAAAATGGCAAAGAGCATGAACTGACTAACCGAAAGCAGCTCTGCCTGACCCCGCCGCTCTCCTGAGCTCACTAAGTTTGTTTTTTGCTGTATTCGCACGATCTCTTACAGCTACGCTACATATAGGCCGGAGCACGTATTCAGAAAAACGTCTTACGCTGGAATTTTTCCTAATAGAAGTTTTCAGCCTAGCGTAATGCTCGACATCTAATAAAACCACGTCGGCGGGCCAATGGAAACAAGAATTTAAGAACAGAAAACATTGCGACTTAGGCTCCGGAGCCTTTGTAATTCATATACGCATTCCTCTTTCTGCAATCGTGGACAAATCGCTCGGGAATACGAGAGTGTTGACGGCACGGGTCAAACGTTTCTGCGTCATCTCTAGATCATGAAAGGCAAACGTGAGCAACTTGGCACCACGCGGATGCCTAATTTAGCGATTCAGCTAAACCTAATGTTCTCCTTTAATAGCTCCCGCCTTTGAGTCGTTTGCGTGTTCTTTGAGTGCCGGCGCAGCTTTTGATGTCGAGTTCACTGACACTTAAGTTGTACTGCCTGATATGGAATACCTGCGCCCCACCAAGACTCTATGGCCAAACAAGGCACCGCCGGCTCCGCTCGAAGAGTCTGCTGCAGCTCGTCTACAACTTGTACGTTGGAAAACGCCGCTAAGAGGTTTTCAACAAAGGGAAAGAAAGAGACTCGGGCTCCAAGGACAAAGGAAAAGATGCGCTATCCGACGATTTCTTTCTTTTTCTTTCTTTCTTTCTTTCTTTCTTTCTTTCTTTCTTTCTTTCTTTCTTTCTTTCTTTCTTTCTTTCTTTCTTTCTTTCGCATTATATAATGGACGCATCATTGTACCCGCCACCCCGGGTCCTTGTTTTCTTATTCTTTCCGGGCTAATTGCTCGCCTTCTCTCGCTCAGCGCTTTGTTCTCCAGTCACACCCATTAATCTTCGTGACAGTTCACTTCGTTAGCGAAAGCTCCCGTCCCAAAGCCTGCCACTGTGCCGTCACTACACACACACACACGCTGCTCTTCCCGATACAGGAGCTGCCCGAGTACCTGCTGCTGCCGTTTCAAGAAAACGCAAGCGCGTCACCGACAAAGACGCCGGAACCCCAGAAATGCCATCACATCTATCCCTCGATCCTGCCGAAAACAAGCCTTGTTCTTTTCCACGCGAGTGTACATACGAGAATAGACACCACGACACACCGCCTTGGAAGGATAATATGCGAGGAAGGCGCATATGTGTACACCCTGCAACAAATGCTTACGGGACGTAAGAGAGAGAGAGAGAAAAGGCAGGGAGGTTAACCAGGCGCGTGAAAGTTTCGATAATACATACTACCACTTCCAATACTACCAATATAGCCGCCAATAAACGTTTCCGACGGCAGAAGTTCTTGTAATCTATAGAGACTGAAAGCCTTAAATGAAGGCTGTGTTCCTAGGCTAAGCGGTAATATATCTTCATCGAGAGTTCCGTGTCCTCCGATCTTTTGCTGTTGGGTGTACGTAGCTGTAGCGTACGAGGAACTAAAGAATAATTATAACAGACAACAATGCCATTAGGACTTAGATTATTGGACTGCAGTGTTGTTATTACAAGGAATAAGCAACGTCAATGAACAGTTAGCCGACGTCGACAATCCCAGAGCCATTATCCAGGCAACATTAGCCGACGCCGTAACAATAGGCTGTGCAAGCCAGTGCTTGGAGCGGAGACTAAATAATGCTACGAAGGCGCTTAATGTTGTTAGTGGGGTTTAACGTCCCAAAACCAGCTCTGATTATGAGGGACGCCGTAGTGGAGGTCTCCGGAAATTTCGACCACCTGGGGTTCTTTAACGTGCACTGACATCGCACAGCACACGGGCCTCAACATTTCGCCTCCATCGAAATACAGCCGCCGCGACCGGGATTCGATCCCGCGACCTTCGGATCTGCAGCCGAGTGCCATAACCACTAGACCACCGTGGCGGGGCTACGAAGGCGCTTAAGTCGCCTTAGGCGCGTTAAATGCAAAATCACGATTTGTCCGGAGTGTGACGGCTATCGATCGATTGACGGGGTTTTACGTCCCAAAACCACGATATGATCACGAGAGAAGCCGCAGTGGAGGGATGCGGAAATTTCGAGCTCATGTGGTTCCTTAACGTGCACTAACATCGCACAGTACACAGGTCGCAACGTTCGGCCTCCATCGAAATGCAGCCGCCACGGACGGTATTCAATCCCACGACCGCACAGGTCACAAAACTAAAAGGACAAAAGCGTAAAGGCAAGTACCGTATAGTGTCCTGAACATTCAGGTCATATATAATCGTGACTCTTGAGGTTGTGACAACGGCAGTGCCGCCTTTGTGTGAGCCGCCCTCAAAGGTCCCTGATAGAGTGCAGGAAACGTCGTGCTCGCCATGGCATGCAGTGGCGATTGAGCGGTGTCTAAAAACGAGAAACCTGCGTGCTGACTGAACGCGGAGGATAAAGTCGCGACGACGGAAACAAACGATGACAGAGACTCTCAGGGCACTGTTCTTTTCTCTAATTGTTTCGTGGAGGGCAACCTCAGTTGTTGCACAGCGACGACTGGAATGCTCTTAGCTAGCGCTTAAGAGACGTAAAAGCAGTCAATCCTCGTTTCTATCTATCTATCTATCTATCTATCTATCTATCTATCTATCTATCTATCTATCTATCTATCTATCTATCTATCTATCTATCTATCTATCTATCTATCTATCTATCTATCTATCTGTCTGTCTGTCTGTCTGTCTGTCTGTCTGTCTGTCTGTCTGTCTGTCTGTCTGTCTGTCTGTCTACTGCCATGAACACCACGTCAGTTTTACCGTGCGACTCCAGTTGTATTCGATTAAAGCTGATTCATTAGCCATCTCTTGCCGGATATAGCGGGATCTTGTCATTTCTGCTTCAATTATTTGTCAAGGCGGAGAGGAATCACGATACAGATCGTAGTCTGGTAAGAGATAATTAAGGGAGCTGTATTAATTGTATTCGAGACGGCTTAGGTAAGGGTACTCTACCAGACTGTGCAATCAAGGCCGAGTAGTAATTCAGCCGCGTTCATTTCTGAAAAATCGAGCGCTAAGATCAAATTTCATATTGTCCTCTAATTGCGTGTCAAAATGCTTTCATACTCCAATTAACACTAACGGCAACTTCTTATTCCCTTCCTCTTTTCAGCGCAGTAATGACGCATAGACATGGAGCGGTTGGCGATGGACGAGGAAACACCGGACTGTGAAGCGTCTGTCGAAGATCTCTTCTGCTACAGTGATAAAATGCACATAAAGTGCGCAATGAAATACAGCGTGATATTAAGCGACACCCGCCGCGGTCATTTGAGCATTTTACGCAGTTTCATCTTAGTAGCCAACGCGTCACATCACGACAGTGTGAGGCCTAGGCTACAGACTTGTCCTTACACTTGCAAGGTAGCGGGTTTTCACACTTGCTTTGCAAAACAATGCAGAGCCTCACAGCTGCCAAAATGCAGCCGTCACACGAACGTCATGAGTGTTGACTAGCGTGCGCGAAGCTTACGAAAGCGTCTGCGCGCACGTAGCTAACTCCTGTAAAGCTGTGTTCTCTGCAATTGCAGCCGTTGTGTGGAGAAGCTCGTCCTTTTCATCTTTGGTAACAAGAGTGGATGCGTTCTTAAGAGCAATTTACACGTGTTCACGGGAATAATATGATAGAAAGATAGGAGTGGGTAAAGGAAGCACCATTGTGAAGCGTAATCGGAAATGGCAAACCCCAAGGACATCAAAATGAACCAGACATTTTTCTAAATGGGGCGCTTAACGATCACGGCACATGCATTGTGCAACACGTTCTTATAGAAAGACAACTATTTCCGTTGCACATGATCGCGAGGCAAACCCAGGCTTTCTTTAGAGCGTAACTTTGTTTCTTCCCCTTTCTTTCTTTCTTTCTTTCTTTCTTTCTTTCTTTCTTTCTTTCTTTCTTTCTTTCTTTCTTTCTTTCTTTCTTTCTTTCTTTCTTTTTTTGCCTTTGTCTGGACGAATTTTACGTCAGCAGGAGGAATCCGCTACATTTCTTGGGCGTGTTTGTGAATCGTGCGAGCTTTAGTTTGGCAAGTTTAGGAACAAGCAGTATTTTATCCATCGTGTCACATGCGCATTCGTCATTCGCTTTCTAACGCCAAAGTATGGTGTAACATGTATAACAATAAAATTTTAGCCACGCACATCTCGATACGCGAGGTGTATCTAAACAACATAGCCGAAGTGAAAAAAAGAAGTCGATGTTGACACTTTTACGACAACACAAAATATAAAAAAAAAGCCTCGGTTTTGCGTTCCTATGGCCAACTCCGTTTTCTTTTGAAATAGGAACACCTTTCGACGAACGCAGTGCCTCCGAACGTCCATGTTTACTCATGTGTTTACAACCATGCGAAGCGTGTTGCTTCTCGCAAACATGGCCGTACGTGCTTGTGTGCCTATGGTACTGCTATCATCACTCCACCCAAACAACCTCCACAGAGACAGAAACAACGGCTTTCACGTGACCCTCACGTGTTATAGTCTCCTGCCTGCTCCGCGGACCCATCCCTGTGAACAACTTCTCTTACTCCTCGGCTTCCTATAGATGGAGTGATATACGTTCGCCTGTCATTGTCTTGGCGTGTCAACGAGCACTGCAGTGGGAGCACAACCGGGCTCTGCAGCTTCCATATATGCGACACTAGAGAGGTCCGGTTTTCAACGGCGCCACGCACATTCTTTCGGCGTCAAACAAGCACGCTCTATATGGCTTGTGACGGCGAAGTTTCCATTCTTATCTCCTATACGAGGGCGCGAAGATCACCATAGCACATAGCGTCAGCCTCCGGCTGCTCCCCCCCACCCCCCACTTCTGTTTTTTGTCTCTACAATTTCCTCCCGTTTCACATCTTACGTGTTTGCGCCCCGCGCGAGCGTACGTCATCACTTTGCGCAGCAAAATAAAATGCTCCTTTCGGTAGAAAATACATCTGCACGTGTCTGTGAAAAAGCTGGTAGACCTTAGTTACAAAGAGATAGGGAGGGGGGCAGACAGCGCTGACATATAAGCAGTAAGGTCTTGCCTTGTCACCTTTTGTAGTACTTTATGCCAACTGTAACTCAACGGCTGTTGCACGTACGTAGTCACTTTAGCTTTGCAAAGATCGGAAGCCCCACTATAAGCACCTATATATACTAAAGAAAGTGCCACAGGTTAAACGGAGCCAACGCACATCTTTACGGGCGAATGTGGCGCTCGATGGTACGCAGGTACCTTTACGTAGGCCTTGTTGGAACATAGACATGCTTGAGACATTTACTGCGCTTTCAGAAGGAAAAAGACACAATAGCGGAGCACTAGGATAACGGGGCAGGGGGGTCGCCGAAATTACTTTTCCAAAAGTGCTCCCGTTTCGCCCGCAAACGCCGCAAAACGTCACAACATGTCACGTCGTGAGGACAGCAGAGGCCCCGAAAACGTCGACGGTCGCGAAGAAAGGGAAAAGCTCGTGTTATTTATGACCGACCTTGACCACAAATTTACTTTCCAAGACACGAAGCTGGCATTTCTGCTCGTGAAGCTTCAAAGAAGCCACTATAAAAAGACACATCGTTTCAGTCTTCTTTGGGTACAGACTTTCACCAGAGATCCACGTTTAGGGTGCTTCACGCTCCGTTAAAACGTGCTATCTCGCTAACGATCGTTTTAAATAACGCACGCGATTAAAGCACGAGCTAGCAGGTTTGTTGTCAGAATGCTCTGATAAGCACCGAAAAATCATTCTTAGGTGTCGTCGACAGAAGACATCGCAGCTGAACGCGATCAATACACTGATGATCTTTTTGAATGAAATAGACTTGGTTGTGAAAGTGGTGTCGCGTACCACACAAGTGTGACGGGGCTGTGACGGTTTGAATGTGTGTGTACACTGTTACGCGCTCTGTCTTCCTCCCTCATTCCTCTCTTTCATCTCCATCTTTCGATCTCCCCAACCCCCCGCTTCCACGCAAGGGACCACTCCGAAAAATATGCGAAATAAATCTCAGAACCTGAGTCACAGTTCTGCATTAACTCATCCTTTCGACAACACACACTGTATGCGAAACACTCGTCATCACTGTACAGAGACGCGCTAAAGACAATGGTTCTACCGTGGCACCGGACGTCGCCTTGGAGAGTTTTTGTGTTGGGATCCCCTAGCGCTAGGGGTCCCGCGTTCTGGCGTTGCTTTGTTGTGTCCTTACCACCACGAGGAGTACAAAAGAAAGCAAAAACTTGCGCGCACACCTTGGGTACCCAACAACTTTCTCTCTCTCTTTCTCTCGAAAAAAAAAAAAACTCTCTTATAACCTTTTTCATGCTCATACTATAAAGCGCACACAAACACGTGTCAGTGCGGTATATGGAGTGAATTCACCACCATCAAAACGAGCGGTGATCCGCGACAAAAAAAAAAAAAAAAAAAAAAGCGGCGTCAATCGTCATTCTTACCACCTACCACAGCGCTCCGTACGTCACCGCACGCTGCCTCACGTGCAGCAAATGCGGACAAATTAGCGCGATATACGGTCAGCCGATCCATCCTCGACGACAGGATATATTCCTTCGCCTAGACGGGTCGCTGAACGTTTATCCTAAACAGCCCAAACTGGTCGTTGAAATTCCGCCGGTGACTTCGAACCGCTGCTCAAAACTGTTACCGTATGGCTTCTTCGCCGAAGTGACAAAAATAGCTTCCGCCACCAACCCCCTCCCGGCTTACCTATACAGCCTGCCAGACCCTGCTCGTCACACATCGCACGCGCACTGCTGTCAAAGGGGTGCAAAAGGAAGTTGAGCGTAATGGCGTATTGCAGACCGTTGCGTGTGTAAAATCTAGACAAACCGAATTCAATGACGCCAGCAGAGAGAGAGAAAGCGAGTGGTTTTGTGAGAAAGAGAGATAATTAGCAAGTGTGATAGATACTCTCCATTAGCCATTAAATCATCTGTTATTCCCAACCGAATGTTCTAAATACCTCACGTAAACATGCTGTGAATAACGTTTGGGTGACTGTAAATTACTTGGCACTTATTTCAGCGCTTTGTTTAGTTCCTCTGTCATTACTGGTGGGACGTCTACCTCGCCGGGACTACTTCCTCATTCAATAGTATCCTGGATATCGCGGCTACTGTAGATATTTTTGTAGAATTCCTCAGCTACTGTAACTATTTTATCCACATTTGTCATGACACTGCTTCGCTTGTCTCTTAGCGCATGCATCTGCTTTCTGCCTTATGTCTAGAAGCCTCTTCGCTACCTTCAGGCTGCCTCCGTTCTATACAGCATGTTCAATTCCCTCCATATTACACTTGCGTCTGTCAACTGCCCGACGCTTATTGATTAGCTTTGAAAGTTCCGCCAGTTCTATTCCGTCAATTGGGTTACATATACCCTACTGCTTTGCCGTTTCCTAATCAAATCTTTCGTCTCCAGGGAAATCTTACCAGCATCCTGTAAAGCGACCTTATATCCTGCTTCTATTCCACACTCCGCGATAATGCGCGCAATATTATCACTGACTTCCTGAACACAAAGTTCTGTTTCCTCAGTTAGACCCTAATATCGATTCTGCTAACGTGATCCTGAATTCCTCTACTTTCTGTCTTACTGCTATAGCTCCTTGACCGGCTTCTTTCATAGTACTAGGCTTACTGCGGTCCTTGCTCAAGTCTAGCGTAATGCGACATCTTACCATCCTGTGGTCACTACATCTCACCTTCCCGAGCAATTTCACATTCTGCGCTATACGTCAGGGGGATTGCACAGTAAAGAGTCTATTTCATTCTTATACTCCCCGTTCGGGTTCTTCCACGTCCGCTCGCACTTGTCCCGTTTTTGGAAAAAGGTATTCATGGTGCACAGATTACTGCGTTCTCCGAACTCTACTAATAACTCTCTTCTGCTATTCCGACGACAGCGTTATGCCATAGTTCCCGACTGCCTTGTCTCCAGCCTACTTCTTGCGCACTTTAGCATTGATGTCTTCCATATCTACGGCATTTTGCGGTATACCCACCGACATAGCTACGGTACACGGTGGCAGGGGGCGGAAGAAAGTTTGCGGGGATAAAGTGGTCGCACTTAGCACAGGACCGGGATAATTGAAGATCTAAGGAAGGGCCTTTGCCTTGTAGGGGGCGTATACAGGCTGGTGATGATGATGAGATGATGATAGATAGATAGATAGATAGATAGATAGATAGATAGATAGATAGATAGATAGATAGATAGATAGATAGATAGATAGATAGATAGATAGATAGATAGATAGATAGATAGATAGATAGCCAGTATAAGTTTATCGACGCGGCTTCGACGGCCTTCCAACGGCGTTGACGGCCCCAAAGCCGCCGGCACTCGTGGAGCATATGACAAGCAAACCAGAAACGCGAAGAACGCACAAAAACAAACCAAACGACACGCTCTTCGCTCTCTGGTTTTCAGCGGCCCACCTCGGCCTTGACAGCACGGCATCAACTCGTTCTTGCCGAGAAGCTGCGACCGTGCGGCCTCACGGTTGCGCCTGGATTCGACAGCTGACTCCGCTCCTCGGGGTCCGGACGTCTGTCAGGTTCGGAATTCCCGTTAGGAGTTATATACATACACGTCGGGCGCCCGAGGCCCGCTTGGCAACGGTTCCACAACATGAGGCGCCGTGAAATTAGCGCGAGCAGAAGTGCGCTAGCTGTCGGATAAGAGCGATCGAAGTTTGCTTGCCACGCTGGGCGCCCGTTTATGCCAAAGGAAAACATTCCAGCGCCATGACCCCACGCAGGAAGATCCTGGCGGGGCACGCAGCTAACGAGAGACTTGTTCCCACAGTGCTTCTTGCTATATAGACTATATATTTCTTCAACGTGATGTGCCACCAAGCTAGGGCGTAACAGCGACTCCCTTTCACACGCGTTTGATTCCAGCATTTGCTCCTGTACCACTATTTCTTTCTCGTCGACAACACGTTCACGCTTATGTAAAATTACAGAATCCAAAAACAAAAAAAAAGAAGCAACTTCCTTAGCAGCTTTGGAAGGCCCGTGTTATAGTCGGGTGAATCAAGATATAATTACGTTTCGCATGCTCGTTCCTTCACCTCGAGGTTTTTCGCTGAAGTGATTTGCCAACAGTAAGGGCTCTTGCTACAATAGGCTCTCAGCTCTCTGAACCTTTGAGCCCCCTATACTTGCGAGACATCTCTATCACGAAGCAGCGTATAGACAAAGCGAGGACTAGCAGTTATATCCTAGGACAAGCGGCCGGAACACGTCGGAGCTTCTCTGACTTACGTATGCTTGCACTCCGCAACACCGCCATGTTAGACGCAGATCTCATCGACGTTACATATACGAACGAACCAACCAACCAGCGACGCAACAATCACCAGCTCCCTTTTACCGTATATATGTATATATGTATAGAGGACAGAATATGCGGTCCTCGTTTCCAGATAAGTGCGAGCCTGCTGTCGTATCGCTCGCCCAGGTCGTTTCTCACGCGTCGCGCCGGCGCATCCGTGGCACGCGTCGGATACGGCACGACCATATGCACACGCGAGCATCTTGGGCAACACGACGAGTATATAAAGAACGATGAAGGGCAGGCTGGACTCGGGTCTATGCATGCGGGACTGTTGCAAGTGTGACGTGAAGGCGGGGGGAAGTGGTCTTTCGTCTTTCTCTGGCTATACACCTCCCTTCTTCCCTCCACAATAGTCTTCCTACGGAATAACGAGACTCGGAGGGAAACTGCTCTTTTGTTTCCGCGCACGGACGAGCTCTTTCGAATGATTAGTCAGATACGCGTCGCCTTGCAAAGGCGTCGCCGTGACCCAGGGGGGAGGAAGAAAGACTATTCATAGACGCTGATGGCGTGTCGCGGGGCGCCACCAGTCTTCTGTGTACGCCTGTATCTATCTGTCTGTCTGTCCAAGCACGCGCGGGCGCATTTGTGTTAGCCGAACCGCATCTGGGACTCGAACCACGCCTGTTGTGTACCTCCTAGAACAATCTCTGCTCACTCTCCCTCTCTCTTTTCTACTCCATCCCAGGCTAGCTCCGCACATACTAAAACAAAAACACAAACACACAAGGGGGAGAGACACCAGTGTACGGGGAGATGAGGTCCTTCTGCTATCTCTCGAGGAAAGATGAAAGTATAAGGAAGAAGAACGATACGTGGCACACACGGTCGGTTTGACGCGAAGACCGCACAGGGCGACACGCTTGAAGTCGTACACTCGTCGTTTGGTGCCAAATGGGGAACAAACGAAGCCGCGGCGACGGGCGGCAAACCGTGGGCCCGGGCCGTCTGCGCGACAATGCGCCGAGCGTATCGCGTTTTGTGCCCTCGGGCGATTATAACAAAGCCGCCCAGCGCGCCCGAGAGATGCTCGCTTTGCTCGGGCGCGGCCGATTTCCAGTAGAGATATATATTCGTCGCGCGCGCGCAGACCGCAGACTCACTCAAGTCATGCCGTGTCGCTGCCGTTTGCGAGAAAAGAGGAGCGTGGGCGACGATGAGACTGACGGGCCCACCTAGGAATCGAGCGCGCGGAACGACGAGGCCGTCGCAATTAGGAGACGCAACCGCAGCGCGCGGGGCGTAAATAATGCCCCGGACGTTTTGGCCGTTGCCACCGACAACGGCAGCAGTCAGCGAGCTATACGGCAAGCGGAGGATGGAGAGATGAGATGGAGGATGGGGATTAGGAGTGGGGTACTGGGGTAGAGGAGCAGGAGGGGTGTTTTCGAGGAGGAAACGTCGGATGCGTAAGCGTGACGATAACTGGACGCGGGAAAGAAGATACATTTTAGATCCACAATATGTCGGGCGATGGCGAGAACTGTGGAGAAATGTTATGTGCGCTATCACGGCAGTACAATGTCTCAAGAAGTGCTAGTTATTGGTAGCACGGAGAGAGAAATAGAGAAAGCGGGACAGAAAGAAAGAAAGAGAAGAGAAAGAGAGAGAGATGGATGCCTAGGCTGCCCTTGGTAGGAATGATCAGAAAAGAAATAATCGCAGCGTCTGAAGCGTTTGTACATCACTCATTGAGAAATCTAGCCGCTGACCGAAATTTCCGCTAGATCTTCTCTCTCTCTCTCTCTCTTTCTTTCTCGCTGCACTGCGGATCATTCCGGGAGTATAAACAAAAACAGATCTCCCTTAGCGCACCGTACAAGATGCTCATGCAGGCACGCACACATATACACGCGAAAGCATTCCCTAACATCCATTAGTACAGTACGACGCATTTAACATTGGAGAAAGGAGAATCGTAGCAACCAAGAACAAAAAAAAAAAAAATCGGTCTATAAATGTCCAGTCCGAGTCAGCAGCCCACGCGGAAGCGCGACATTCAGCGGAATGTCTTCCTTCGCACGTGCGCTCTCCGTAGCGCTGTTTTAACGTAAACAACACCACGTTTAAACGACCTCCTCCTGTTGCAGGCGCGAACATAGCAGCGCACTACTAGGCCGCGAAACTTCACATCCGCGGCCGACAAAAAATGCACAAAAAATGAAAAAAAAAACAACAAAGAAAGTCCGTAAGCGTGACTACACAGTGCGGGAGGATGAGGCACGCAGTCACGCTCGCCGTCCCAAAGTGAACGGCAACGCGTGTTCGCCAGTGGTAATGACCTTAGGCCACGCGAACTCCACGCGCGCGTCTAGTCACATGCAAGGAAAAAGGGGGAGGGGGTTCTCGCACCGCAAACTAAGCGCACTTCCTCCACAACTACAGCAGCAACAGCCTCGCCTCCTCCTGCCCGTACATAACGGAACAAGCATCAACCAGTATCAAGCAATATAAGGCGAACGTAGTGCAGATAAATGAACGAGGCTTCATTTTTTTTCCTCGCCACGAGCGAGGATGCGCGCAGCGGGTGGCTGTGTGTACGGCGCATCCTCGTCGACGACGACGACGTGGGGGGCTTTCGCGCCCCTATGTTTCACGCCCGCCCGCCAGGCATCCACGGCGGAAACAGCGGCGTTGCCTTGATCGCGCTATACGGAAAAGCCATTCCAAGCCCGTCGCTCGTATTATACGTGCCACTGAGCGTGCAAGCTGCGCGCGCGCGATTGAAGACCTGCCAGCGCGTGTTCTGCGTTTCGTGTGCCCGGAAGGCGAAGTCATATGCTCGGATGCGCGGGCTTATAAGGGTGACAAAGAGATCATGTGTGTGTGTTTCCAAAAGGTCTGCAGAAAGGATGTAAGCAAAATACGTATGTGAAGTTGAGTGAGCCGGCAGTGCGTCGGTGGCTGTGTGATGTGTTGCCTCGTGAGCGCATATAAGATTCACAGGTTAACGTTACCCGACTCCGCGAACGACGCTACAAGGTTCAGTTCCCGAAAATGTACACGTAAATTTGTGCATATACTTAACAGTTGCTAGGGTTTTACTGTCGAGAACGACGATGTGATTAAGAGGCACGCCGTAGTAAATGGCCCCGGAAATTCCGATCATCTGCGGTTCTTTTGCCGTTTTTCCGCAAAGAAATCGTTAACTTTTTTTTTTTTGTCGTATCGTCGAAATGACAAACCTCGAATTTGTTTTTTTGGCTCTTCACAAACTATCGATCGACTGATATAGGGTAACCATTTTAGAACATTAACACGAGGAGTGTGCGAGTGGAAAAAAGCTGTACTCGTGTGGTCGCTGAGCAAGGCTGTCAGAAGTAAATGCATAAAGGTCGTGTTAAAGGAGATATAAGGATGTCAATGTAAAGGATTTGAATTGAATCAAAATTTTGCAAGAGTTACCAAAGTGAATGAAACTAAAGGCAGTTAGACATATATTCAAATAATCATAAATATTTTATTGAAAGTGCTTTTGCGCAATATCCCAACATTATTTCATTTCTGTCGTATACGACCTTAGTGGTATTTTAAGTTCCAAAACGAGCCATGATTGAAGGGGCACGCCCGTAGCGGAGGGCTCCGAAGTATAGTTTAGACCACGTGGGGTTCTGTAATGTGCACCGAAATCTAAGTACACGGGTGTTTATTAGCATTTCGCCCCCATCGAAATGCGGCCGCCGTGGCCGGGATTCGAACCGGCGACCTCGAACTTCGCAAGCCAACGCACTATAGCCTCTAAGCAACCACGGCGATTCTTTCGCAAACTAAACATCTCGCAACGGGCCTATGAATATTAGAGCTTTGTCACATAGTTCTTGGATAAATTGTAAGCTGCACTGAACAACCACATTCATGGTTGTTCAAATGCAGCCCGTACAACACTCGAGATACTTGAAATGACTGCAGAACGCAAACTCAAAACTCATTGTAGACGGCGCTCTTCTGACAGTGCCCACCACAACCGTCAAATACGAGAAGCTCTGATAATGTATATAATAAAAAAGAAACACAGAATGCGTAAATCCAATAAAACTTTCGCGCAGTAACCCCATCGGACGAACCTTTTCTATCTCTGTCTCCGCAGACTGAAAGAAAAATGGCTTCCCTTATTGGCTTCAGCCTTGATCAGGAATGCGCCAAGGAGTACAGCTCTCGTCCGCTTCATCTTATGAATCGCGGGTGTCTTCACACATACACGATACACCGGCAACATACCACGCGGTAATCCCGGTGCCATGGAAGTGGCCCACAGCGCAATCCCGACATTTTCTCGGAACTCCACGATGAGAACATCGGGCAAAAGGGGGAAAATAAATTGGCCTCCGGCTTATGTCGTCACACAACCCGCAAAGCCAGAAGTGGAGCGCAATACCCCCGCGCGCTTATATTGAGTCCGAGCCCTTGGCTTTGCCAGCATCGGGATGACGTAAGCAGGAACTAGAGAGAATCAATCCCAACCGAAACGTAATGAAAAGGGGTGTCGTGTGAGGAAGCGGGGTGCGGGCTTCAAAAGAGGAAATCACGGTGCATATTTTTCTGGCCAACAGTTGGTCGCGCAGGGACATCACGTACGGTGCATATTTGTGACTGTCCCACGCTTTTCATCGTGTACGCCGTGGAGTGAGCGAGAATTGAATAAAAGGCTGCACGACATCTATATAGTCAGAGAAAATTTTATGATGCTGCGCTTCACGTGAAAGAAAGAAAAAACACAAATAGAACCAAATAAGGAATATTATAGTTATTATCGTTGAAGTCAGAGATAACGTAAAGGAAAAACATAATATTGAGGAAGTACAGGACATGCGTCAAAAGCCAGGTTAGCAAGGCATAGTAGAATTTTAAGACACTAACAACCTGTCGTACACGGTAATAAACTTCGACAAAAATGGTTATTGAGTGACAGATGATATGCCGAATATCTTATCGCTTCTAAACAAAATGAAATGGAGAGTTCTCATCAGTTTGGCGAAACAAAATCCACATTTGTGTCACTGTCCTCCACGTGGATGCGGCCAGCAGTTACAACGGCCTCCCGCTAGGGAGTCTTTATACAGTAGCTTCTCAGGATTCAGTAAAGTTCACTATCTATCTATCTATCTATCTATCTATCTATCTATCTATCTATCTATCTATCTATCTATCTATCTATCTATCTATCTATCTATCTATCTATCTATCTATCTGTCTGTCTGTCTGTCTGTCTGTCTGTCTGTCTGTCTGTCTGTCTGTCTGTCTGTCTGTCTGTCTGTCTGTCTGTCTGTCTGTCTGTGCGTGCTACTGACACGCAATCATCTGAGGAGAGCGTATGCGTGCGCAATTGTGAAATGACTTACTGGTGTTTTCTCGATATAGTAATTCTAATGTAAGGCACTTTTTTGAGCACGGTCCTGTTATTTGTCATCTGGAGCCCCGTGCTCGTAAAAAAATAAGAATGAAAGGAATAGGAGGGGTACGTACGCGAAATTGGTACGCAAGATAAAGCCCTGTGCTCAAGCCTTATGCTGGTCCTATCCCTGTTATAACGGAGGTATATGACTGACAATGTGAAGAACACATTTACAAACGAAAAAACAAATTCTGCGTCTGCTGTCACACGACGATGACAGTATACTGAAACAACGATACATCCGTCTGTGATTTCCTGAGTATCGAGTGCGGCATGACGGATTATTCATTTTGTTCGAACAAAGAGGAACTTATAGTTATCTCAACTAGTGACCGGTCGAATTACATACAAATTCCTAAGCAAACTGGCCGTTCCATTCATCTTAAAAATATGCCGACATCCTCTTCCTCCTAGAGGAACAATACACAATTTTTGTAAGGCAAAATAAAAAAAATGAAAATTGACGGCTGGTTGGTGCGCTTACACGCGTGAAAACGGCCAAATCGATTATGAGGTATTTATATGTCAAACTGGAGCGCATCATTACTTTTCGGCCACATGGGAAAGACAGCGCCACCAGGCACCGGATTCCCTAAAAATTCTTATCTTAGGTCCGTTCATAACAGAAAACATCAGCCAATCCTGACGCTAGACAAATCCTTATAATAGGCAAGGCAGCCAGCCAATGATGTACAACACTTCTAGCGCTAAATACATTAGGAATTCAGTCTCTTTTCTGTTCTCTTGAGCGCTTCTCGTCCTATATGAAGCGTAAATCTACACTATCTCATTTTAGATGTCTTAAGACCCGCCAAGACCATAAGGAAACCTGTACGAAACGTGTGCGCATGCGTGTTTGTGTGTGCGTGTGCTTGTGTTTGCTTTCCTCACATTGCGTGCAAAAATCGCGCGTTCATACGCTCAAGAAGCACGTTTTCCCCTTCCATTTTCACATTAATTTCTGCGTCACACCCGTCGGGTGATTGATTTAAGAGCCACCAAATCCAGACGCGGACGTATAGCTGGTGTCAGGAACAAAGGTGACAAATGTGCCGACAGCGTTGTTTTGGCAAGACCGAATGCAGTCAGGACTCATCCCCGGTTCTAAAGATATATTTCCTCATCGCCCGACGCCAGGACTTCGCTGAACACAGCGTACACTTGTCTCAAGCAGCCTCATACACACTGTTTGTTGGCAAACGCAACGACGGTGCTCGCCAGTGCGACAGTCGCAATAATAGAGCTACAGCGTGAGACGGTCAAGGTATATGAGCCAGTGATGGAACAGGACGAAGACGACGTTAGCTGGTGCATTTGCGAGTGACGGAAGAGGACGAAGACGACATTAGCTGGTGCATTTGCGGACAACAACAACGACGACGACGACGACGTCAACAACAACAACAACAACAAAACAACAACGACGACGACGACACAACGACAACAATTGGTGCAGCAGATACAAGAAAAATATCGACGCCACCATCGCTTGATTGAGAACCTCGCCCTGTAAATAAAAAAAACATTGTTCACCCACTTCAACCGCAACAATAGCAATTGCTGGGGTTTTACGTGCCAGAACCACAATATAATTACGAGGCATGACACAGCGGAGGGTTCCGGAAATTTCGGCCGCCTCAGAAGCACCGCCCCCATCGCTTGTCGCCCCACAAGGCAGTGAAAGTACTGTCTTCCTTCCTGTGTACAACGGGCTTGTGCGAACGTCCTTAACTGCGCACTATAGTGCAATGCCCTATACGCGTCAGCGCGTTATGCGCCATTATCTGCCACATCTTTCTCTCCCTCTTCTCTCTTTCATCTTTCCATTCCCTTTTCCCTTCCCCCAGTGCGGGGTAGCCAACTGGACGCTCTCTGGTTAACTTCCCTGCCTGACAAAAAAGAGGACACCAACACAGTCACCAAGGTTTTTAACAGACATATATGTTATGCATGTTCGTTTATGCGCACACGTGCAAACTGAAGAATTCCGAAGGATGTTTGAACCGTTACCCCAACCCTCTACTTTCAGTTCATGAGGGCTGGTTCAAGCTGTCCTCCTACACATGTATAAAGATCACCAGCGCCTCTCCTCGACAGCAACTCTAGGGAAGGCGAGCTGATAGAAGCATGGCAATAGAACTTAACTACGTCACAGCGGACGGGGCACGCTCATTGAAAAAACAGCGTTTTTGTACGCAATATAGTAACAGCCTCTGACAGATGGCATTCACTTGAAAGCCACATCACTTCTTAGTCTTACCATATAGTCCCTCCATAACTTAACGGGCTTTGGTTTTACTGTACGCACCGCTCGTAAAGCTTACGTAACAGCCACGGACAGACAGCGCCGTAACAACGTCGTACGCTTCTGTATAGCACCGCCGCCGCCTCTTCACACGCTTTCAGGCGTTCCAAACGCGAGCAATTTCG
Organism: Hyalomma asiaticum; assembly: GCA_013339685.2. Taxonomy (NCBI): domain Eukaryota; kingdom Metazoa; phylum Arthropoda; class Arachnida; order Ixodida; family Ixodidae; genus Hyalomma; species Hyalomma asiaticum. The sequence goes on along the minus strand of CM023486.1, from coordinate 87,928,909 downwards.
GTCCATTCCGTTCGGCCACTGGGCAAACCACATTTAATGACCATCTTTCGGCCTCTATAACGAGTCCTCTTTCACAACTACTCTCCCACTTTTCTTTCTCTCTCTCTTCCTCTAAGGTCCAGGTGCGGTAACCGAACCATCACCACTGAAGCCTCGGAGTGGACTGGGCCCGCTGACCAGTGCAGCCGCTGCGTTTTCCAAGTCCTCTCTCGAGGGGATGTAGGGTTTGGGAGAGGTGAGGGGGGTGGACGAGGGCGGCTCGAGAGAAACGGACGGACCCGACTGACCAGCGTCCCTTCGCTTTCACCCCGGCATGGCGAAAATAAATAACCCTCGCTATATAGCGTCGAACCCTCGGGCCTAAACAGGCTTGCCTGTAAGACTAAGCTTTCCTCCTAGGCAAGGTTACAGAAAAAAAAAATGTATATTATATAGGGGCTACAGGAGAGATGCAGGTAATAGGAAAGTACGAGCGAGTGGTGGTTGTAGGAGGGTGGGAGGTTGGGGTTGCATTTGGTAAGAGCACTCCAACTGCCCAGTGGTTGAGTGGCGCCGGCGCGCGCGTAGCTTGGGACAGCGGCGGTATGGAGGCAGCTGCTTCGTCCTGTGTACGTATATACATGTGCTGCTCGCAGAGCGTTGCCAGCCAACGACGCGAACTCTCTCGAAGCGCACGCGTCACCAGGCGCGGACTAATGCGATGTCGACGTTCGTAGTGGAAGGGACGGCCGGGGGATTACTGTCCTTGTCTGTGTATACCAAGGACGCGAAGGCTTCGAAGCTGCTTGTGAGTGTGCAGCTTCCTCTAATGGAGACTGAACAGTTGTTCGAGAGTTCTCTCCCATTGCTATCTCTCTCTCTCTCTCTTTTGTTTAGGGCACGTAACTGAACTGCGTAGAAATATAATGAAAGTTCGGCGACAAACTATCCCTGTTCTCTCTCTCTCTCTCTCTCTCTGTTGTTTAGGGCGCGTAACTGAACTGCGTAGAAATATAATGACAGTTCGGCGACAAACTATTCTTGTTCTAAACGCGTTTCACTAAAACCGAAGCCAGTTCTCTTAATATCGACACTTTCTGCCCCGCCACGGTGGTCTAGTGGTTATGGAATTCTGCTGCTGATCCGAAGGTCACGGGATCGAATCCCGGCCGCGGCAGCTGCATTTCGATGGAGGCGAAATGTTGAGGCCCGTGTACTGTACGTCAGCGCACGTTAAAGAACCCCGGGTGGTCGAAATTTCCAGAGTCCTCCACTACGGCGTCTCTCATAATCGTATGGTGGTTTCGGGACGTAAAATCCCAGAAAATCATCGACTGTTGTCTTCTTAGAAATATAGCTATATTTGTCCGCTGCATGCCCATGCAACTCCGTCATAGTCCGCTATATTTCACTGCCTACTATGCATGGATTTTCCAGGCTATTCAACGATATGAAAATATCGCACGAACCTGCTTATACTGTCCGTTGTGTTTCATCTTGAGGGGGATCGGTGACTAACGCTGATGACTGGTACACGTAATGCACGCAGAACAAACAAAAGAAATGTGTATGCTACCGGCCGTGGTAGTCCATAAATGTTTTGCATTATCTTGAGGTCGCGGGATCAAATCTCGGCCCCGGCGACCGCGTTTCGATGGGGGTGAAATGCGAAAAAAATAAAAAAGAACGTGTACCTAGCTTTCTGTGCACGTTAAAGGGACACTAAAATGAAAAGCTTTTCTACTATTAGTGGATTAGCTTATCAGAATACCAAGAGCACCAGTCTTGCGGGGAGAACAGCCTCGGTAAGCCAGAATACGCGCAAGAGGAAAATGCGGGTGGCGACACCGCTTTGAAGTTCCAGCACTAAAACGCGTGACGTCACAGGCCTTTGACGACGTATTTGAAGGCCCACATAACTATTTACCGGCAAGAAAGACACACATTCTGTCCTAAGAAGCCAGAGCCTCAAAACGGGGAGTTTAAGAAGATCTGATGAAGCGAATTTTGCGAGAATACGACAGAAATTGGCTTTCTGACGTCGCGATGCCGTATTTCGTGCGTGAATTTCAGAACCAAAACATTGACATTCATTTTTTTTTATATTGAACATAAAACTGCGAAATTAACGACAATCGAGTCCTCGAAATATAATTTATCAAACTAAGCCTCTTCACATTCTCACTTTAATGCCTCTTTGAAGATCTCCACTTAGTCAAAATGACTCTAGAGACCGCCGCCCCCCCCCCCCCCCCCTACACACACACATATACGGGGCGTGTCTCAATCATATTTTGGTTTTGGCACGTGAAACTCCATAAATTGTTATTTGCTGCATGCTGTACTATAGTACAGCATGCAGCATATATTCTGAGCACCAGTAACTAATGAAATGAAACCTTTATTACTCTCTTCATAGAATGCGGTAGAGCGGACGTAAGGGTAAGAAAGTCGCACGCAGGCGGGCTTGAGGGAACTCCAGTTGCCCCCGCATGACATTGTGGCGAGGAAACAGCCTAGTCATGACAAGCGCAAGCAAATTCTTGCAAACGTTTGAACACACCGTGATGAGTTTCCATATGTGCAGGGAAAAAGAATGCATGCAGCAGGGTTCAGTACAATAAATGCATGTACAAAAGTGAGAACAGTCTGACAGCATCTGTTATTGCCTGGTTCGAGATAAATAATAGCGTGACATACAACAAACGACACAGTTCACTTTTATGTGGTCGCGAAAAAATTGCCCGAGACACTAGATTCACAACGATGTGCTAGCATTAAAAACGTTCATCGCAGCAGAGTCAAAACCTTAACATTTTTTTTATATGTCTTGTAATGAAATGGTGTTTCCCTTATGTGTATCAAGGGAAGAGGAAATTTCGTGGGCGCGTGATTGAAATCGGTACAGACTATACAGACTGACACAGCGTGTATAGACAAACTCCGAGAATACTCGCTGGTGCACTGAAGTGTACTCGCATGTCATCGTGACGCTGCTATCTTGACTAAATTGCGTTCTTCCTTAGTTTTTCTTTTTTTCTAAACATTTGTCGCCCCGTCACTGAGGCGCTGCAGCAGTACACCCTAATCAAGGTTAATTTATCGTGCCTTCGTTATCATTCCTCTATCTCGCTGTCGACGCCTTTTCTCCGTGAAATTCACGAAAGTGCGGTCACAGAACATCACTCTTCGGGCTAATGCGTCCGCTATCCCTGCAACCTTAAGGGACACACACTCAACACTCACGCAGTACAGAACGAGAACCATTGTGTCAACGACTTCACTTAATCACCCCGATCGGGTCTCAGAGAAGAAGACAAACGCCCCAAATAACATCAAACCCTGAGGATTAAAGAAAAAAAATTCTTCACGGCAGACTCTGCGACAATAGAGCACTCCAAACAAAGAACATGAATACAGTCGTGGAACCGTTCCAGATCAGTACGTGTTCCGCAGTAACGCACAGACATTAAGAGTACTCCACAATGGTCACGTGACAGTCAGCTGTCGAAACTTCGTCGTCACAGATTGCTATCTTACCTCTGCTGAGCGCACCGCGAAACTTTCATCAGTTAAAATCGGCCTCGGCCGCGCGTGCTTGTTTCCAAAATTGGAACGCAAGCCCGAGTTTGTTGTCTTAATGCTTTTGTGTCCTATGATGCCACAGTTCCCCTCTTCACCCTCTTCATCCGCCCTCTCCCCCCCATACCGGCTCTTACCCCCTGCCTTTCTCATCTGTACATGTTCCGTCTTCACGATCGCATCTCTGAAGTTTCGAGAGTCACTCTTCGGAAGTCGCCAGACATCGTGACAAAGGCGCAAGCGCACTACTAGCTCGCGACCTCCTCTTGCATTATTTTGCTTTGTCTTTTTACGAAGTAGAGCCGATGAGCATTGTGGGGCTGTGAGAGTAAGATGAGGGGGCAGGGGAGGGGGACACTGCTCACGCACGGCCGACTGCTCCCATTCTCAGTCCATCGCAAGAGAGCACAACAATAGCGGTGTAAGCTATTTCGAAAAGCCCCGCGAACGTCGTAATGACTCTTCTCGTTAAAGGAGATCCCCGATGCCGCAACGGACGCACAGCCCGCTTTGGTAAATGCTGCGAAGATTTACGTCGTGACCTGCCTGGCAGATAAAGGAGGATGCGAGGCTGGCATACAGCAAAGGCATTATCGTAGCGAGCGTATACATGTGCTTACCAATGATGCCTATATACATGCAAGACTCTGTAGAAGTAGTAGTGGGATATCAAGACTGATGAATTATAATCAAGAATTTGAGAGATTAGACTAGAATACAACACGACCCCCTCACCCGCACACACCTAGAATAAAGCTGCAGCCTTCATTTTTATGTGACTTTTCACCGAATCTACGCTCAAAAATACCTGCGTTCTACTGCTGCCTTTTACGATGGCTAAACAAGCGCACCGACAAATGGCCTCCTAGTATTTGGGTATAGTACTTATCACGAAATTATGCGGCCTTTACCAGAGTTTCGACAACTAGCAGAACCATATTAAGCCAGTAGATAATGAAGCCAACGATAGTGTCATCGGTCGTTATTAATTGAATTGTAGTAATTATCAGATAACTGCGCTTCATTTAAAAGCTACTGCTTCATAAGAAGCACGTACAACAGCATCGCACTTTACTCGAACAAATATGCATTCTCAAAGGGTCACAGTCTGTGTTCTATTAAACGCAACCTGAATTGAACGACGATCGAAGCCTTTATAAGGAGCACAAAGCAGCAATTTGGGGGTGTACGAAAAATAAAATTTGAATATTATTAGCCGAAGAAACGAAAAGGCACGTAAGGCATGTTTGGGCTTTCCTGTGACGCGGCCTGAAAGTATCTCAACTGCGCTACGCAACACTATATAGCAACGTAGCCTATACCAACCCGTAGATAGCCCATAAATCAAGGATATAATACGTGCTTGTTCTTTCGTTCACAGTACTCATGAGCTGAAGACGCTCAACTTCAAAAGATGTCAAGGAGAATGTGCATGAAGTGCCTTTTGGGAAAGACAAACAGAGATAGGGAAAGGGGAAGAGGTCAAGTGCTCGTTCTTTATTTCTTAGGAACAACTTAATGAGCAAACAGACAACGAAGCCTAGGCAAGCATAGGGGAAGTTACTTACAAGTAACTTCCCCTATGCTTGCCTAGGCTTCATTGTCTGTTTGCTCATTAAGTTGTTTCAAACAGAGATAGGGAAGCATATGAAAACAACAGACTACAAGGTGCTAAGTGTTCCACGAAAGTTCCAGTCAGCTAACACGACGACAAAGACGTTGCTGCCACACTGACCAAGCCAAGGTGAAAACAGACGGTCACAGTCTGTTTTCAGACTGTGACCGTCAGATCGAGGAACCCGTACGCGTCCCGAAGCGTCCCTCGCGTGCTTTCGCATTGACATGGTCAGTGTGACCGCAACTCCCTCCGTTAGACTAAACGCTCAAGCAGATATTGACCATGAGCTACCTATCCAGGAGGGGATAGGAGGGTTGGGTTATATTCGACAAGTTACGAAGATGAGAAAGAGTTGGAGAATGTACAACAAGAATAGCGTGCGCATAATGTTTCGCACATCATTCTCGTGGCTTACCTCGCAGGTCCAGAGACGGCACGATACGGACACGCTAGAAGCACCTATAGCGCAGACGTTCATGGCGACTGCAAAGTACTATAGTATCCTTCACTTTGGCATTTGGTGGTCGCCCACTCTGTCACGTACGGCACACATTTGTCCCTCCTCCACAATTCAACGTCGCCATAGAAGTGACTGATCGATTACAAGAGAGGAAAACAAATAAAATTCACGGAGTCAGTGCCACGTAAGAACGGCTAGTCATGTAAGACGTCATTTAGGTTATCTGTCGCCACGCGAAGGGGCTTGACACGAATGCTCCCTTCTCCATCACAGTTATCTGGGTTTACATTTTTTTTTTCTTCGGAGATAATCCATCGCCTTCCGATTGAAAACATTCCTGTTTAAAGATAAGACACACGTGCAATCTGTTTTCTTGTTTCTTCTTTCAGGTGCCAGAGCTAGGGGCCCGAGCGAAAAAAAAAAAAAACGAAATCGGCAGCTCCCGATCGAGGTCGGCTGTGCGACCGGACCCGTGCCGACGATATCTCGCAGCACTACCAGCAGCAGCAGCAGCCACCCGACAAACACGCACTGTGTCCAACCCAATGAGGCAGCCGGCCATCGACGTGTGGACAATCGTAAAAACGTCCACCCAAAGCCCCCATGCGAAACTACTATTTTCTTTCTCTCTTCTTTCACAACACCCCCGCGCTTTTTAGATCCACGGATTGCCTCACGCCTCATTTTGGAGTGTTTTCCTAAGCTTACACGGGCCGTCCAACAAGGGCAGCGCATAAATAGGCGGTAGGCTGCCGATCAATTCTTCGACACCTCCCCGTCCCCCTCCCCTCCCCCCCTCTGCCCACGATTTCCTGGCCATTCAACACCTACGCACCTTTAGCGCGGCACCTCTCCCGTGGTCCACACCGCCATCCCAATCTCCCGCCTGCAAAAAAAATGTGTCTTTTTTTTTTCTTCCATATACAAAGGTACCGTGACCTACCTTGCTGTTAGACCATGCTTGCCGACGGCGGGCAGCATCTTCCGCCCCATATAGAGCTCCCGTCCCCCCCACTTCGAACAAGGAGACGACGCTATATAGCAGCTTTTGTGCGGCCCTTGTCAGCCCCGTCTCGCTCGTGGCCTAGTTATGTCGTTGGTCGATGTAACGGTGCATGATTGATCCCTCACTCCTGGCTGCACGCGTGGCGGTCACGACGCCCGCGTTGACATGCACGCCGACTTCGAGCGGTCTCTCGAGCGCTTGCCGCCTCGGCCGATATAGAGCCAAGTGACACGGCTATATCGGGAGCATTCCTAGCGGTTCATTCGCCGCTTTGCGCTCGAGTTGTCGATTTATCTTACGCACTACGTAGAAGCCAATGCGTTGATTGTTAATGACGGAGTACCGCGACGATAGTCCTAAAATGGCCACAGTGCGCGAGTAGCAGCATCTCGATTCTGTGGTAACGTCGGCCTGGAAAGTCCATGGCGTGTTACGCAAGACCTTATGGCAGTGCAGTAACGTTAGCTATATATGCGAACCCAGTCATCACTCTACAATTCAAGGCAAACGAAAGGCAGGAGACAAAACCGCGGTGCGTAAGTACTGTTTCCAAAGAGTTACATAGAACCTATAATAACTCATTGTTTGACGTCATCAAACGATCTTTCGTCGCAGCTTAGCGGCTAACGCGTTGCACTGCAAAGTCCGAGGACACAGGTCCGAGTCCAAGCCACGGCAGTCATATTTCGAGGACGAAATTCAAAAATGCCAGAGTACTTCGATTTATGTGAATATCGAACAAACCCAGGTGGTCCAAGTTCATCCAAAGTCTCCCGTTATGACAAATCATTTATGCGGAATTTCGCAAGGTGGAGTGAGATTTTTAAAAGGTGGCAGTTTGGCGTGCGCCTGCTTGTAGCATAAAGCTACAAGGAAATCCAAAACTACAAGGGCCCTCCTCTTGCTTCCTCCCACCCCATCACCAAATTTAGAATCCCGCACAACTGCTTCTCTCTCTAAACGTATGAAAAAGCGAACAGCTACACCTTTACTTTTTATCTATTTGACAACCACTACAACATACATTAAAATGATACGTGGCGTGCTACAGACCGATGGAGTACGGTTAAACTGGAGCTTCAAGGATAGGACGAAGGAGGACTACGCACAGGACTTCGTCTTGACACAACTGCAAGTTGACCATGTTTCATCAAGCCAGTAACTAACCCACATTAGTACGTTGAATGCTGTGGACAGTTCTGAATACACAGGCAAATGGTGCATAGAAGTGAGAATTCGCTTTAAGAACATTCCTTAGATCACGTAGTCACCAATACGAGAATAACTTAGAGCAGGTTAAAGGAACATGTGAGAACTGCCCCACCTAAAAACGTCAGGGAAGCAGAAACCGCCGTCGAAAACCAAATACATAGCCGAATTTAAAAAAAGAAGAATTCGGCTTGATGTTCTTGTTGGGTGCTTTAACGCCGTCGTGCCTTAAGCTGCTGCTCTGCTGGCTCAAGTACGTGAGAACGCGCGGCAGTCCAAGACATCCGTGCCATCTGAAGCGGTTCGCGTTGTTTACTTCCTTTCAAAGTTTAAGTAAATACTTGTCTTTATTTGTCTTCAGAAGGTATAACTTGATTAGTATTTTCTTAGTTGCTGTCTCGCGAACATGTGTTCTAGTACTAAATGTAGTACTAAATGACCAACTTCTTCAGAGACCCCGGCCCACTGTTTGGCCCAATATATACACACGCACTCACTTGCTCCAAAACGTACCAATACATCAAGCATTTAATAGAATGCTTGCGTATTCATCGAGCAAAAGCTGCGTTTGTGCAGTCTAATCCATGCGATCGACGGTTGCCCGCACCTGTGTTACCAGTTCTGCCCAACGTTTTGAGTTACCGGTATAATCTAATGTAGCACATACACAGTAGACAATGTCCACCACTGCAGCGGTACAGTTGTTATGCATGGTACACAGCTGCTGACGCGAAGTACGAGGATTTGGTTCCCGACGTGGCGGTCGCATTTCAGATGGAGACGAAATTGCTATAAGGCTGGTGTAGTGAATGTTTTCAGTGCCTTTTAAAGAGCCCCAGGCGATCAAAATTCCCGGAGCCCTCTACTATATACGGCGTACCTTACAATCATGTCGTGGTTTCAGCAAGTACAACGACAGCAATTATTATTAACCTATAGAGAACGTCACAAGCACGTGATATTATGTTTTGCGGTTTCGCTCCCACATGTCGTACATGGCCGCTACCTACTAAAGCAGAGTGACGTCACTCTACTTGGTGCATAAGTGGTCGATAGAATATAACACAACTGGCGACTGATAACGGACTACGCAAACTGTAGGAGGCTCAGGTGGAACAATTTCAAGCTATGTATACGTTTGCCAGGCCAATCCCGCCACTTTCTATACCACCGCCAGCACCATCACAGTTTATACGAGGCTCGATCCAGCCGATAGAACAGGTATGTCATACAACAACCTCCCGACGGCTTAGGCGTAGAGTAACTATATATTAGCAGTTAACGTTTCGCGCTTCAGCTCGCGAGGTCGCGGGCTCGATCCCCGACCAACGGCAGCATTTTGACCGGGCGAAACAAAGCATTCGTGCACTTCGGTTTAAGTTGACGTTTAATAGCCTGGGTGAGGAGGAGGGGGGGGGGGGGTGAAAATTGATTAGTTCACAACTACTGCGCGCCTCACAACCATATAGTGGTACTGATTCTTCAAACCCCGACATTAAATTCGCAAATCGTATTCCACTGCTCGCAAACTGTCGGTTTCTGCGAAACCGAGAGGCAGGACCTCTGACTTACATATATCCTGGCAATATATAATAAAACTCATTACTGAGCTGCTCGAAGCGCAACAGCGCATCATTATATTGCTCGCAGGAAGAGGAAATGAAAACACGTCACATGCTGCGCTGATCAGTTATGCACCTGTTTTGCCCTGACGACAGAAAAAATGTGGGCCGATTGTGGAGGCAGCGCAGCCAGACAGTGCATATCTAGGATTGTCGTGTCAGAAGGAATTTTAACTAATTCTTGTTAATTAATGCGATTAAGTCATCATTATTTAAATCTAAACATTATTTTAAATTATTCCTAATCATGTTACTTTAATCTTAACCGGTTTTGATAACTATGCACCTGTTTGCACCCGCTTTTGAGCATTTTCTTGTGAGCGTGGTCAGGCGATATGGACGCCGGAGGGATTTACAAGCCGGGCCCATAAAGCGCTTCGCACTCAAAAATATGCTAAGTCACTTCCAGCCAACAGGTCCATAATCTCTGCCACAGCACAACCGCGTGCTCTTCGGGAACGCAACATTTAGACACCATGCACTCGAACCGCGCGCGCGCCCGCATCTGTCAAGATCATAGCCAATATTACTCATTTCCCAACGCCGTCATCCATCACAACTATAACGTCCACGCTCGGACGTCCGCCGGTGGAAGCTTCGGCTCTGCATTCGGTGCACGAAGTCGCGTGGGCCCAGCCGAGGACGGGAGATACTGCAGCAGCCAGCGGCAGGATACAACGCAGCCCACGGTCAAGCAGACTTCGACAACAACAACGGAAACCCCCAGCGACCCATGCGCCTGCCCTGTCAACCACGTCAAAACCCCCAACTTCCCACCATGTTTTCTCTTTCTTTCTTTCTTTCTTTCTTTCTTTCTTTCTTTCTTTCTTTCTTTCTTTCTTTCTTTCTTTCTTTCTTTCTTTCTTTCTTTCTTTTTTTCTCAAAAGCACGAAACCATTCTCCGCACGCGCACACGCTCTCATGCATCTTCGTGGACGCGTGTTCCCCCTCCCTCTCCGCTCCTTTACCCCCTCTCCCACTGTCGGATCTCATTCTCTGTACGTTCACGTTGCTTACACAGCGTCCACTGCTGGGCCGAAATGAGGTCAGGGGTCGGCCGGACTCTCATTTTCGTTTGCTATGCCCCGGCATCGCGCGCTTCGCGCAACCAAAGCTGGCCGGCGTCCATTTGCCGTTGTTATATACTACTGGCATCGCTGTCCACGCTTTCCCCTCGCACGTCTTCTGTTTTGCTCTTTGGCTTGTTTGTTTATTTGAGTTTTCTTTTTTTTTCACTCGCTCTCCATCCATTCGCTACGGTCATCTCACTCCTAGTCGTCGCCCCACACAGCTCGGCGGCTGGCAACAAAGCGAGAGCGAGAAAGGTGCCGGACAAATAGGGAGCAACAGCCCTGAAAAAATGAGAAGAAAAAAAGGAACAGCCAAGGGTAGGTGACGATAACAACAACAATAACGGCAACGCATTTGTGAGCCTCTGACCGGCCATGCTCGAGAACCGTCAGAAGGGAATGAGAGGATCAAAGTGGCCGAAAAAAATACAGCAGCTGCAGCACGATCACTTAGCCACGCGCACCCGGTGTATCCGAAGAAGGAAAAACAAAGTGGGGGAAACAAACCAGCATACCAAAGTGAGACGGGCAGCAGGCGCCGCTTGTGATTCTACGTGTGTGTCTGGTTCGATTCTAACGTATGTGTGAGCCGAGCGTGGGTGATTTGTTTGTGGGGTTTAACGTCCCAAAACCAGCTCTGATTATGAGATACGCCGTAGTGGAGGTCGCCGGAAATTTCGACCACCTGGGGTTCTTTAACGTGTTCTGACATCGCACAGCACACGGGCCTCAACATTTCGCCTCCATCGAAATGCAGCCGCCGCATAGCCGGGATTCGATCCCGCGACCTTCGGATCAGCAGCCGAGTGCCATAACCACTAGACGACCGTGGCGGGGCCGAGCGTGGGTGGGTGCTTCACGACGGCAAACAATATTTTATGCCACAACTCTTTTAAAAACGGCCCGATCACAGCTTTTTCTATGGCCCTGGTAAAGCAGTTGCTTATGCTACCCAGCCATTGCGGCTGGGTATATTTAAAGCGGCCGCGTTACCAGGGCCATAATGATGATGATGATGATGCATTGCGGGCCGCAGCACATAATCATAATCACTAGCCTTCCCACAGCTTCCTTCATGACCAACTAGCATAGCCGTTTTAATCGTCCAACAGCAGTGGTCTTGCTATGGTCGCATGCGGACTTTGTTTTGATGGACAACAGCGTTCGCATCTGTCAAACCGAATGTTCCCCTCAACGTGATTTTCGGGTCACAAAGCTCACCCAAGAGTATTCTCTTACATGTGCGCATAATTAACTTTCTGTCTTCGTTACTTGCAGTATAAGCGACTTCAAAAAAAAATAATAATGTACGACAAGCAGAAAGCTGCACCTCAAGCTTACGCCGTGCGGCGTGTTCCACGCAAGCCCAGAATTTTTTCAAAAGAAGGCCCGGCGACGAAACAGCCTAACGAAAAGAAAGCATCGAGGATTCGTTACCTTGTAAACGTTCCCGGCAAGCCGGGACGAGGGATTAAACTAAGTGTACATCTGGACGAGATCTGGATTAGGCCCCGATCACATTGTTGATGGGATGCGCCGGCGTCTTCGAAATTCTTCTCAAAACCAGATAAGAGGCGGCAGAAGTAACCTAGTTTAACAAAACTTGATATTGGGTGAGGTCGTACATGACTGTTTTCCAGGAAGATAAAAGCGCTGGAACAATTAACACTCACAGGTGAGAAGAAAACACAGGACAAGCGCCCAGTTTCGTCATGTGCGTTTGTCCTGTGTTTTCTTCTCACCGCAAGTGTTGTTCCAGCGCTTTTATCTCCCTGTAAAACAGAACTAACCTCTCGTCCCGTATTTCACGTACGAGACTGCGGGCGAAGTCTGTCGAATACGAGCTCAGGCTACGCGCCTTACAGCTTTAGCCCAAGGCAGGGTAGCAAACCGTCCATCGCTACCTCCTTCCCTTTCCCCTCTCTCTGACGCTGCTGACCGCTCAACGCGGGCGGCAGCGCACGTGGTCATGTACAGGACGCATTCGTGTGCCCACAACGCGTTCGCCGAAGCGGCGCGGCCGCTAAAAGGTGCCCATCTCTTTGTCCCGTCGGCTTTATTGTCAAAGAAGCCCGGTGCCGTTGTCGGTGCGTGTAACACTGTTTACACTTCGGAGCACGGAATAATACGGCGAGGCCGAGAAAAAAAAATTTTAAAAATAAGGGGGGGGGGGGGGGGGGAATGCTTCTACACTCTCTTTTCTCCTCCGGTGGCCTCAATCCTCGGGTTCCATTACGTGTGCGCGGAGAACTCGGACAAGAGAAGAAGAAAAGAAGTGACCGGGGTTCGGGAAATCGTGAAATAAGGCAAAAGAAGACCCGCGGCGGGGAAACGTGAGTGTCGGCGTGCTGCGTGTCGCTCCAGAAGTGGAGGACAGGTGTGTTTGCCGCACGTCTGCTGGCGCGTGCGCGAGACCCCGCAGATTGTATACGTGTGCCGTATGTGTGCTTGAAGCAATCCCCTCTCACTGGTCTCCAGGCTGAGGGTCCAGGCGCGACTCCACGAGACGCGTCGTGATTGGTTAGCGTTGTTAAAAGCTCGTCTTGTGCGCGTGCAGTGCTGCTCTGAGCAAAAACAAAGAAAAAGAATTGACAAAGGAGGTTAATTTCGCATTACAAGCAGTGGCGGATCCTAACACCCCGCTCTCTTCTTAACCTTTTAATGTATGCCCCCAGGAAGAGGATCTAACAGGCAAGGAGGATTAACCTTGCTAACAGGTCGTGCATAAAGTCTATACATGGAGCCAACTGCGCACGATCATATCGAAATTCTCGGAAGCGCAAAGGTGGCCGTGGGTGCTAATGCCTCACACTCAGCTTCAAGTATCCGATGACTGTGACGAATGAGTTCTGCGGAAACCAGCAAGGTATAGTAACGATATTGAAAGGAAAAATTTGTATCCACAAGTACGTACCGAAAAGCTACAAAGATATCTATACGGATGTCTCAAAAATAAATGCTTGTGGACAAAATGGTTAATGAGACTTCCCATAAGATGATCCCCCCTCCCCCCTACCGTCATCACACACACGCACGTCCGCACGCACCAACTTGCACAACAGTATCCGTCCCTCATTATTAGTGCGTGTTTAGCCATTTGAAACTATTCACGTCATAATTTATTGAACTCCCCAAACTTTCTGAACGATCGTCGCCTAGAGAAAGCATTTTAGGTTTTCTCACTGTAACATAACAATAGCCAGCAATGTCCAGTGGCCAATGATCAAAAGAAAACCACTCAAATTCTTAGGCCTTGCGCTGAAAAATCACTGCTTCATTATGAGATGTGCCGTGTATATATTAGGTGGATCTTAAAGCTTGATGTTTTGTTTCTAAACATTCGCCTATACACATCAGCCGGCCGGAGCATTGTTGAATTTCACTCGCATAGAAATACAGGTCTTCCTGATTCTACGTTAATTCGAGTATAATTTCTAAACAAGCTACAGTGTCCATCAGGAAGCTATCGGCAATGCGTCGAATTCCATCAACGTCGGCGCGACAATCTCCGATTAACTTTAATTAATCATCGTGCTCCAGGGAGTCCTCAGTTCTTTAAAGGGGAAAAAATGTGCTGCATCCAATACTCGTCCTTGAGAAGGTTATACGTGTTCAATCAGTCGGAATCTGCAGGACGAAGTTCCGACGTGTTGGTTTTAAAGATATGGAGCGCAATGCGCTTGCCGTCTCGTACGCGTTTCTAGCGACTTTGCACAAGCAAGTCTGTAAAATCATAGGTCACAGAAACTGCTTGTAGGTTGGAGTCAGTTTTCAGATATTAAGACAGAATTTGAGAACTGGTTGACATGATTGACGTGACGAGAACTGGTTGACGTAAGAACTGGTAGACGTGACGTGGCCGGGGGGAAGGAGTGAGCTTTACGTAAACGTCAATCTATACCAGTCGTGGTTGAAAAGTTAATGTCACGGTGCCTTACGGCTTATGTGGCGAGAAAAACAAACCACACCAACATCGTATTGCGTGGTTAGAGAGAGAGAGAGAGAGAGATAATGGACGGAAGGCAGGGAGGTTAACCGGAAAGGTAAATATCCAGTTTGCTACCCTACACTGGGGAAAGGGTGAAGGGAGACAGAAAGGGATGGAAAAAGAATAAAGAAAGAAGGAGAGATTTTCAAAGCCGTACCCGAGCTTGCGAACACATGAAAGGACTTCAATTATTTTTTTGTTTGTCAAATGGTGACGTTTCCTCCTTTTTCTTGCTGTTCTGAATCCTGCACATTTTTTTTTTTTTCGCATGCCTGAGCAAGAGCACGATCCGGGCAGGCAGCGTGTTTCACAAATAGGAAAAGTATAGACAGTATTTATTTATTTATTTATTTATTTATTTATTTATTTATTTATTTATTTATTTTTAACAGACTGCGTGTTCCTAGTGGTAGCCCTCGTTATTTTTTTTTTCCCCCTTCGGGCCCCGGTGCAGACGTAACAGTAATAGCTTGTTGGGGTTTTACGCGTCAAGCCCCCATGATTATGAGGGATGCCGTAGCGGGGACACCGCGTTCGTTCCTGCCTCCTGGGGTTTTAAAGAGCACCTAAACATAAATATGGTGTTCGTGCAATTCACCCCCCATCGAAACGCGGCCCTCGTGGCCGCGAATCGAACCCGTGACCTCAAGCTTAACAGTGCAACACTTTACGTGCTATAAGTTGCCACTGCGATTTTATCATAGTGGACATTGCGCTACGTCAAAGCTAAGTGTATATGTTTAATAAGTGAATCTGCTTCGAGTACTAACTGCGCAAAAAATACTGTACTCATATTTTTTCGCCATGCCTTCACGTTATTTCTATCATGTGATACGTACCAGAACGGCGTTTTGAAATCGGCTACAGTGCCTGCTACTACAACGCCGTGATTTGTGATGTTAAAAGCCAGAATTAAAAGAAAATCTTCGCCCATGCACACCGTACGGGTGGGCGTGATAAACCAGCGAAACTGAAACGTGTGGCCCAAGTGTTTTCGACTGGGTTAATTGCGATAGTTCATTAAAGTTTTTCTGTATCGTCGGGTTACTCACACATCTGGCTTGGGTTTACCGCGCCGCTTATTTCAAATGCCGTACATCGAGCTTCGCATAATCACAACATGACGGAGAGGCGAAATGGGCGGTTTATTGTGTTAATCCAGCGGCTTCATCAAAATCTTTCCGATTCAAGGAATGGATTTTCGTTTCGTAATGCATTAATCATAGGCCGCAGCGCTTCGCTGCGTTATAGAACACTCAGCGAAATTAAAACTATGCCGCACGAGAACAGCGAACGAAAAAAGTCATGCGAACAGTAGTCCGAGCGCCTCTTCCTCTTTTAATTTTTTTGTACAGAAAGAACGTTGAGGCATTGTCACTTAGCAAACACCAGCTAAAACCACTCAAAGATCACAGCTTTGCGTGAATTGTCCTTCACTCAAGCGGAAAAATTATATGTCGCACCTGACAAAAAGCACATTGTCCGCCCTCGGAAAACGGTACCAAACGCCACGTGGTCCGCAGATTTTGACCTCCTGGGGTTCTTTAGCGTGCACTGACATCGCACAGTACACGGGCGCCTCGTAACGCAGAATTGAGTCCGTCAACACCACGATGTTTTGTGCAAAATAGACCGTTAATTTTTGGCACAGCTTTCGAGAAAAAAATTACGAGGCAGTCTGTGGCAAGTGGTTGAGGATTTGATGAGCAAGAGTACATTCAACGTGAAATTTCAATGTATGGATTGGAGGAAATGAGAGAGCCAGCGCTCTTGCACGCCATGCACTGACTTGCGTCCCAAAAGGAAGAGCTTGATCAGAACCTTAGGGACGTAATTCGGAAGCACTTTAGGACAAGTCCACAAAACTCCACAGCAAACCTCTGTACATGGATGTACATTTGCAGAAGCGACATTGTTATCCGAATTAGGGCCGATTCCGCGTACGTCCATGTGTGGTTATTCAAGACTGTACAAAGCGCTTCCCCCTTCTGTGCCTTCTGCGGTGATGTGGGGACATTGAATTTTTCATGTGCCTATGCCAGCAGCAGTTCGATGACTAAAGAGAAGCGATGCATGGTCTGCAACCTGCAAAAGAGTGGCCTCACGCACAACACTTCTGAGGACGTCGTACTTCCGGGAGGACACGCGACAAGAGAGTGAAGCGACTGCTGATCGGCATCCTCAAGACACAGGTTCGATCGGTTCATGGTGGCTCATCCCTGATCAACTTATACGACGCCCGTGAGGAAAAGTTGGCGGGCTGTGCATACAGCCTAAGACTGCATGCTGCAACACCATCATCCCCAGCAAGATCTCCTATAGTGGACATCGCATCTAGCGGCTTGAAGGCCCCGCCACTGCAGTAGTATAGTGGCTATGACATTCGGGTGCTGATCTGAACGTCGCGGGATCGTGTATCGGCTGCGGCGGCTGCATTTCGATGGACGCGAAATATTAAGGCCCGCGTACTGTGCGATGTCAGTGCGAGTTAAAGAATCCCAGGTGGTCCGAATTTCCGGAGCTCTCCACTTCGGCGTCTCTCATAGTCATATTGTGGTTCTGGGACGTTAAACCACACAAATCAAACCAATCATGACAATATTGGTATAATTCCGAGAGAAGGCGAAACGAGATTTGGTTATTCTGCCACATTTACTTTCAAACCTTTTCATGCCGTTTCTCAAGGTCATTTCAGGTTCGTGATAGTCAAGTGCTCCGCTGCACACCTATGGCGCTAGCAGCTATAGAGCCGTAATAAAGCTCCGGCATAAACAAGTCACGTTTCTTGCCGATATATTTGCGAGTTAGAGCCTATATGGACTCCGAAACCCGCTATGATATGCAAAACTTTTGCGTCTGATGTCATCTTGTACCTAATATCCCGCATTCGAAACTGCATGAGTCGGTCGATGAATGCTAAGGCATGGGACGTATACCTGAAAGAATGCAATTATATAGAAAGGCAGAGAATTTAGCGAGCGTAGAAGCATCGGTGACATGATACTCTGCGCAGCGAAAGGAGAAAGGCAGATTAAAGAAAAATGCTGAGAGAGGGAGAGAAAGAAAGATCGGGATCTGGGAGACCTTATCATACGATTGTGTCCCAGGCCATTTTAGCCTCTCTCTCGGAAAAGGGGCGTGCGACTTTACATTTGCATATTTACTTTACACTTTATATTTGCATATTTGGACGATATTTGTATAAGCTCTACGGGCTTTAGTTTTAACTTTTCTGTCCCCCTCACTCACCTTCAGTCAAGCGCATCCTGTCACCTAACTGTACGACGGTGCACACAATCAGATACATGTCATCGCTCATGAGTGACGGTGCAAGAGCAAATAAACTTAGCATAAACTTCACTCAGATATCATCGACATTAAATGAGGACAGTGTTGCTGTTATAACAGCTGATTTTCAGCGTTAGCTAGAGTGGTAATCAGTGCTGATATTACATGAGTATACATACGGTATAGAGGAGACTTGAAAGCAAGAAAGGGGAAGAGGATTTACATTTTCTCTTGCGTATAAGAAGGCACACATCAAAGAGCGTCAGCGAACATTAAAGAGAGTCCTATTCCCGACAATTATGTCAGTGCAGCGAGACTGCACGGCTGTGCGGCTGCCTGGACGGCGGATGACATAGATTTGCCTGTGGTGTCAACTGCCTGTGCCACATCGTCCGGAGCTCGTCTTAGAGTTAGGCCTTATGTTGATGGAACTATACAAATTGCGAACGCGCTTGAAAACGGCATGATCGCAAGAATAGAGCACGTGATTGTAAAATGTAAAGTGTTCGGTACAGGAGAGGTGGAAAGACCACGGATAATAAGTTCTCACAGGATGTTTTCGCGGGACACCGTGTACAAGTACCGACGGTATAACGGGCTTTAAGGAACCGAACTGCAAACCGCACTTTTTTTTAGCTATACATGAAGCCCAACAAACACACGCGCGCAGAAGGAAGATCTCAGTCGGGTAACGCATTGACGAAGGCAAGTGGCAACAATGACTGAATTGCGGGTTGGAAACTGTCACGAGAAAGTATAATAGTGAACAACATACCACAGACACATGTACTGGTACCCAACACCTTTTACTGGTCATGCCCAGCATCGACATGATGGAAGGAGGACAAGGCAATGCCGGGCATGCATGCTCCGGAGAAGTCTAGTCTGAACCGCTTATTCAGGAAAGTACGCCAACACTCGTCAGCAAATCCGAGAGCTATGATGGCAATATCGGCGCCATGTTGTAGCCAGCGGGCTCAACTGAACTGGTGGGAGCATTTGAAAACATCCCAAAAATTGTGAATGTTTTGATATTATCTTCCCTACAACAATTCCTAAATTCGACCGTACGCTATTCGATCGTCAATCTTTCTTGCTTCCCGGCAACCACTTTTCAAGATATATCGGAATAACCCGGAAACATAGACACGATTTAGAACCCCTTATACAGCAGCGCCTTCGCAGCGCTCCGCGAATGCGACGTTCCGAAGTCGTATACACCGCTCCTCACCTTTTATCCGCATTTTATTATTTCGCTCTGCAGACAACGCGAAACAAAACAATAATTAAAAAAAAAGAAGCCGTCGAAAGCCTATGACGCATCGCACGGGAGGGAGGAGCCGCGCGTTAGCAGGAAGCACACTCGACATCCAGTGCACCATTTGAATTTTGGGCGGTGCCCCGGCGGAGGCAACGGCGGGGCGGTCTGGCGGGGCGTCTGTAACGGTGCACGCACCTCCAACCGAGCTACAGTTGAGAGCACAGCTAGAGGGAGAGGGTGAAAGTCCTATAACGGAGCGAGTAGCGATGTAATGCTCGCAGCGCGTTCTGCAACCAGAGAGGAGGACTATGAAAGGAGAGGGCGTGATAAATTGGGGAAGAGGTGCTCCGGGGGCTGTCTTCAATTCCTTCTCCTCCTCTCATTTTGTCTTTTTTTTAAAGCCGTACCGTTATGTTCGTTTCTTTTTAATGCCTCGTTGCGCGGGCGCTTTGATAGAGCCGCCAATGCGAAGTGTTGAAGGAGGGCTCGGCTCGCAAACCCTACCCGAATTTTTTTTTTCTTTGAAGTTCGATTTCGAACCTAATTCTTATTCGGTTCGATTGTGAGAGCGTGTACAGAAGCACCATTGTGGACGCTTTCGACTGCTGCTATACTGCTTTGATACCGCTTCAAGTTGAGAGGGGGGAACGGGAGGTCCTATCCAATTGGATGGGAGATTGAAGCTGTCAGGTTCGACGCGTGGATGGAATTACGCACTGGCTGAGTCATCCTTCCCGGCCCTCCGCGTTAGGAGCTGTCATTATTGTCCCAGCTTCTATCTCTCGCTCTTTCTCTTTCTATATGCCTTTTCCTGCGCAGTGTTTGGTGAGCACTACGCACTAAAAGCGGCACATCCGTTTTATTCTGCCACTAAGATGTGCACTTAATAATGACTGATCATGCTGCAAGAGGGAAGCGTGAGCGATATCAATTTCATACTTTCATGTTAAGAACAGCAAAAATCTTATTTTTCCCGAGTAACTTCTTGTTCCATCATCACCACAATCCTCTTCTCCACCACCACCACCATCACCATCATCCTATCCTATATCCACTCGCGGCCTCTCCCAGAGGTCTCCAATTTACCTTATCCTGCACATAGGCGTGCGCACGGGGGAAGGGGGGGGGGGGCAAGTCCCCCCCCTCCCCCACGACTACTAGGGAAAGTAAAATAAGGGCGCTGGTTTTCTGGTGAGAATTTATAAAAATAGAAAGATGGCTTTAGTTGTGGCACTCACAGACACCTGGTGTGGGGGCACGATTCAACCCGATATCAACCAGCAGCTTGTCTCAGAGTCCCACTCCACGAGTAATCGTTCTCTGTGGCAAGTGTTTAAGCTTTCACAGTTTGTCTAAATTACTCGACACCTTTCATACGCCCCGTTTTTAAGAAAAATTCAACCGCGCAGCTATAATTATGACTTCTCAAACTTAATGATTCTAAGGGCCATCATCATTAGCACTGCATATATTTGTGCAATGCAGAAGTCATTTTCTAAGAGGCCGGATTGTGGTGTTGAGGGGGGGAGGAGGGAGTGCTATGCTTCCTTCTCATGCGGCACCCAGCGCACGCCACGCCTACGAGTTGATTCCATTTTGTTCTTGCGAACTAAGAACGCAGGAACAAAATGCAATCAACTAGTGCTGGACGGTGCGGGTCAAAATGGAATGAATCGCCTCATCTGATTTTTTTTTTTTTTTTGTCCTAATTGGATGCGTTTTGCATCCATCGGTAACCATTCCTTTGCTCTCGCTGTCCACCTGTTTCCTTCCCTGCGCATTACGTGTCCTAACACAGATCTATCTTTTCTGATCGATTTGTCGGGTTTAACGTCCCAAAACCAGCTCTGATTATGAGAGACGCCGTAGTGGAGGGCTCCGGAAATTTGGACCACCCGGGGTTCTTTGATGTGCACTGACATCGCACAGTATACACGGGCCTCAACATTTCGCCTCCACCGAAATGCAGCCGCCGCGGCCGGGATTCGATCCCGCGACCTTCGGATCAGCAGCCGAGTGCCATAACCACTAGACGACTGCGGCGGGGTGGTCCATCTTTCTTTTTTTTTTTCTTAATGGCAATGACGATGCCAGATATTCCCGTTTGCATGTTCTCTTATCCACTCTGGCATAGTTGTTACACCCATCACTATATTCTCTCCATGGCCACATTGCGTGGTTCTTAATTTCTTCTAGAGTTTCTTCGTTATCCTCCGAGTTACCGAACCGTACTTTAGCACTTGCAGACTGCAATGGTTACATAGCTTTCACTTTTATGGATAGCGGCAAGTTTCCCGTCATAGCCATAGCGTGTCTTCCATATATACTCTCCAGCCCATTGTAATTTCTCGGCGAATTTCTTTTTCGTAGGTGCACGCTCCCTTTTAGTAATTGCCCTACACGTACGTGCCTTGTACACATCCTAAATCCTGGGTGCTGATTTTGGACTTCTTTTATTTGGCCAGATTGACCATAAAAAAAAAATAATAGCACATTGTCTAGTAGCATGCATCTGCTTCCTTTTCTTGGGGTCAAGAATAGCATGGCCTCATCTGTGAAACTAAAAAATGAACAGAAGAAAAAGAAGAGGCGACAACGACACATTCCACTGCGCCGCAAACGCTAACAACCGTTGCTCAGGCACGACCGATCAAGGTGATAAAGCCTACAGAACGCAGAAAGTAAAAATAAATACGAATTCGCAAGTTATTTCTGCCCCGGTCGCCAAGTGTATTGCGGAGAAGACATATTTGCTAAATTTTTCGGAAGTGACGATCCACTGATCACCGAGACAACGTATAAAGGGTACGTTTGAATTTAATTCCTCTGCGCTTCGTCAATGTCCAAGGTGTAGCAC
The DNA here is from genome assembly GCA_013339685.2 of Hyalomma asiaticum. Classification (NCBI taxonomy): domain Eukaryota; kingdom Metazoa; phylum Arthropoda; class Arachnida; order Ixodida; family Ixodidae; genus Hyalomma; species Hyalomma asiaticum. The sequence continues at coordinate 87,906,969 of CM023486.1, read as the reverse complement.
AATTGCTTGGGCGTGAATGGCGGATAAGAAGGGGCTGAAATTAACCTAAAGGAATGCTTCACTTTCATCGGCCCCATTTCACAACGACATTTTCCCGTAACCCATACAGGGTGCCGCTGAAGTCCAGACAACCGAACATCGCCACATCCTGCGCCTGCAGTACTTCTTACGAACTATACAGCGGAACAACCGATTACGATGATAACGCAAGCATGAAGTCGCTCGCGTTTTTACATCGAATGAATTATACAGAGGCAGTATCTGGGCCCGACTACGCTCATGGTTCATTCATTTTGACATTTTATTATCTCCACCGGCGTAGCACGTCCATGATCGCAGAGATCGGTTGCTTGGAGGAACCAGTGGTAGAAAAAAATAAAGCCTTAATTTATCAAAAGAATACTTGCGTGAATACGGCCTCCTACCGTTAGCTTGCACACTGGGTTTCTTATCTTTTCTTTTTAAGCAGTACAGATTTCCTATAAAAGTTCCGACAGCAAGGAGCATCTGTCGTGTTCCCACGCGCACTCTACGTTGAAGCGGAAATGTACTTTGCCGCTGTAACGGTTACACAGTTACGGCTGATTAGCAAAAATGAATAATTGACTACTAATTATCAAATCGAGGGAACTTGTTTGTATACGTGAGAAAGCTATAGCGGGCGTAATAACTTATGGCACACACACTTTTCAGACACCCAATGAGTCGCACCCAATGTGAGATATTCGGCGCCGAATTTCAATGAAGACGCGCAAGAAATGCAGCCACTCTGTAACCTGCGGTGACAAATAAGTGGCGAAATTTGAATGAAAACACGTAGCAGTAGAATCCAGTCAGCAAAAACGGCGCATTGCAGCAGCACACTTCCTTATAATATATGGTTATCTTGGTCCTTATCGCCTCCGTTAGCCGTGCGCAAGAGAGCAGCGCTTTCACCGTTTCATTCCCACACCAGAACGCACACCAGAATTGTCATCGCTTCTAGGGGGCAGCCATGTTTGTTCGAGGGCTACTCTGCAGATGTAACCCTGGAGGAAAGAAAGAAAAAAAGCTAGAAGGAGGTGCCACGTGACAATCTTGAAGCTTAGTCGCAAGCTTGAAGCTCCGTCACCATCAGCTGTGGCGTAATCAGTCCCGCAGCCCATGTGATGCCGCACGGGAACGTAATGACTAATGTCGCGGTTATGCCTGCATGCTCTAAACGCGCTTTCGAAAGTAGAAAAAAAAATGGAATTCGGCGCCAGCCAGCAATAGTACAGTATCGCACTATAGTACAGTATTATAGTATTACATATTATAACAATAGGAACAGTATTATAACAATAGGAACAAGCGAAAGAAAATAAAATGGTGGTTGATCCATTTGTCATAGGAATAGGTATAACACGAAAGTGAAACCGGTTTTCGCGAAGTTGTAAAAATCATAAGCGGCAATCTGGCGGATCGAGGGGCGGGAGATGGGTTGGGTACTGTAGACATGTGAACGCGTTACATGTAGACATCAGCGGCACCTCCACACAGCACAGGGATCATCGACAGTCGTACACAAAGGAAAGTTCTTGAACAACTCACATTGCTCCGGAGACGCTGAGTTGCACGCGCCGAAGCCCTGCGCAAACCTGCCGTAAATGAGGAGCGTCCGCAAACGGCGAGATCTTGCAAACGAAACCGAACGGGTTGTCAGCGGATCGTTTTGCGAACACACAGCCCATTGCAGCGAAAGGCGCATCATTAGCTTGTCGACGGCCGTCTTTGCGTTCCTGAAGCAGTGCGCGTAGAAACTCAAGACGCCTGGCCACGCAAGAAAAATTTAGTAGCGGCCGCATTCGTACTTTGCCCCAGGAACGTGCCGTCACGATGCTGCCACGCCCCTAACTTTCGCCGGCGATCGAGGCGCGAAGACTACAGAAGCGCTCACTGCCGGCGAGCATCGTTCCTAGCTGACGGTACCACCGTAGCGAACCAAGAGCCATGATATATCGCTCTGAGCGAACCTAAGCGAACCATGAGTGCAGGGGAAGGGAGGCAATGTTAATTTAAGAGTAATTTTGCTTGTTAAACACTGTTATTTGCTTGTTAAACACCTTTATTTTAACCGGACGACAGTCAGATGCAACTTGTAAAGCGCTGTAGTGAATATATAACCGGGTTCATCTATTCCCCCCTATGAGCAATGTTGCGGTGGTGTATCGGTAGAGCTCCCAGCTCCTTTCCTCGTTTCCCTGGTCAATGTGGGTTCGAGTCCATGCGGATGAAACTTTTTCATTGTAAATAGATGTTCCTTTTTTCAGACATCCACTTCCGTTACGGAACTACGTCGTAGATTTCTTTGGCAGACCCCAGCATAAAGCACTTTCGTGTTAACATTGCACCTATTTGTAGTGCTGTTGTACAGCGCACAGAGAAAGCAAAGGTTACGCGGTCGACTTGTGCATACCTCGGACGGCTTCCCGTTTCGGCTGACTGGATTTTGCTGCTACGTGTCATTATTCAAATTTCGTTTTTTCTTCGTTACGGCAAGTCTCTGCTGGACGGATACCAGAGCGGCCGCGTTTCCTGTGCGCCCGGTGCGCTCTAGTTTTGATACCTCCATAGGAATAGCATGAAGAGTATCTCGGGGGCCTAATTGCATGCCACGGGATACGGATACTGCATCCTATCCTTGTCCTCGCTGATTGGTTAAATTTTCCTGTCAAGGCTGAAATAGCCAATCCATGATATATCCAGACTCCTTGATTGGTCACTTTTGCATTGACAGGAAGAGCCGACCAATCACATGGAGGACTAACACGGAATAGTGTTCGCATTCCGCGGCCACGGAATATTATTCCGTATTTCGGAACACAGAGGAAGTGACTGGACTACATGCAGTCAACCCTCGATATGACGCGAACTTCGATTTTTATGAAATTCTCTATCTAACGAAATATCGATATAATTTCGGCTGAATTCATTCTTAACATGCATGTAGCATGCTGCTTGGACAAAATAAACATGCTATCGCGGTCCCAACAATGACTAGCAAATCAGGGATTACGACACAATAACCGACAACATCGCGATACGGGTTTTCAACCATCCGCATACTACGCAAATGCACAGTTTCAACAATCTGCTTAGCAGCTAGGCGTTGGCTTGCGAACCTCGAGGATGCGGGATCGAATCCCGGCCACGGTGGCCACATTTCGATGTGGGCGAAATGAAAAAAATACACCCATGTTCTTAGATATGGGTGCACGTTAAAGAACCCCAGGTGGTCAAAATTACTCCGGAGCCCTCCACTATATGGAGCATCCCTCATAAGCATAAATGCTTTTGGCGCGCAAAACCCCGACAGTTATTATTAACCATCTGTACCGCAGAGCGTGTGGTCTAGCGCCGTTGAAACGCGCGCTTACGACGGACGACAACTGTGCGTGCCGCATTGTCATTCGCTGCCTAATCTGAATGGTTTCATTTTTTTTTTAACACATCACCGGCGGCGCAGTCTGCAACCACGCCCTGTCCATCGCTAACCTACTGGTTAGCTCAACTGGCAGAGCGAGCACTCCCAACGGGCGCTGGTACCGGGTTCGAAACCCGGACCAGGACGAATTTTTCGGCAACTACGAAGCTTTCATTTCCCCGAAATCCGTATGGATTTCCGTGTAGCTTTGCGCTACAAACGGGCTAATTTTTCCTTGCATTAACGTTACTCCACCTTGCGGGCTTCGACAGAATATATATATATATATATATATATATATATATATATATATATATATATATATATGTGTGTGTGTGTGTGTGTGTGTGTGTGTGTGTGTGTGTGTGTGTGAGAGAAGAGAGGAAGAGAGATTTGCACTCTGTAGTGGCGACGTTGCTTTAATCAGCTTCTCTGCAGCACAGGCGTGCAGTGCTCGAAGCGTGCTAACAGAAACGAACTGTTCTTTGCAGAGTGAAGTGTACTTCAGGGGCCTGCTAACTCTGATCTTGAACAGCCAGCAACAAAAACAATAATTTATTAATGTTTCTGGATGATGACGTCGTGCATTCAACAAGACCTCCGCCACTGTTTTTGTTGGATATATGAAAGTAATATATGGCCACCCTAGTCCTTCAGATTCGTTATATCGAGGCCCGATGGTATAGTAGGGTTGTTCGTTTTTAGATTTCATCTTTTTTTTTTTAATTTCGGGGGGTGAAAATCGTGTGCTATATTTTTCAAAGTAATATTCGGGAAGAAATGTTTTTTTTTTTTGTCGTTGTTGTTGAGCCATCCCGAAATTCGGATTTTTTTACAGGGTATACATCATTAAATATAAATTTACAAACCAAAGCCGCGCATAACGTCTGCGGTGCTGCACTCCAGCCTGTTAAATAACTTTACGTCACTGTGGCTCTCTCGAGCCAACAGGGTGTGACTTCGTTGTTCTGAGGCCGGGTATACAGAGTGCGTGTGCGCTGCGAACATCATGTATCGTAATAAAGCACAGGCTGGCTTGGGGTGTTTCAATTTGGGGAGAAATCAGGTTTAACCGGATTTTCCAGAAAGGTTTTCGAGGTGTAAGAACGAACAGCCCTGCATATGATGTGAGACAGCTGACTGAGTCGACATTAAGAAGCCATGCCAAACCCGGGACATATGGCAATGCTCATTTATTCAAGGACACTTTTTTTTTATTTCATGAAAAGTGGGGGAAGCTTCTGCTATCTTCGCTGCACAATGATAGAAGTTCCGGATACTCCAGAGTGTGATAGCCAAAGCCCTCGGAACACTTGCTGTGCCCACTGCTTTTGTGTATGGAGTACCAACCAGTCTAAGGTCTCCTTGAATCCTATACCTTGTGTGTCATCCTCCATTTCTTGACCTTTCTGCAAGTGCTTAGGCGTCTTATGAAGACACCCTGTGATGCACAAAAAACAAAGAAAAAGATAGTGTGCAGAATGAGGTGTCTTAGCGTACTTCCAGTACAGGGAACTGCTCAGGCTTCCACGATGTTTTCAGGCATTCATAGAATAAAAAGGAAAGTTGCTTTTACAGCAGGACCTCGTTATAACAAACACTGATATAGTGAATTACCGGTTATAGTGAACTATGCACGAACTATGGTTGGTCACGTTACATTTCAGTGGCATTTCCTTCTTTTTATAATGAAACGCCAAATGCTGTAGCTGCCGCGACGTCTGCTGTAACGAAGATATATTTGGTTCATACGAGGCCGAAAACACGAAGAGTAGCATGAAAAAAGAAATCAAATAATGAAAGACAATTTACAACCACATTTCGCTGAAAAATGTGCTGACATTTCGGTCATCCAGCGCAAAAAAAAAAAAAAGAAAAGAAAGAAAGCACAGCACACCGTTGCCTAGTAACCTTCCCATGTACCGGTTTATATAATTTGAGATGACACATTGACTGTGCCGTCGTGGGAGCGGACCGCTGTGTGCTAAGGCACACACCTCCGGACTTTTATCAATAATGTTTTTCCAAACCAAACCAAACGAGACAGGTATGGTTGCTTCAGTTATAGTGTGTTTGAAGTCTAGAATAATGCATTTTTATATCTGGAATTTTTACGACAGCCATGCTGCCAATTCGTGTGCTGATATCTACATGTCTTGTTACAACCAATAAGATTTATTTCTTATTTATGGCTGCGTCAACAGAAATGGGCGTGTTATCTTGCAATCTCTTTTGCCTGCATTCTTCATCATACAAATAGTTTGCAGAGGCTAAAAATTATGACAAAGGTTCAACTGAACTATTTTTAACTATACGATTCGTCATAAGCCACCTGTACTTTGGCCGTTCAGTAGCAGCAGGCTGCGATACCTACCAGGCACAAAAACTTGCTGTCCTTCCACCATTTGCCAAAAAAGCAAAAGGAGAACCGTGGCACCGCCAAGCTCTTTAATGTGAATGACAGTCACGCTTCATACCGGCACTTAAGGAGGGCGCTGAAAGCGCCTGTGTGGATTATGAGGTGAGCTTCTTGGCTAGTGCTTTCAAGCGAACCACGACCGGATTTGGTTAGTTTTAAAATAAGTGTTCCATTAAACAATTAAGTACCCTAATTGTCTGTGATGCTTGATATTATTCCTAATCTACGTCAGCATGACGACTATTAATGGGTTATATTTCAGACGCGCTCGCGAAATTTCCCCTTAACTTGTGCATCGTCGTCTAGAAAGCCCTATATTTCGGAAACATCATCCGTTACGGAAGTACGTCACAGATTTCTTGGTGGGCCCCGGCATAAAACACTTTTGTGTTAAAAAAATGAGCAAATATTACACCTAAACATGCATTTATTTCCCAGGTTAATGCAAATTAGCTCGTGACTTCCCAGTAACTCACGCACAAGTATCGAGAATAATTGTTCTTGTTTTTCTGCGTTAGCACAAATTGGTTATGCAATGGAAATGCACAGGCACGGGCGCAAGTGCAGAGGAATAGACAGCCCAAACGCTGCTATCAACTGAAGGAGAGCACTGAGGCGCAAAAGGAAGACACAAAACTTAAACGGCGCATGCTTGGGAATGGTAGCGTCACCTGCGAAATGTTTATAGTAGATGCAAGTCTACGTGAGAGGCAACTGTTAAGGCATTTTATCTCTTCCTTGTGTGAGCTGACTTGAGCCAGAACTCCGAGTTATTATTGATATGCCAAGCTTCGACCACTACACGGGTTTTTTTGCTCTTATGTCGGTACAAGCTTGCGCATTCATCTACCTTGGGTGTGCAGTAATTAGAAGGCGAACCACCAGTTATTGGCCTCTTATGCTCACTTAATCTCTCATTAATAAAAAGACCTCTCTGTCTAACGTAGAGTTGCCTGCGGCTACAGGGAACCTTGTAATACCACACCCATGCCACAGTCCGTAAAATTGGTGCGCTTTGCTCAACAAATGACTATGCTTTTTTTTTTCTTTCAGCTGCTCATTTTCCTCCGCACGGCAGCGCAAATCCCTAGCTAATTTATTGGAAGCAGTAAAAACAGCTTTAAAACCATATCTACTTTTCACTTTCTTAAGCCTGCGCGAAACATAATGTTTATATTGGTGAACCCCCTGTGGCCGTATTTGCAGGCTCTCGCCTTTCTTTTTTCATAATAAGCGTTTACTAACTAGCTCAGCTTTCTGCCATTCTAAGCTTCACAAGCTGGTGCAAGTTAGAATGAGGTTTCATGTTTACGAACTTGTACACGTGTCTGGGAAGTACGCACTCTGTGCCCATTTGTAGAATATACGTACACTCGGCACCACTCACCCAGGGATTCTTTAGCGTAGAGTGCGATTTAACACCAGGTCTGGCATGTTCCCAGGATAAGTCAGGATAGCGTGCTTCCAAGGATCGCCCTAGTGCGCAGTACTCCCAGCGACTGATGGCAGTGTTCTTGCTCTGGATCAGCTTGTGTTCGCTGAGTGTGGTTAACAGGAGAACAATTCACAATCGCTAGCAAATGATATCACGCGAATAAATTTCTCAACACATATCTGGTGATGCTCGAATGACTTTCCCCCTAGCTTGCTATAAGATACACAAAGAAGTTATGTTAATGTGTTCAGTTAAAAAGAACGCCTTGAAGGCCTCGTGTGTATTGCCTCAAAGATGTAAGGGCGAAACAAAGGAGCATTGGATGTCGAACCTGGAACCTACGGTTTTGTATCCAACTTCTAGGCAGATACCTCTATGCAGTTGAACCTACTGGCAGTCAAACGTCATGTGACCGTAATTTCGCATAGGTTACAAAAATTAATATCCAATCACGTGCAGACCGTACCCACATATCCCCTACTGAGGGATGCAGGTAGTATGTGCCACATGTGAGAAACCGTAACATCAATGGCGAGCAAGACCACTGATGCCATTTCCTATGAGTCATGTTGGTCATACATCCACACTCTCCAATGTCAATTTTGGTACAAACAAAGTGTACGAAATGTGAGTTTTGGTTGCTTGTACGTGCCCCGCCACAGTGGTGTGCCTGGCTATGACACTCGGCTGCTGATCCGAAGGTCGCGGGATCGAATCCCGGCCACGGCAGCTGCATTTCAATGGAGGCGAAATGTTGAGGACCGTTCACTGTGCAATGTCAGTGCACGTTAAAAAAAACCCAGGTGGTCGAAATTTCCTCGGATCAGCAGCCGAGTACCTTAGCCACTAGACCACCGTGGCGGGGCGGATTTAATAATTGACATTAAGGGTTTATTTTTATTTTAATGTCGCACTTATTTGCGTAAACCTTTTTGTTGGAGAGCTCAGACTGCAGGCTTCATTGTTCACTAGAACTCAAGCGCCATATTTTCGAAAAAGCTAATCTTTCTCATGCAGTTTAGGATTGCGTCTTTCCCGCGGTGTACGTACTCGCACCTCTTGATTACGTGCACGTAATTCTGAATTAGCTCTAATCCAGTTCACACACCACGCGCGTGTTGCTCCACTGTATATATAGGCATGGTAGAGCTCTCTTTTTTTTCTCTTCTTCATTGCTTCCACCTCTATTCCGCGCTAATTCCGTCTGAAGCAAAGCGGCTGCGTGGCGACTTTCCCTTATTATTGTACACACTCAAATCAACGCAAGATGTATCATTCGCTGTCTAAAGGCTCACAAAATACTTTACGTTTTAAAGCCACGAGCTTAACAAGCACGCCGTATTTCCTTCATGAAAAACACGGGGGTGTCTGCCGCGGCCCGCGGTAGCGGTAGGGTGGCTGTGAGTACCGGCGGCGCTTGCCTACGGCTGCGCGTGACCCCTCCTCGCACCGATGCCACCAGGGGGAATGTGGCGCTGCCGGTTCCAGCGGGGTAAAGTCTGCGCAAGCATCTATTTGTCGTACATCCCACCTTTTGTTATGAGCTTCTAGGTACCTAGGGACAGAATGTCTAGGGATTTTCGACAGTGGCGTTGTCACTTGTTGGCGGCGCTTTAGCGTACTAGAATTTCTCTTGCGCGCTTGTCAACGCCCGCGTCGCCCATGTGCGCATTAATTTTGGCCGGGGTTGGCCGCTTCTGCTGTAAACTTGCCGTGAGTCGCTGACGACTGGTTGCTCTTTGTACGGCGACCGATGCCGATCGCGCGTCGTTCAGCTTTATCGGCATTTAGCCACGTAGTATGCGAAGTGCTTGCCCGTAGCGACTTCGCTATGTACGCCGCGATGTGCCTCCTTGCCACAACACGTAAGTAATGTTCACTCTTTATTTGGATCTTTGCCCTGTACGAGCGAGAGCACTTGACATCACCCATGCTATCATTCTATTGCGACTCCGGAGCCTGGTGTTGAGGCACACTGACGATAGATAGCTGGGGAGAAATTAGCTGCGAGTGTAGCGATCGTGTGTGTGCCTCTCGTTCTGTTGTGCTAGGTGTTTAAGCACGACCGGTCGACATGTTTAGCGTGTATATCAATAGCTACTGATTTAACATTCGGTTCTGTCTGAGCGAGACTTCCCACTGGTGCCGGCTGATCAACCAGAGGGAATAATTTCTTTTCTCGCAAATTGGGCTTGAGCAAAATCACTGCGAGTCGTTGTGGAGCAGGAGGACGTGGTTATGAATGACATTACCGGCAGGAGTGAACGAAGGTTAGCTCAAGCGACCAGTGAGCCCGCAGTCCGGAGGCCCGTGGTTTCCAGAGCATGCCTGGCATTGCACTCCTATTGACTCACTCAAAGCTGCTTATATAACGAACTTTTAGTTGGCCAGACAGTGGTCCTGGGTTCACCATCTACAAGAACAACACGACAAACTGCTTGCTTTTTTGTGAGCAAACGTTCTTTCTGTGTCACCTGAAAACAGGATTACAACATGCTTTGCAACTTTGTGACACAGCACGGTTACCATGCAGAATGCAGTGCCTTGCCGATAGTTGTTCAAAGGTGCATGCCTAGAGGTGGTGTTATTGGCACTTTGCTCAGAGCAAGCTGCGAGGAACGTGGTGAAAATGTTTTTAAAAAATTGTGCAGCCATCTTTAATTTCCTTGGAAATTGCTAGGGCCGAGGCTTGGGCTAGTTGTTTCATGTTTACACAATGCTAAATTTTTCAAAAGACACAAATCAAGTTGTCCTAAGTTGTCCCATGTGTGGACTGCACCTATTCGGCTGGGTTCAAATCTGCACAGGCATGGAGTTTATCATTGTAAGCAATGGCTGTTAATGACAAACGCAGGGACAGCGGACATTGTTGTTACCAAGTTCAGCCCTTGTAACATGCCCATATCAGCTTGCGCAGTAAATAATCAGCCGGCATAATGTAGGGTTAATGGATCAATGCTCAGCAAAATGGAGCACTTCATGGTTGAGAGATCACTGCCGCTACATTCTATTGTGTTCCAGCTGGAACATGTCAGCCATGCTTGGATAAGCATGTTGAAGCCTCTTTTGAGGTTCAGGACGCCTGTGATCAAGTAGAATATCACGAATCATTGTATGCTGTAAATAATGACGTTTAATTTCCTGTTTCAGAAAAGCCAGCCAGACTAAGGCTTGTGAGTATCATTGCAATGCAAGATATTCTTTGCCCAACACTTTGAGAGAACATTGCAGGTGTGTCCTGTACAGTGGCATGGTGAACCTTCATCCGTGTGGAGATCTCCATAACAATATTCAACTCTCTTGCCACCTGGAAAAAGGTCCCTGCAAATTATGCCATCTCTGAAAGAAAAGTACATCTTCAATGAGTCATCCCTCTGTCAAGTTGAAAATAAATGCTGTAGTGATGTACATTAACTCTCTAGCACTGGCACTGAGAGAATAAAACTTGTGTAACTACAAATGACCATGCATTGCTAGCTTAAAACAAATACACATATCTTTGTGTAAAGGAGTAGTTAGTAATATTTTGTCACAAGAAATACCAGACCACTACCTATGCTGTGCCCTAGCACAATGACGCTTTGCCATAGTGCCAGTGTTGGAAAGCGCAACTTGAAAGTTGTGACATCTCATGGTGTGGCCAAATTTCGGCTTTTGTGCACAGAAGTAGCAAATGTGCGTTCGCTGAGCAGAACACAGTCTCATCACTTTCCGTGTTATATCCATATTTGCTTCTACCATGGGCTTCCTTGCAGTGTAGGGTGGCGAAGCTTCACAGGGCAGTAAGGCTTCCATATGAAGTCGGGCAATTTGTGAAAAAGCTTAGCAATTGCAAGTAGGAGCCTTTCAGGGCTAGGTTTTATAAAATGTAATCGTGCAGATGACAGGAAGTCTGGATGCATGAAATAACAGCGAAGCCATTCCTTGAAAAAAACTCAAGTGGTACAAGAATATTGCAACACGTATATGCACTGACGATGCAGCAGCACACATCTTTTAGTTTGCACGGCACATTTCAATTTGTACGCTGGGGTTTCTTACGTGCCCCATTGGGGGGGTACCTACTGCAAGAACTTTTTAAATTGGATCATTATTATCAGAGGTAAAAATGTTTGATGCGGCACTACACCAGGATATTGGGAGGCGAATCACTGCCAATACGACACGTGGCGATGCTGTGTGGCGAAGCAAGGGAAAAAAAAGACTAAGTGTGCTTGCTATTGTGCCCGCAGTTGGTCATCCTCTCGAAGAAGCCAGGTGCCTCCCAACTGATTTGAGCAGCCACTGCATGATCTGAACAAGTGTGACGGTTTGTAGCGACACAGGTGCACTGTGGTGACATGGCGTGCGGCGCACGGTGCGTGGCATCATCGTCCACCATTTGGTGCATGATGCTTGCAAGGGGAGGGTAAACAGCACTCAGTCTGAAATTTGAACACCTTCCACAGCATGTAACGATGGAGTTCTAGGCAGATATGAACACGAACGTGCCATGTACTTGTCACCTCAAAATGGCCAGGCCTGTTGAGGGGCTCATTGAGAAAATGGTAAAGATGTTGCATTTTGGTATTCTCTACCGATTTATTAGATTATCACACTCAAGGCACTGGTATTACTTCATGCCACACACATTGTCCAAAACCATCTTATCAATTATCCAGTATTTGCAAGGTCTCATGCACGAATTTAATCCTCTGTTGCATTTAACCGCATTAGTGTGCTTCCACCATGGCCATGTCAACACCTTCGTCTTTTTGTATGGCTATAATATCCGTATTGCTTTAATATGACCAAGGCCCTGTACATGTGCATGGCAATATGGTTGTGGCAATATTTAAAGCCATTGCTCATTTCTACCCGCAAGGTCCCCCCACTTGTGCAGTATCTTTTCCAACACACTGCAGTACTAGTCACAGATAATGACGAAAAGTGGAGGACGGCTCACGTAATGTTTCCTGCTCGCTCCTGACACGAGCAGAGGGAGACAGCGTGACTATGGGGCAATTCGCTGCTCAGATGCTGGTAATACAACTAGTACAAACTTTTGAAGACAGTCATTAATTAAGACTGAATGGCTGGCAAAGACAAATCAAACTCTTATTGACATCCTTGGACAGCAACGGCAAATATGCTTTAAGATTTTCAAGGTACAGTGGATACATGCAGATTGTACTAATTGTGTTATACCCCTGTACACAACTAGAAAACTACAGTGTCGTTTTGAGCAAGTGCATTTTAACACACACTGTGTCACTTTGGAAGGGCACTGCGACATGTGAAGAAAGTCTTGGGTTACATGGTAATGCTGATGGATAAGTTAGTAGGCGCAGCAGTACATGTTTAGGCAGTGTTCGCTAACACAGTGCTATGCTGTAGCGAGAAGTGGTATGAAATATAAATGAAGGAAATTAACAGCAGCCATCACCATGAACTTTGGTACAAATGTCACTCAAACCCTGCCACCTTTCTCTCTTGCAGCAATGACTTATTTTGAAGGCGCCTCTTCTTTCACCACTACCAATGATAACGGGAGCATATATTTTCCAAAGTGCTGGTAATAAAGACGATTAACAGCCCCTGGTGTACATTGCCACTTTCTTGAAGCTGTACAACTGCTGCCCGTTGGGTCTGCCCTTCCATTTTGTCTCTCTAGATGGGAAATCCTGAAATAAAGAGAAGCACAGAGCTACATCTACCATTAACAGAATTTGCAGCCTGATTTACAATGCCCCCAAAACAAGCATGCAGTGGTATGTGTGCTGAAAATGCAATCTTCTGCAACAAGGATTCCAATTTGTCAGGCCACTCTTGCATGTAGGAGCATGAATCGTTGGGCTAGTCGATGCAACATTTGTGGGACAAAGAGCAAAAACTGCATGATGAAAGCTACATTTACAAAAGGGGCACATACATGAAAGACTCAACGTGCAACTGAATTCAATATGTATGTAGCTCTCGTCAAGTTCTTCGTCCCACAAATTAAATTTTGCATGCTTTACTTATCTACTGTAGGTGTCACAAATGAAAATTCTGGCTATTACATGCGACAGAGCACGTAACAGCGCAAAGCTCCGAATAACGGGGATTATTACTTACGTGTCATACGAAGTCGTCGATCTGTCAAAGGTGGCCACGGCAAAGTAGGCAAGGGTAACCAAAGCTCGCTACCTAGGCTGTCAGAGCCCCAATGAAGCTGTACGACGCGCGGTCAGCACGGCCGCTCTAGACACGCGCGATAGGCATGGGATCGGCACGGGACCTACTTGTAACTCGGCTAGAGTTACGTGGAAAGGCAGCACATCACAATCTTCGCCCTCGATGTTCATAGATAAGGCGAACTCGCTACGGGGCACCGGACTACGTTGACGAAACGCACAAGCGCTGGAGCCGTGTTCCGAGATGTGCACGCTCCATGGCACGGCCGCGTGTCTTCTCCGTCGCTCGGTCTCGGTACTTGGTCACAGAACACCTATACTATATAACACCTGACTCGGTGGTTCGGTCACAGAACACCTATACTTTAGGCGGCATGCAAAAAAACCCGCCAACAAGTGACGGCGCCACTGTCGAAAATCCCTATACATTCTGTCCCTAGGTACCTAGAAGCTGATAACAAAAGGTGGGATGTACGACAAATAGATGCTTGCAAAGTCTGCGGGGTAGCTGCGGCTGCGCCGGTAGCACCGGCCTCGCCTACGCTACCGCCGATGTGAGCTGGTCGGTCTCGTCGCCAGTTTTGGACTGTCTGACGGCGAGATGTAGTCGAGAGCGAAAAAGAAAACTGAACGTTGGTGCTCCGTGCCTGGTTGCGACACAGAAAACCACCGGAAAAAGCTTCTCTCTTCCGTGCCCCCTGCGTGCAAAGAAGCGTTTGATCCGAGGGTCGCGGGATCGAATCCCGGCTGCGGCGGCTGCATTTCGATGGAGGTGAAATGTTGAGGCCCGTATACTATGCGATGTCAGTGCAGGTTAAAAAACCCCAGGTGCTTGAAATGGCCCTCTACTTCGACGTCTCTCATAATTATAGCGTGGTTTCGGGACGTAAAACGCCAGAAATCAATCAATCAATCAAGCGTTTGCCAAATGGGCTCGGGCAGTCCCAAAGGCTGACAAGGTGTTGCAGGAGAACTTGGCAATTTGTTGCAGCGGTTGCTCATTCGAGGAAATATATACTGGAGACAGCAGTAACTGATGTCATAGCTGACAGAAGATGGAGCGAGAGGGCAATAGGTATTAAAAGATAAGGACAGTGAGAGCGAGATATATTATTTGTAGAAAATATGCGCGCAAAGGTCTCGAAGTTCGTTTTATATGTGGCCATCTCGGGCGTTGTCGACCGAGCGAACACTGAAACCTTGCGTATTATAGACCAATGTTCCCGACAGTTTTCCTTTTTTTCCCCATTTGTGAATGAACGGCGTCAAAATCATATTTATTGTTTCACTGTTTGCAGTCATAGGAAACTGCTTGTATCAGTACGAAATGACATGCCTCATCGTTACAAAAGGTACGGCTGTGTGCCCACTGTCAAGAACTGCTGAAGTGGCTAATGTGGCATTTGAGGCATGCGCCTTTTCCGCACGATATAAAATCAGTACTTATTTAGAAGGCAAGATGGCGTACTCTTATACAGGACAAGTAAATGCCGTTCCTGAGCCGCAAAAGGTATAACAGGTACCGCATAAAAAGTAGAAAAGTGAATATTAAATATAAACGTCCAAATATAGAAAACACCGCCAGGAGTATATTTACCGCTCTGGGAAGAGTGAGTGGGAGATTTACGATAAAATTTAACATTGGAACCGGCACCCTAAAAAAAAGCCTCCTTTTAGTAAATAACTACGAGAACACTATGAGGACATGATCAAAGACGAGAGCATCATTAATTGGACCGACTTAACAAATGACACATGTGTACAACATTTTTCAGCTGAATGTTTTCCCAAGAAAGCTACATTTAAGCTGCTTTGAGAAGTGCTACGCTGTGAAAAGTCTTACTGAGAGGCTTCATCAAATAAATGGCATATATGCAGTTTTCCCTAGTATGTGCACCACTGATTCTGTTGAGTGCAAGTGCTTTAATGGACATCACCGAAGAACAAAACTGTGCGGTCAGACTACGTTGGTACACTCGCTAACGAAACACACACACACACACACACACACACACACACACACACACACACACATTTACGGTTCTAAACTGGAAGTAGCTTTTAGTGTGCGAGGAGCGCATCGCAGTGCGTCGTCTGCTCCGTTCCCCGGATGGATGGATGGATGGATGCTATGAGCTTCCCCTTTGTAACGGGGCGGTGACATGTGCGCCACCAGGCTCGTAAGGCTCGCGCTCATGCCTACAGCGCCCCTTGCGGCATCGGTGCGCTTTGGGGTTGCTCACACCTCCCCATTCTAGCCACCCTACTACTGTACTCCTGACCTGACCAGCTCGCGGCGTTCTACGGAGACGCCTGCGCCGCCTCTCGTTCCAGACTTCGCCGCTAAGATGGCGCTCGAGTTACCCACCTGAGCGTCGACGGGTGCATGGGTGCAGAACAACAAGCACTGTGCGAGTACTTTGCTTGTGCGCAGTTCTCGGAAATTTGAGCATATATGCGAACTGTTGCACTGTATCTAATAGCAGGAATGTTCATATGGTACTTCGGCCAACGTTTCAGAGTCTATTTACCAAGGAACCAACAGCACTGTTGCGCCACTGAGATAATCGGTACTAGCTTTTCTTTTCCTGTTATTTCGGTCGCTCAAGCGACAGTTGGTTTAATTTGTGAGTCAATAACTTGTAAAACCTTACCGAGCAAAAGCATAGTCGCGAATTCAGCTAATTAGTCATACAAAACGTACGTATTTGTTTACTAAGTGTATAGGAACATTTTTGCGCATGCCAATATTAGACATTTCTCACCTTTTCTACAGACTACCGTGGTACATGGCTCACGCGGGCGCGTTTCTGGGAACTACACTGTACTGTCATAGCTGAATTACCTCAATCGAAGCAGTTTTGCAAATGTTCTCTTCGCTCCGCAGAGTGCCTGCCCGCACAGGCGTCTCGGCTCAACGCGAGCAGACGACCGCCTAGAAGTGGTGTGGGTGGGGTAACTGGTGGCGCCAAAATCCGCCGCCAAAAGGCCCCTAGCGGTAGAAGGAGGAGCTAGCACATGCGCGCTGGCATTCTGCTCGCCGGGCAGGTCAGGAGTACAGTAGGTCGTGGCACGGGGCACCACCACACTACCACTACCCAAGTGGTTCTAGAAGGGTGACCTAGGACTCAGAAACATAGAAATTTTATTTAGGCATTCTAGGTCTCTGGGCACTCCAGTGCGGTTGACCTAAACAGCAGCTCAATATCGATTTACGGCCTCCGTGATTCCTGCCGCCGGCAATCTGCCGCGTGCGTAATCTCGAAGGCCGCGATCAATTTGACTTGGCTTGATGCTGGATAAATAGGTGGCGCAAAAAGTGGTGAACGCGGCTCTCCAGTGATCGCGGCAAGGTTTGTTTATGCTGCATTTTAAATCGGGAATGTCTAGGATTTAGTTGTTCTATTTATCAAAGCATCATTCTACATGTTTCCGGTGCTGTGTGGTGTTTTCGCGTGGACCGTCAGCTGTGTGCTAGCGTGAACCGCGTCTATTTTGTAGCAAGTTGAAGAAGATTCCTGTGCCTGTCGTCGACCGGTGTTCCAGCGAGATCGCGGTCTTCAACGGATGTAAGAAACTTTTCCGGGACTTAGTACGTAACATCAATCTCCCGAAGTGTTTCGCCACGATATCTACAAGCAGTGCTAACGAATAGTACACGCGTGAAGCCCGCGTTTCATGCGAATTATGTATCTGTCAGGCGTTCGCGTTGCACGAGGATCGTCAACAGGACATTCGTTCGGGCGAGTTATTCAAACCAACGCTTTCATTTAAACTTCATCTTGCGTAGCTGCACAAGGTGGACACGGAATGTAAAACTAGGAAGCGACGGGACAGCCCGACGGTATTGCCAGTCTTGAGCTTGCCATTACCAAGGTGCAAGAAATAAAATTGCCATCACGTACCAAAAATGACGCATGACGATCCGTTGTTTTATGAAGAAGCGGCCTGTTTAGATAATTATGTATAAATGATTAAACAAAAGGAAGGAAAGTTCGGAAGTTACTGCTGGCATTACTCTGTTCAGCATAAACTGCGGATAACTAGCCGGCCTTTCTAATGTGACCATTGCCGCTGTGTCGTCGTGTCTAACTCAACGCGCCGTGTGTGTGTGGAAACATACTATTGTCGTTAGACCTGGTGCATGTTAGAGTTCTTCAATTACACACGCACTTCCTGTCACAACACGGAATGCCAGTATTAGTAAGCTGACAGTTCTTATGAAACAATTTCACTGCAGTGAAGTCTCTAGCAGCTAAGAGCCTATTCATGCAACGTCAACCTCTCGCATAGGTTTATGGCTAGCAACTGTTCTGAAAACATTATTGCAATGGAGCGCTTTGCTGTATATGAAAATCTGCTGTTTGCTGTGGTTGCACGTGCCATTGCCTAACTGAATGTTCCAACTCCCCCTTGCGTTTATGACTTGTTTTAAATTGTTAATGTGCAAATAGTAAAGGAAATCATGCCACTGCATGTTTCAGCATCGTGGATGCTCACAATCAACAAATACACTCTAGACGATGCACATACTTATAGCACAGTATTGGAGTGCCTTAAAGGCCAGTCTGTCGCTCAGCTGCGAGTCTGAGCCAGGTATGCTTGCTTCAGCAAAGCACAATCACAAATTTGGAATGCACGCTTTCATTTGACTGATGCCCTAAACGATTGATTTACACGAAGCACAGAGGTTAATTTGAGTTGAGTACTGTATATATACGCTTTACTGTCAGAATAGATTCACAGCTGTTCCTGGAAACACCTACAAGCATATTCCACAATTTACCCGTTTACTTCCATTTATTTCCAGCTTGCGTCGCCGTCCGGTGCCGGCTGATTGTTCCTAAAGGGCTCTTCCCATTAATACACAGCACCGAAACGTGAAGTGAGTGCTATGAGGTGTGTCGCCATCGGCTGCCAAACAGGAAGAAAAAGTGGTGTGCGCATCCATTCGTTCCCGCGGGATCCCAAGCGCAGGTTGGAATGGGCTGTCAAAGTGAACATTGCACAGAATGGCAAACTTTGGGTGCCACCCAAGGACTCCAAGTATGGTATCTGTGAGGCACACTTCGAAGAAGACCAGTATGAACCAAAACGCACGGACCGCAGACTGAGGCCATTTGCTGTGCCGACCCTCTTCAGCCACCGGAAAGTTCCCAAACGGCGCCGAAAGCTTGTACGGTGCAATCCCCCGAGTACTACTGCCACCACCACCATCACTACTACTGAGGTGGTTACCGTTTCCACAGTTGCAAGCCTCATGAATGACACAACTGTTCCTACTGTCATGGCACCTGAATCTGCATCATCAGTGCCCAAAAGCCAGCCTTCTCTTCTGCGATCAGCCACCAACAATTCCAGCTTGGCTGGACAGGCACAGTGCACTCAAGTAACCCCATCACCCGTGAGCAAAGTGCTGACATTGCCTGTAAATTCTGGGCCACCCTTCACCGAGGCCACTTCAGGTGGTAATGTCGTCTTTGTTCCTGCCGCTTCACAAAGCAAACACCATTACATTGCCGGCAATTCACCTGTCGTTATGACGGACATGAGAGCACCGCCTATTGTGTCGCATGAAATGGTGCCAAATGCCACTATGCCATATAACAGCCCAGTGCTGCCTACGGTTAACTGCCTTCCTAGCACTGGCTCCATTATTGTGGTGCCCATCAGCAAACCCAACGTGGTTCCTGTGCCCAGCCCAGTGACAAGCACAAGTAGTCAGGTGCCAATCATCTTGTCGGTTCAATCACTTGCACATAATCCCTCACCCCCTGTCAGTAAGGCGTCGTGCATGATGCCCATCTTAGCTAATCCCACAAGCTATGAAAAGCTGCAGGTAGAGGCAACAGCACTGCGGCAACAGACCGATGTGTTGCGGCGTGAGGTGATCGAATTGTCACGCCAGGCAGCGCGGGTAAAGGCATCACTGGCTCGCCAAACGGAGCGACTAAGCCGCTTCCTTCGGATGGACCAAGTTGAGTACCTGCAAAGGC
The DNA here is from genome assembly GCA_013339685.2 of Hyalomma asiaticum. Classification (NCBI taxonomy): domain Eukaryota; kingdom Metazoa; phylum Arthropoda; class Arachnida; order Ixodida; family Ixodidae; genus Hyalomma; species Hyalomma asiaticum. The sequence goes on along the minus strand of CM023486.1, from coordinate 87,887,519 downwards.
TTGCTGGTGACAGGCCCACACGATGGACTGAGCCGACGCTACGTTTTGCACTTGATATATACTGTTGCTCGCCTGAGGCATACCGCAAGTTACTGTTCGCCCACTATCCATTACCACCGGAGACAGCCTTGAAGATATTCTGCATTGAGAATGGGGTGCGCGAAGGTGTACCTCCCGAGTTGTTGCATTTGCAAACAGACTCGTGTCCTGTAGGAAATGAAGAGGAGGAAGATGGGAATGTGAACATTGTGTGGTTGTGAATTAGCCATAAGGCTACCAGAGAATATGCCTCAGGGGGGGAGGGGGGGGGGGCGAGGCGAGTGTTCCTATCATTGTTTGATCATGACTGATTAAATAACTGTTGATAATGACAAACCATGTTCAAACATTATCTCATGCCACAAAAAAAAAGTGTCATGAAATAATGTTACTGTGCACCACTTCATTTGATGTTTAAAGGCCCCTGACCAGGCCGCATGGTAAATTTTGGTTTTAAAGTCGCCATTACATGCCCAATAGGGAGTGTTCTACCACAAGAATTTTTTCAGTTTGGTTCATTATCAGCAGAGATTAAAATGTTTGAAGTGGCCTGAAACCATGATTTCTGGAGGTGGGCTTCACTGCTAGCATCAACATTCTTACCTCTCGCTGCTGCTGTTGTGCGTAGTGCATGCTGTTGTGCTCGCAGCAGCTCATGCCCTCCATGGAGGCAGCCACTGAACGTGGCACTTTCCAATTCGTGAGTGGGTCGCCATGCTTCTCGACATTCAGATTTAAAGCGCTGTGTGTTACTGTGGGAGCAGCGGTGCTGTAAAGGTACAGCATCCGCCTCACGTGCAAGAGGGTTACAGTTCAAATCCGAGTGCTTGGAATTTGACATCATACAAGAAAGCGATGACCTCCTCAAAACAAATTTTTGGATTGTTGACTAGCTTTTGGGTGGGAGCAGTCTGGAGGAGCCTGTGAAGAGTTTTTAGAATTGCTCCTCTGGACCGGAATAAAGTTCCTGTCTGTCTGTCTGTTGATTGGCGCTCTAAAAGAGCAAAATATCTGAAGCTAGGATTTTCATGTGGTCAACAAATTCATTGTAGTCAGCACTTTAGGAAACTTTCCACCATTCCCTTGAGCAAATCAAAGTGCAGCTCCAGAAACATGCTGTGTTAGTACACTTGAAGGAAAAATAGACAGGACAGAGCACTGTCTGGTCTATCTTTCTAATGTGCTTGCACAGCACGTTATAGTTCAGCACCAACGAAATAGCACATAAAAGTCTTACTGGTATGCTACACTGCAGTAAAAGCTCATTGTATCAAACACGGATACATCGAATTATTGGCTATATCAAACTCTCCACATATCACCTCGAAAATCAAATGCATTTTTAATCTATTATTTCGAACAGGGTTGGACGTAAAATGGATATATCGAACGCCATGGGTGCGAAACACGTGCATCCTGCTGACTGGCGCCAAGCTTTCCCACAATATCGCCTCGCTTGGGCTTACTTTTCTGGAGTAGTATACAACCAACCTCAATCTTTCGTGCTTGTGCGATGGTATCTATTCTTTTTTGCCACTGTCAGCGAAGGCGGTTGTCGTCGCCGGTGCATAGAGCTAGCTCCTTCGCTCCGTCCAATGTGTATGCGAGTGGACGCGGTCGAAACTGCGGTTGCCAATTAGGAGCAAGCCACACTACTTACTTCCAACTAATGCAATACATGAGGATTTACAGCGTGACTAGTGGTTTATCAAATGATTTGGTGCGAGTTTGACGCACTTTTCTATGTGATCTTATATCGAATTCTGGCTATATCAAACTATTTTGCGATCCCCACGCTGTTCGATATATTGCGTTTTGACTGTACATACCAAGATCCATTATTAATAACAATGATAACCGCCTGATACCTACATGCCAACACATCAATATGATATGATTTTGAGGCATGACATAGCGGAGAGATCAGGTAATTTCTGCCACATAGTGTTCTACAACGTGCACTGAAATCACAGTACACCATCGAAAATGTGACAGCTGCAGATAGGATTGCCCCTGCATGTTTCACGTCAGCAGCCAAGTAACATGACCACTGTACCACAACGGTGGCCCATCCAGGTCTGTTTACCCTAGTGGTTGGCAAAGAATTGATGAAAGGCTATTGTTTCGTGTACTCACTTCAGAAACTGAATTATTTCATCACGCAGTCTGCATGAGAGAGCCCTGTGCCTTTCTGCTGTCATAGAGGCACCTTGCAGAAGAGGTTGAACATCCAGCGAGAACTTTGGGAACAGGCCATGTGGGGACCACAAACGGAGGTTATCCTGCAAAGCAGTATGAAAAGTACAAAATCAATGAGTTAGAGATGTGAAAGGTACAAGTGCATAATTCAATAACATAAAATAACACAAAGAAATCCTTGCTTAAAAATTTAAAAAATAGAAAAAAGAAAGAGACCCGAGGATGAAGCCATGAACCACTTTGAGAAGCAGCAGTATATGCCACTGCCAGCAAGATGCAGCAAATTGTAGCAATCCCAACAATCATTTTACCTTCTCTCCTTGGAAACTGGTTTGTCACATTGCAGTAGGCCATTTCATACCGTTTGATTTGGAAAACGACGAGAAATCAGATGCATCAGCAAGCTCTTGCCAGCACTTCATTTCACAACACACCGAAACGACACCAATATATGTTGCGTATGTGTATGGCAACTGATCGAGCCAGGAAAATGTGGGTCACGGCTATTTCTTCATCGTGTTTCTACCCATTTGAAGCACCATATGTTGTTATGTCTCCGGATTACTCCAATGGAGACTTGAAATGGAAGAACATACGCAGTGCCGACAACTGCACGATGAGCTAAAGCTGCAAAGTGCTAACCCCAGAGTAGTCACACATTCCATGAGAACAAGAACATACAATAAACGTAGGTGGTTTCTTTCGATAACTATCTCATGAGCTCATAAGGCTCTCTTTTCCCAGACATGCTTAGCCAGAACTTAATGTGCATGGTGATTTACATACCTGATACCTCCAAAGAACTGACAGTATACACAACAAAGGCGCTTGATATAACAAAGGCCTTTGACTTCACTGCCGTGATAAGCACATTGTAATGACCATTCTAATTAAGTAATGACACCTGCAGAACACCTATATTCCAATTTCACCAATTCACCAGAAAGGTTTCGTATGAGAGGATAAAAAATACATGTTTGTTGTTTCCGACAAAGTTAAGGAATTGCTGAAAAGTGTAGTGGCTCACTTACTTCATCAAGTTCTGCACCATGTTGTGATGCAGTGCCACCCCATTGTGAGTACTCCTGTGCAGTAGCTGGAGGCAAAGTAAACAAGAATATCTAGCTGTTTAGTGCTTCACCATAACTATGTGTACCAACAACATCATTTCAGTGCAACTCAACATCGATACCTTAGGATTTCCGTCACATCTTTGAGGAACCTTACTATGTTCTTCAGGCACGCATATAATGAGTACTGTGCATACTCCTGCGTGGTGATATGCACATCCACCTGTAGCTGGTTACGATGAAATATATGCACTAACACTACTTGACGGAACTCAATCCACTTAGAATGATTATTGAGATAACAATGACGTCTACAGCAATAATTCATGCTCATGCTTTGCACAGTAGAATGAAAAACAAAAGCACTACATTAAAGGAGAGGGAAAAATACAGACACAGAGCACTTAAATGAACAAAGGTAGTGTAGAGGCAATTTAAAAGTAGTTTTATTTATTTAACTTGGTCACTAAGTCTTTTTCTTAATCTTCCTAAGATGCTGTAAAAGACACCACATCAATGCAAATGATGATTGCAGGAGTGCCTTGGTTATCATAGGGAACACACAAGCTTTACACTTGAACCAGAAAAATTAAACAACTGGTAAAGTGCCGAGCGATTTGCACTGTTTATTTATCCCATCCAGTTGTTTCATCTTGTCGAACACAGGCATTATAGATTCAGAAAGCTGGGAAAGTTGGTGTCAGTGTAAGATCGGCAGGTCACACAAGGGAAATTGCAAGCAACTTCTATCATTCATTATTGGTAACTTAACACTCAAACCTTGATATAAATCACATAGATAGAACAAATTATAAGTTGTAGAAAATTAAATGAGGGGTAGCCTTGCCTCCCTCTAATACAACATTGTAACTATACGTTCTTGAATTTGTGGATATAACAAGCCCATTTTCATGTCACATGTGACCTGGACACGAGTTTTCACTGTACTATATTATTCTTCCTAATATCATTGTCTTGCTTTTATTTTTCAAACATTCATTAATTTGCGCTGTCATATAGCTGTGAGTCTAGTAACTCAGCTGTTGAGTGCAGTGCATACATCACAAAATCCTAACATGCATTATGCATTGAGAGCAGGACGCACAAATAAAATAATTAACGACACTTCAACTATACTTGTCACAGCTGATCACAAAAAGCTACAATAGCACAAACATTATGAAAAACAGTAGTACTTGTACTGCACTTTGTGTTTATTGAGTGTCCTGTGTTTAATAAGCTACACTTGTCAGTTCTCTACTATGAAATAATATGCTCACAGTAACAATACATCTGATGCCTGGGCTATTATGCATAGTTGATTATAACAGACTGCAATGGAGTAAAAACAAATTACAATATTAACTAAGGCACACTAGAAGGCATACAAGTGATGACAACACAGTAATGATCAAAATATGCACGGTGTAAAACATGCCGTGAAGTGCTCTCGGACTCCTTTCACATCCAACAGCAAAAAATTATGGGGAAGCAAAAACCGCTATAGTCAACAGCCAACAGCTCTATCACACACATAAAACCCAACTGCACATGGACAAGCAACAAAGAACTTGCTGCTACTAGTAGTAAAGTATGGAGCAGCTAATTAAATGCATTTACTGCTCTATTTGCATTTATATTACATAATATCTCAACAATAACACATATCTAAAAACCCAGCTGTCATTTCTTATCAGGCATTTTTGCAATATTCAGAATCAGTATTTAACAATGGTGTAGTAATGTGGCCGCACTACTGAAATGGAAATTAAAGGTCAAAGCCTTAGGTTCAGTTAATAAGTTATTAATCTAACTTGACAAATGCAAGTATGCACAAGAGCGGAGCCACTGGATGACAAAAATTCAGCAGGCGTGGCAGAACCACTTTGAATATGTGGAACCAGCAGAGGCCATTGCCAATTATAGTCACTGATTTCTAACAAAGACCAGCTCGAATATCCTCTGAACATAAAAGGATATATAGTTTGTGCTTAAAATACAAGCAGAAATATAGACTTACTGTAAAAAAAATGAACAAAGTGTCCACAATATATAATGAGGTAGGATTGCATCAGCAATCACAATCCCTGTGTCAAATGTGAAAAGTAACGCAGTATGAAGGTACAAAAACTAATATGAAAAGTGATAGATGCCAGATTTGAGGCAAGAGAGCAGGACAGACCACAGCTTGTACAACAGCAAGATAAGCACCTGTTAAAGAGACGCAAAAGGGGAAAAAAAAACACTAAATTCACTAAGGTTAATAGAGTAGCCTCTCAGAACTCACTTTACTAATGTTGCAGTAAACAGTTGATTGCTACCTTTTTCTTTTTATTCACAAATTTGTCAGTTTTCTTAAAGGAAACTAAAAGGGTCAGGGCTAGACATGTTAGCATGCGCCTGACTAAGGCCCCGACACCTGTACAATCTGTGTTCAGTGAAGGAAGCATGCAAACAGGAAGAGAGAGAGAGAGGAAAAAAAGTGGGAAAGAGGACAGCACATGATCTTAAGGCAAAATGAAAGAGTAAAAGTATAACTTAAGAACAACAAGCATAACATCTTATATCTACAAAATAAAAGGAACATGAGCACACACTTTCAGTTTGACAGTTTGGATAAAAATTTAAAACACTATATTAGCATAACACTCAACCTGTAGAAACGTGAGTGGTTCATGTGGCTTACATATCAAACAACATGGTACAGTTCATGCTAAGAAAATTATCATTAATGAGCATATCTAATGCACAAAAAACACACATACACACAAAGATTTCACACTGGGAACCCTGCACTTGTGCATTGAGATGTCACAGATGTGGCGCCACCCATTATGTTTTCATGGCTCCTATGCTCTGAAACACAAGGTCCCACTTAATGTGCTTTAGCTCCTGATTTTTCATGCTTGGTTTCTTGACTGTTAGCTTTTGACAGCACTTACACAGACTGCTACATGTCACAACAATTGCAGCTCCTGCAGTGTGCACTCATCTTTACAATAAACAGCAAAGCTTCCAGTCAAGCCTCACTATCAGCTAGGTGGTTAATAGTCAGGAACCTACATACACATGTGATGCACGTGTGTATATCCTCATAAGATGTGATATTCTCCCGTATCATGCATCTTTATCTTTTTTTTTGTTAGTTTTTTACAAGGAACATGCCATGGGATTATATGGTACCCCTGTGCAATGTAACAAAGGTTCTAAAAAACATATTTTGGCCACTGTGACAAAGTTCTCAAAACTTTCTAAGCTAAGACTTTAGCTTCTTTAGGACACAACATAGTTCATCTTCTCATGTTTTACTCCCTTTCTCTCCGGTGCATTGTAGCAATTGGAATACAGATGTAGTTGACCTGCCTGCCCTTGCTTCTCCATCTTTTCCAACAGGACTTTAAGAGTAGGTGTCAGCTGACACAGTCCAGATCAGTGACACGACAGAAAATCGGTACAAGAATATTGAGGCAGCGTTGCTAATCATGCTTAGTTTTGGCACATCTGCCGTATCAAGCCATCTCAAGCAGCAAAAGTGCCTTCTTAATTCTGGAAATGCAATTTACCAACACAGCCCAACCGACCATGTCTGGCTCACTATCTGCACTGCCCGCCTAAGCTGTCTAGGCAGTATCATAGCACAGTACACATGTATGGCTTGCTCTGTCTTCTTTGGCCTCTCTGAACTACTACTCTCCATACTGAAAGTACAATGAAGAGGACCATTCACAAAGGGTGTTCTTGCACACAAGGGGCAGGAGGTTGGGTGGCCTCACGCAGTGTCCTGAAACAACATTTTGGACATAAATTCAAAGCACATGCATACATGCACATATGAAGAGGGAGAGAGGCACTTTAGGAGGCTGTATTTTCATCGATGCAAAAAAAAAGTCGCCACTCAATGCACTAAATTTAAGGCACTCAGCATATTTATATTTCTGCAGGGCTTCAGCAAAGCTTCTTGACAAAGGTCCTCATGTCCATAAAAATTCCAGTGCCTTTCACCAGAATGGCTGCTGCCCATGACAAACAGCCGTATAAGTGAAATCTAGAATAGCTATCCTCCATATGAGTGCTTGTTGAAGTCATGACATGTATGTCACAAGGTTTTTGTATAACTGCAACCAGTCAATGAGTTCCATGGTTATAATATGACATTGTAATTGTGAGAAAATGTAAATAAATTTCTTTATAAGACTGGACCTTTCAAATCCTGACCACCCAGAGGCCCTATGAGAGGGCCATCAGGTTTGACCTGGTGGTCCCCGAGTGGAACTAGCCGGGTGACGTTGACTTCGCTCACGTCTATTGTGGACAAGATAAAGTTATTTCGCTCACTCCATTTAAAAAGTAGCTATAAGAAGATATCTTAAATATTTCTTAAGTTAAACAAGCTCTTAACAAGTTAAAATTTTGTAAATATACTGGGAAATGTAAAGGACTTACACCGTAGATGAGATGAGTCAAGGGGGCAAACTCATTATGAAAGGCACATATATGTATTGTGAAACTGGTATTGAATGTTTGACTGACACCAATGAAGCCTTTTACCTTACATTCAAGTTCTCATTTGTTTAAGTTCTCCTTTGTTCATGCAACCTTTATCTTTACATTACATTTTTACATTTTACATGAGAATCCAATGCATTCATCAACCCCAAAAAATATTGTCCTTAGATTTATTGCAAGTTGACAACGGCTTATCGCAATCGGCTTCAATTATAGTAAACTATTATAAACTTGACTTTGGGCACATGACAGATTTGGTTTGTATTCAAAAAAGTGTGCCAAGGCATCAAGTTTTCTGGAACCTTTGAGCATGGCCAAGCATTAAGGCTCATCAGACTAAGGTAAGAAACGTAATAATCAACCTGATGACCGCATCTCCTGCAGCCAGACTAGCACATCAACAGGCCCTGGAGAAAGCAGGGAAGTAGCATGCTACTAAAAATATAATTTATAACATAACAGCTCCACCCAAGGTCAAAGATTTGTCTTTTAGTTCTTCACATTACACTGACGAGACAGAAGTTCAAGGCAGATGGAGACTTTCAAGTGGTAAGATATGGTTCAACAGAGAACGTCACTGTGGTCAAGCAAGATTACATCCAAATGTTGCTAACGGCAGCAGTTGGGTGCCCGAATGAAGACAAGTACTGTTATCAGAACATCGGTTCTGATAACAGTACTTCTCATAATTTCACAGCTTCTCATAATTCTCATAACGTTTCTCATAATTTTACATCATGCTGCAACACAAAATTCTGTTGCTATGTTAGCAACACTTTTGATAAAGTCAAGTAATTTCTAAGTGAAAAACCAAGGGTTGCGATTATGTCGCAGTGCCCTCTGTTCAATTCTGTGTATCACTTTTATTGTCAACTGTTCATGGCTATTTAATAATGCACGGAAAGCACCTCCCTCACCACTAGCTATAAACAAAAGGTGTAAGAATAAACAGCATTGGGAGAGGCATGATGACAAATTTGTGACAAGATGCCACCAGGACAAAGGGGAACACAAGAAAGGTTCGTCTGAAGCAACCTCCATTTTTGTGAGAAAAAAGAAATAAAAAGGTGCAATTTACAAACACCCCACAAAGGTTTTTCTTTGGTTGTTATGTATTTGGTTAATTCGATGTTTAAAGAAATGTATCAAAATGCAGCTCTTACTTCAGCTAAGGTTGCCTACAGGCAGTTATAGAAGTAGCATCAGAGTGCTGTGCAGGCATCCACTACTAAATGATTGCAGTTAAGGCATGGAAGGTTGTTCAGAAACCAAATTTAATGTTCTGGCAGCCAATTAGGTACACTTGGTCCAAAATGACATCATCTGAATGTGTCAACGGCTCTACGTAGAGCTTCTTCTTGCAAGAAGCACTGTGCTGAACGTTACGTGTGTTTCTTTTATGAAACGGATGGTAGTGGTGATGATGTTTTTATGGGCATAGTTAGCCTGGCAGATGTGGCCGGCAGGTCATTCCAGCCAAACATTTACATTCGCTTACACATAAAATCCTAGAATGGTATTTTATGGACACGTGCTAATTTAAATGGACATATGAGGAGTTTAGGCAGAGTACACTCACAACTTACAGCGACTTCCAAACAGCTATTTGTTTCAGCGCTTACTGTAGCTCTAGCTACTGTTATTCGCCATGTAGTTATAATTGAATTATAGCAGGTGGTGTTCAGCTTTAAAGCAAGCTGCCAAACGTGAAAAGGTAGGCGGAGGCTGTTATAGCATCTAGTGGCTGGTTTACATGTGGCAACCAGGTATAAATGCACACAAATAAGTGTGATCTTATACATATTCTCCGCTGGCTCAGTATACATATATCACATAGCTTAAGCTTTTTTCAAACAATAGCGCACTCCCACATTTTATTTCCATGGCCCACGTTTGCATATACAACTGTAAACTCTACGTGCATGTACGCTCAGTTTATGGAAACTATCATGTAACAGCATGAACGACAGATGAAACCGCTGTACAATGTCAAAATCGCTCTTTTGCAAAATATACTGTTAATGCGCTGTTAAGCACTCCACCACTAAGGATTGTTGTACATACATCTGAAAAACGAACTGCGGTAGAATAAAAATAACAGTAAAAGGAAAGAAGCAGAATGATCGATTATCGGAGGCCGCATGTGAATGACTACGCCTGTGGTAATAAGTTAGAGAAGCGACGGCGAAACTTTTGGCGTAAATTGAACATTATCAGCGAAAATTCGAATTGTTACAAGGTAAGAATAAACGAGGCAATACAACGCCGTGAGTGGCACAACACAGATAATCGGCAATGTTCAGCTGTTGCAGCGCGCTTAGCGCTCCACCACTTGGTCATGACAACGGCACACACAGCGCGCGACGAGCCCGAATTTCTGCCTGACGCTGAACGGGGGAAACAGGTTGTTAAATCGACGGTTACAAATGCGCGTAAATACGCAGCGTCTCGATTTCACGAGAACACACTCACAAATGTGACCTCGGTTTGGCAAAGCGCGCGCGAGCGCTGAAACCACATGTTCTTGGTCGAATTATGACGCTGCGCGGGTTTGTTCCGTGAAAGCTGTTAGCGGCGTTCAGGTTATTTCATAAGTGTACTCGCAGAGTCGCAATACCTCATGTATGAAGTTGCTTGTCACTTGGCTTACATCAGTAAGTTGTGTTATTTTGTTGTAAAAGGAGGGTTCATCGAGTAGCCCTCACGAAAACGAAACCATCGACAACTAGGTTTCGGTTTCGGGAGCAGTACAGCTTGCTTGGAACTAGATCGCTTTATTATTTCAGTTCGGAATGCATGATTATGTCTTCTATTACTAACTGTAGGACTTTTCTGTTGTCCTTGTTTTGCAAATATGTCATTTCGGTTGTTTAACACGTCGAGACGTCAACGTGTCAACATCGCGTGCGTTATATGTGGTTGTGTTTATGTTATGGTGTGCGCAATGCGCGTGCGACGAAAGTTGAAACAAAGATTTATGCGAGTGGCATTCTTCCGAAATCAGTTTGTTACAGGGGCGTTTGTGTTCTGTTCAAATGATGCTGAACATGACATTATTAACCGTGCGCGCTCTTTACTCACTTTCATCTCCGAGCACCTTATCCCCGAGCGAGCTTCCACCCATGTATACTTGTGGCCGGCGCGTTTGCATGACGTTTTCTTTTTGTTTTCGCTTTCCTCCAAGCCCGCATGGCTAAGCGAGCTTGCTTTGTGCTGCTGACACCGCCTGAAACTGAGTACAGCTACTGCAGAGCGACGACACACCAAAAGGAGTGCCGTTCCATTCAAAGCGCATGAACCATCTCGCCCGGCATCGTCGGTAACCTGTACAGTGGTCAACTCTCATATCTATAACGCCGGAGCGTCGTGCTCGGAACTGCACGAGCGACACCTACAGTTGGAAACGGGACACCTCTGAGCATGCGCAGCGCCACTGACGCACATGCCTTGCATTCTCGACCCTTGGTTATCACCGCGGATGCAACAACCGCTTTGGCCGTCAGTAGCGCTGTCAACGGTTTAGCGCATTAACAAAAGAAACAAAAAGGAAAAGAAACGAAGCGTATACATAGTTTGCACGTGACGTCACGTCCGTCGTCTGCGTTTTCCGTCCGCCATAGCTAGGTACCTCGTTTGGGTCGCCTGCTTGTTCTCCGTGCAGTGTAACGCGCTTCTGACAACCGTGCAGGGCGGTTTAAGCGTGGCGACGCCGAAGGGCGTTTCGAGTTTTGCCCTGCGTACTACAATGACCTTGCCGGCACAGAGCAGGAACGGCACGAGACGACGACGACCCCTCGCACGCGACGCTGATGTGACTGCAGATGTGAAGCTACAGTGATGCCCGCTTCGGCTCAGGTGGACATAATCAGTTAGCTGGTTTTGTCGACCGGCTACTTAGACTTGTAACCGAGAAACGCCTATAAACCGCTCGGCGCACCAGCAACTGAGTGCTTCTGGAGGCAATTAACTGCTGCAGTGCTATTTGCAACATGTGACTCCAGTCGAAGCCCGTCGTCGTACTCCGCGAGGTGAGGCAAAAACAAGAATTCATCATTTCGCACCGCTAAGGGTGAATGACACCAGGATATCTCCTTTATATTTTGCGGTTCCCCTTCCAAGCATAGGCGATTTGCCACTAGCAGATGTAGCGCCTGTTCATCTTTCCGCGACTGCATGCACATCAAATGTAAACACAGCGCAACGTTTCTAGTTGTCTTACATAATTAACTAAAGTTGCGGTTGCACATTAGTGCAGAAACCATTTTACGCGGCAATATAAAGCCTTGCGAGAAAGTGACTGTCCAAACACAACTTTTCCCCTTTTTACCATCATCTTCGCGACTGCCACAGGCTCCGGTATCGGCGCGAAAGTGCGGTGCATAGTAGGGAGCCTATACATGACCGGCTCAAGGAGCGGTCATGTAGGTCCCTTGGTGCATAATCTAACATACGTTTAAGCTTCAGAAAAGCACTGCATCTCTCATACAGGTGCAAAAAGCACGCTCGCACATTCGTACTATTCGTGAGAACACGAAGACACAATGTGTGGCTCTCGGTCAAATAAAAATTCCTAGCGTGTTACGTGCCAAAAGCGCGATGTGATACGAGGCATGCTCTGTAGCAGAGAATTCCGGAAAATTCACCTGCTTGGAGTCCTTTGACACGCACTAATAACAGACAGTGCACGAGTCTTCGGCTCCACCTAACTGAGATCCGCCGCGGCCGGGGGTATGCGTCGAACCCGCGCCTTTCGGGACAGCAGTCAACCCCAGCCAAATGCTTCCGCACGCATTCCAAGCGCTTAAAGGACATAGAGTCGTCAGTGTAGTACCTTTACTTGTCCATCGGCAACCCAATATTGGGCATATGCGCATTATTGCGAACGAAACAACGAACACAAGGAAGCGCGTACACGGCCGTCCGTACGTCAACCAGACCGGCTTGTACCTAGCAATGGCGGACGGAGCCGCTGAAGCCGCCGGAAGTGACGCGCGTGCAAACTATGTATTGTTGGTAGCGCCCGACGCAAGCTGTGCTGCGTTCTAATTCTCCCTTCGCGGTCACATTGTCCCAACAACAGATTTACGCCTACTTATGAACTGTATATGCTTTCTGTGTTCTTTTTTGTTCTTTTTTGGGGGGGGGGGGGGGGGGGTCAGGCTGCTCGGAAGCTGTCTTTTGGCCGGTATAGAATTTTGCACTTCCAAATGTGAATAGAGTGTCGAAGCATTCTATAAGGAAGGTCGGCTTGCTGATGCTCCCCGTCATCGGTCATTAAGGGCTACAACCGACGAAGGACCGACTGATCGTCGCATGAATGGGCAATCCAAACTACATTTAGTGGCAGGCAACGCATCGCATCGTTGGTGAATTACAATTAATAGTAGGTTTACGAAATAAAATGACAGCACGCGGCAATAAACGCAATGCGCTATGAAAAATTCACAGAGCGATGCGCAATATACATTATGCGGCGCATTGCCGGTACGATATGATACCGAAAACCGAGAATATAGGTACGCAGTAGAAAACGCGCCGATGCGGGTGATTGCACTTTTTTTTTCCAGCGCTATATGACTGACAGCGCTTCTGCCGGCCAAAGGAGTTATCGCGGCCTTGGCGATAAACAAGGACAGAAACTGCAAGCCAAGCGCGTCAGTGGCGATGCGCATGCTCAGATGTGTCCCGTTTCCAACTGTAGATGTCGCTCGTGCAGTTCCGAGCACGACGCTTCGGCGTTATAGATATGAGAGTTGACCACTGTACGTCTTCTCTAGCGTCATCAGTACCTTCCGTGCTTGTGTCTTGCGGACAAAACTTTTCTTGACCATACTCTAACGCGATATCTTCCTCTCCTTTTGGTTAATAGCTATGCCAGAATGCCGGTGTCACAACCGTGGTCGTTTTCGATGGCAATCACATCGGGATCGAATTTGTCAACCACGATTGGCTCCTTTTCGCAGCTTGGGAAGTTGAACCCCTTTGCGGCTCGACCGCAATCGAAATTGCACTGAGGGAAAACCGTAGCGATTATGACTGTTGTGCGGTTTGTTTCTACATGCCCACTATGTATACGACGTTCGTTTCAGTTAACTATTTGCAGGAAGTGAACTGACACTGGTGATTTCACTTGTACTTGCCGTTTATCGCGAAGTGCACGCAGTTTGTCAGCGACCATGTATTGTAATAAATGCGGAGTTGGCGAATAGATGTCTAAGAAAGTTTGTTTCTTGTACTGTCGAGTGGCTTTGAGATCAGATTCAAAAACATGAATACACGTACCTTAATAGAACTGAAAATAGCGGTTGGGCTTTTATGGATGAGCACTTGATCTCTTGTACTAAACCTACACATTAGACATTAAAATGTGGACATCTCCAGGCCTTTTTCAGATATGGTGTAATGTATTTGTTGCTTAGCATGTTGAAAGGTGAAAGAATAGCTTGCTAGGGAATTTGCAACTATTGACATGACAATGGAGCATGATCTTCTCTTTATGGATGTACAACAACAGTTGTGCTTGCCTATAGGGGTTAATGGATGCGTCCTGGAATTTTGGCAACAAAGCTGATGAACAAAAAATTTACGAAGTTTTCATATCAAGCTTTTTTTAAGGGGAGCTCTCTCTGCTTTGCTTTTGTCATAAAGCAAACGAAGGACGAAAATAAAAACATATTGATTGATTGATTGATTGATAAACAAGGTCTCTCTCAGTCAGTCACTACATGTTAAACTTCGCTAACTGAGGTAGGCTGAACATACTCAACACAATTACAGTTGGGTGCTGCAAATTGAAATTTGAAGTCTCTTGCACCATCTTGAACTATAAAAAAGGAACTGGCAGCTTGCTGACAAATGAAGCATTATATAATGCTATGAAAAAACAACAAGTAACAACTTTATCAAATATAGTGACTGCACTCTAGTCATGAATCTAGCAAACTGCCCGACCTTTGGTTCTGTTATACAGTGTGGCTGCACAGTGCACTGCAATCGACTGCACCACAGAGCCCGCCAGAAGAGCACCCACAGGGTTTGGACCAGTTGTAGTGATAATGTTGAATGAAGGTTGCAAGAGCCGTATTTGATTACAAAACAGTCAACTTCTTTTCATTAAACATTTACAAACATGATTAGTATAGCAGGCTTTTCACTCTCTCTCTTTTATTAATTGTCAAAGGTCCCAGAAGGCCGCATGCCTCTTAAGCACTTCCTTTGATGTGAACCAAATATATCGATTCACTGAGCTAAAATAATAAAAACATTACATATCTGACACAGGAATTATAGAATTGCCATAAAGTAAATAAAGAACAAGTGCTGTCCATTTTGATTGGAAAATAATGCAGCTAATTGAGGTGGAAACAATGTTTATACATTATCTTTTTATGTAAGAGAAAGTTTCAGATAGATTGAAGAAAAAAATATGTAGCTATGGTTCCAAGGAAACTTGCAGTGTCAGTGTCCTGAGTCTTGCATTTCTGGTGAAGCTTTTATCATTGGCAGGCTCTCTATGCAATAAATCTGTTGACTCCAGTCAGGTGTACAAAACCTTAGCATGTATATCATGTCTAGCTTGTTCGATTTTGGACTTTGTCTTTTGGTCAGGGGTGCTTGTTGTAAATGTCTTCGAGGCACTTCCTTGCGATTGCAAGGCTACGCATAATTTAACCAATGGCGATGTTTGTGACAAAAAAAAAAAATCTTGAATGGCATTAAGGGGGCTGATCAAGTCATTTTTAAAGACTCCTTATGTGGCTTTCTCTTGCGCAGCAACTATCACGGTGGAAAAAATTTAGATTGTTATGGACATGGGAAATTTTTCACAAACAGCCAGATGTGAGTACGAAGAAAACCACAAACTCACTGCATTAAATGTACTGTTCTTTTTCTTTTTCTTTTCCTTTTTTTCAGACTGATTTCCAGTGACCTTCAAAAGCACCTTCTCTTGCAATGCATATGTGTGTATGTTGTGGGTGCATTGACTGTAGTTCTCTAATCCTTTTTCAGGGCATCAGGTGTCTACATCCAACCTCCTGCTCGTGTCCAAGAGCATGTCTCATGAACAGTCCTTTCAATTGTACTTATCTCAAGATGCCTTGGAGATATGAAGGCAGTAGTTCAAAAAATACTGAGAGGACATCTTATGTATACTGTGCTATATATAACATTGTGCAGAGGTTCATGTCTGGGCTTTTGTTGCTGTAGTACTTGTTGATATGTGCCCTTCACAATATTTAATGTCTGTTTCCATGACCTTTGGTTGAGGTTCCGTGCCTTCTCACAAGTAACGCTTGATTTCCGTCACGTATATACCGATCACCAATGGTAAAGCTGCACTTTTTTGTTTATATTAGAGTTTGTGTACACTGCATCTCTTTCCATGGTTGTGGTTGTCTTAGCTTGAACAAAAATATAGCTATGTACATTGCTTTGAGTTGAATCTGAAAGTTAAATGTGTTGTGCTTGTTGGTGCAGTGCCTGAGCAAATTTTGAATCGTTTGGGACTGGTTAACTGAGGACTGATGATTGTGTGCGCTCTTTCTTTTGCAAGCCTGCATTGTTTGTTGCTCAGTGTAGTGCACCGGTATGTGGCTTTTGTGCACTGGCATTGAAAATTTCTTCTGTTTATTGAGCACAGCTTGATTTCAAAGCCCCCTTTAGCTATTCAGTCGTCAAATGGCATTGAAGGGAAACGTTTTGTCTAGCTAAAGCAGCTGAGTGCATTCTTTAAATTAGTATTATAACTGCAATTAACTGAGTCTGGGAATGGCACCAGAGAGCGCCACACATGCCTCTCATGTAGGGAGCCTACATGACCGTCGTGACCGTCAATCATGTAGGCTCCCTTCTCTCGTGGAACACCAGTAGAACAACATTTTTATACAGGAAATCCAATAAACTTGATCAAACCTCCTTTTCCTATTATACAGCACATAAAAGTGTTACAAATCATTGACTAGTCTTGACAGACCTTTTTGTGGCCAGCATATAATTGCTAGTGACGGTAGTTGACTGTACATTCCAAAAGTCATTCTGCCAGTCTTATCAAAGTTCCATCACCATCTTGTTTTGCACCATGGTTGAAATGAACTTGTTTGCTACTCGTATAGCCACAGAGCTCTGTAATTACATGTGCATGCAAATGAAGTTATTTCAGTAGTTTCATGTAACTCTCATGGCTTTTTTTTGTAATTTGCAGCATTACTTCTTTTATGCGTATGGACGCAGCAGGACTACAGACTTGCTGCCAGAAGCTACCATAAAAGCTGAACCCCCATTCCACATCACCGAAAACTGTACCTTGGTTTTTGATACAAGTGGCCCACTGGACAATGGTAATTTTTGTGCTACAGTATATGTACCTTTGTCTGACAGAGCATATCCTCAATGTGACTTTTAATACTATATGGCTGCACTTTCATTTAATGAGATTATAGATGTGCGTGCTCAGTATTCTTTCTTGCTTAACTGTTAAAGAGGGCCTGCAACACATTTTCAAGTGATCCTTTAAAGACATCAGAATCACCTGACATAAAAACTTATCAAATCCATTCTTATTAGTGGAGTTAGACCATCAAGTTCAAGGGTAGTTCCACTGTCAGAGCGTGTTCACTTTCCTTTTGTCCTGACAAGTGCACTGAAGTTGCATAGGGGAAGGTGAAAAAGCTGAGAGAAGCTATGCCAGCGCATGTCATGACCACAAGCATTTTCTTTTTTTCCCCTTTAAGTATACGCACGCTTCCGCAATGACAAAATGCGAGCTGTGGGAATCATTGCAGGGATGTAGCTGTGCCCCACAGCATACGCAATAACTGTGTCAGCAAATCAGCCAATGGAACTTCTTTCATAGTCTACATCTCTGCCTGCCCAGTGACATGATTTATTGGAAGAAGAGAAGGCGCTTTCCAGCTGTGTTTTGAAACCAAATCGAGAAATTCCTGGTTCGTGCAGCACAATAATATTTGGCGCAGATGTTTATAGAAGCCTGCACAACATCCTGACTTATGTGAAAAAAGCGTTGCAGGGCTCCTTTAAGTGTGACTTTGTTTGAAGATCTACATTATTTTCTTCACTAATACAGCTGAACTGCTGATGTAAACACTAGATATCATCAACCAATTTCAGCATGCAGTGGGTATTCTCATAAACTATGAATCATTGAATAGAGATGTGTAGGTTCCAAGATCCATACACATCAAAGGGATCCATGTGGATGTTAAAATGACGGTTTGTTTTAACTCATGTGGTCATCGACATGAATTATTGTTATCAACAATCATTTTAATTGAGCAGGCCACATTCCATAAAACTCTCACTCATTGAAATACTATGACATTGCATCACTGAGCTTCAGGTCATGGGATTGATTATGGTGATAGCGACTATTTCCTCATCATCACTACCGCCCTCTTTTTGTTCACTGTAGGACGAAGACCTTTCCAAACACATTTCAATTTACTCTGACCTGCATGAGCTGATTTCATTTTATTAGGAGTGTGCGAATATTCGAATATTTTTTAATAGCATTTTCTATTCGATTCACATCGAAATTTGACTATTCGGACTATTCGAAGTTTCCAATTGAAGGGCGAGATATTCTATGGCTGATGTGGCCCATTCCCACATGTAGTACGCTCCGCCGCGTTACACTCGTGTACAGCAGCGAAGCTAACACCCGCGTAATGTGGCGAAGCTAAGAGTTGTGTGCTGCAGTGAAGTCAACTTATCCCTATGCACAGTTCTTTGTTGGACTGTTCTTTAGGACTTGACTGTTCTTTTTTATGAACAACATTTTGGGAGTACACTAGTCATACAATAAATTTGTTTTTTTTTTGTTATTTTTGCCATTGTTTAGTAGTACATTTCTCTGTAATTTGAATTATTTAAAAATATTCAAAGATCATTTGAAAAATATTCTACTTGATTCACACTCAAAAATTAGTGTTCAAATTCACTTCCCATTCAAAATTTTGCTATTTGCACCAGCTCTACATATTGTTATCGAAGAACCTCAAATTGGCCTAGTTGGTTATTACTATACATGTTTACCACTAAAGTATAACAAGGACAGAGAAAGACAAGGTGAAACGGCCTGTGTCATCTAGTCTCACTTTATTGGTAAACATGTGTATCTACATTTTATGTGTGCAAATTTTTAATTTTGGAGCAAGTGATTTATTTTTAATGTAGTAGCCTAACTACTTATGCAATTTCCAGAACTGCTACAGACTTTTATTAAAGTCTGTAACAGTTTGACTCGATATCAGTGCGAGCATGGGTGACCGCCAGGAACTGTGGATGTGGTGACTAGTGAATGTGAGTTGATGTATCGGAGAAAGAGAGACCTGATATGTATGCATGTCATGCACCAGTGTTACGATGGATGCGGTATAAAAGGTGAACACCCTTTATACTGCATCTGCTTTTAAACCACCTTTTCACACAGCCATGTCAGTGCTAAATCATGGAAAGGAATGAGTTTTTAAAACAGCCTTGGCAATATCATGCTTTTCTTGTCCGACACTGCAATATTCAAAGCCACACGTCATCTTGTTATGCACCAGGGAATATTCATTTTTGTGTGGCTGACCACAACACAGAGGTGTTGTACAACGAGCAGTTTGTTTTAGGCAAGTGTACGTACAGCATAACTTGGTGATGCCTAGCTTTCATCATGGCTGGTCCACTGAATGGTGGGAAAGTTATCTTCTTTGTTTAGAGCTGCGATGCAGATAATAAATGAAGGCGTACCTTTGGTTCTGCTTTTTTGCATTGTAGTTTAGACTCAAACAGATACACAAAGAAACAACACAGGAGGATAGCTGCTACTGTCACACAACATGACACAAAACCAACTAGCCAAGCCACCTTATTAAGTTATTTTGCCTTGTATGCCACAGTGGTTGATGTAAATAATATAGTCAAACCTCACTATAATGAACCTCGATTTTGTGGCAAGTGAAAGACTACTAAATCAATATTGAGAGAGAATTGCAGGTGACTTATTATGAGGAAATGTTGCTGGTAGGTGGCAGAAAGCTTCTTGAGCAACTCAAATGAAACGCACTTTTGTGCTTTCACTTTTCAACTTCAATTTGTAGTATAGCTAATGCCGCTTTGGTTATAACTCCTGGTTCTACTCATTAAATTGCAGACTCTCTTCATAAGGCGCCTTGCTGCAACCAGAGAGGCCCTCAAGTAGAGGATAATACAAAAAAAGCTTCCGTGTTCAAACAGCACTTCTAGCACTACCGCTTCGTAGGCTGTGTGGGCACCACCGATATCTGCCCTTGTCACTGGCGCTGGGACAAAGCAGCAATGAAGGCTGCAAGGTGTGCTGTGCATGTTGCAGAATGCGTGAACACTTTATAAGAAGGCACAGCAAGCAGCCAGGGGGGAGTGGTCGATGGACTGTTGCAGAGAGCACACATGTGTGCAGCAGGTGCCTGGATGGGCCAGGGATAGTGGCCAGAGTGTGTTTCTTGTTTTTGTATGGCAAACTTGCTTTGGCATATGTCCTAATAAATTTTTTCTGACTTCTTGCTCAGTCCCCTAGTGCTCGCTAGCTATCATACAGACTAGTGCAAGATGAGCGCGCAAAATGGACATGGACAAAAGGAAGAGACGTGCACACACTGGCACAAAAGGAAGAAGTGTACACACAATGGTGGTAGTGCGAGGTCATAGTGCGAAGCACTGGGGATCGTTCGGTGCTACCATAGATCACCCGTGACATTGCCCACTCATGCATGTAAATGAGTGACAATGTGTGTGTATATTTACACACCCGTTGTCATTTATGCTCCTGGTCTTGATGAGGTTCCTGCGCTCCCACGTCGTAGATCCTGCCGAGTTCCGGATTACTTTTAGTTAACGCGCACCCTGCGAATCCTTTTGGTTCAACTTATGGTTCAAGAGAAATCTCCCACCGGCACTACATTGCAGGCCAAGATCCAATATATATGGGGTGGCTGGTGAGCGCGAGCAGTCGTTTTTTTTTTCAATCAAGAAACTCGCTAGCAGACGCTGCCTTTGTCAGCGTTGCCTATCGCGGGCGAGGGCGCGTTCTCGTTCCTTGCCAGCTTGGGCCAGCTGTTGCGCATGTGCAGTGGCGGTGTGGACGGCGTAGGGACGGAACAGGCTCGACCATAAGCTGCTTTGCATCTAAAACTAGAGGGTGTTGTCCGTGGGAGGTAGGGGAGAGGGACTGAAAGAGACAGAAAGAGGAGGAACGTCGTATAGCGGAAGGCTCCAGAAGTTTTGACCACTTGGGGACCCTTTACGTGTACTGACAACGCATAGTAGACGGGCCTCCGGCATTTTCCCCTCCATCGAAGATGCGACCGCCGCGGCCGGGATCGAACCGGCGTTTTTTGTGTGGCAGCCGAGAACCATTACCACTACACCATCGCGGTGGACAATTTTCGATGGAAGCGAAAATGCTAGTGCGCTTGGCTCATTTCCTCCCCAGCCTAATTCTCGCGGCCGCTGTGCCTGCCGAGACTGGAGGTCGAAGGGGGTCAGGATTGGAAGGGAAGGCCAGCGGCCGTTGGAGGTACTCCCTCCGAGAGCAGCCACGCCAGCCAGCTTGCTTGCGATGATGATCCCTACGCTCATGTACCCTCGGCTGATTCAGGAACAGTTCGTATAAGCCAGAACCATTGGTTATTCCATATAACGTAGAACGACCGGGACGTTTCTCAGATCTGCACCATCGCGAAATTCGTATCAACAGATACTGTATCACCGACAGTCTACCTACTTCATTTATCGACCTATAGCTTCGAGCTTGATATATGGGAATTCGACTATATTTAATTCAAAAACTGATGCAAAAACTGATGCTAGCGCTTGTTAATGCTGAGAAGACTATACTAATATTCATGCAGACATCGACATTTAATTCCTTACAATACAAATAGTCCAAGGAAAGTGTATGAAGGTACGTTATTGTCCGTTCCATTAACCGTATTGCAAAGCGGCTATGACAGCCTGTCTATGACAATAGTGTTACGTAACGTGTGGGATCGTTTTGTCGCTTTAGACATTCTTTGCTGGAAATGAGACGTGTCATTCAGCTGCTTATGCGATGTTCGAAATGTGTGCACATGTTAAGTGCGTTTGTTGCTGTAGATGTGCACTAATTTAAATATAAACACGTTTGGCAAACATTACCAGTAGGTCACAGGGATGCGCAGTTAAACATTTTGGTCGAACCAACTGATTTTACTGTATGTGTACAGTTTGTGGGAACACAGGAGTGGGAATACTTTGCTAGTTCAAGCTGCTGTGGCAAATTATGTACTCGCAAAGACTGAGCACTTCATTGGGAATACTTTCCGATTGGACGTAAACAGCAACAAAAATTTATTGCTGATACTAAACATATGCAATGATTGTAGCTGCATCGGAGAATCGTTCGTAAAGGCCTGGCTTCTAATTAGGTTTCGACATCGCAAGCGCAGACAAATGCAAAAGTGATTAGTAAACTATATCTAAACTATAATATCAATAAAGTCCCCACACTAATCCTGATTAAAAAAATAACGATGATGGATCCACTATGCCGATCCAAAGAATGAGCACTGGTTTCCATCTATCATAGGCGAAGGCTTGCGGCAGTTGAACGCGTCCAAGAATCCTTGAAAGTTGGCCAGAAGTTCATTACAGCCTACCATGGGCCACGACGTCGCCATGACGCCTTTCCTGGAACAGGTCGCGCGACAGAGGGTCATGAAGAAGACCTTCTCGTCGTTCAGCTCGACGGTCAGGTTCGACTGGTAGCTGTGGAGCAGTTGCTCTAAGAAGACGGCGTGTGACAGCTCCACGGCAGCGACGTCAGTGCCCATTACCAACTTTGTCTTTGGATTTTCTCCACATTGCTGCCTCAGCTTGAGTGCTTCCGTGGCGTTCCGAGAAATCCAAGACCCCGATTTGCTCACGCTTCCGTTGGGGTGCACGTACTGATACGCCTCGTCCAGTGCGCTCATCAGCGCGAATGAGAACAGAAAGCCGAGGCCGCCGTAGAGCATACCAAGTGTCCCATGGCCGTAATACAAGGGAGCCGCCAGGGCCGCAACGGCGACGTCGACGACGTTCAGCTGCTGCTCGTAGTCGACTAGGCGGGGCGTCAGGTTCGGTAGCAGCGCCTCCTCGTCGTATCGACGTTGACTCACCGCCATCAGTCGTACGCGCAGGCAGTAGCGGGCCTTGATCCAGAAGAGAACGATGCTCATTTCGGTCTCCGGACAGGCAGCATAGATATTTTCAAATACGCTAGCCACGTCAGCGGAGTCCTTGTTTTCGGTGGTCGGTGTCTTTAGTGCCGGAGGCCAGATACGCGCCGACGCGGTTTCGAGTTTCAGCGCCAGAAACTCTCTGGCGTCCGCTTCTAGCCAGGACATCTCGTTCGCTAGACTAGAAGCCTTCCGCGTCAAGGTGCTGAGGACGGAGTCGGCGTGCGCGGTAGAGGAAAGTCGGACCAGAATGTGGATCGCGGCCATCAGGTGGCTATAGACGGCATCGACTTCCATGGTACACAGCATCCGCAGCTGGAACGATGCGTCATCGAGCGCAGAACCAACATCTACGACATTGTCTTCCAGAAGCTCTCTGTTGAATAAGAGCGCATAGTACGTCTGTACGAAATGCCAGGAGATATGCGACAGAGCATCCGCGTTGCCCGTAGAGTCGAGGAAATTGGTGACAGCGCGAAGCTGGGCGTCCGCCACGAGCACGTCGTCGTTGGGCGTAAGCGGCGCGTACGGCCGTAGGTGTCCCCGAAGCGCTACCAGCCAGCGGCCGAACTCGAGGTGAGACTCCCGTTGATCAAAGTCGGACAGGTGGAACAGAGACGTGGTAGAGTGGGATCTGAGTGTTGCAATCTGGTGAAGAACGTTCACGGCGTCTCCTTGTACTTCGGCGCTCCTCTTTATGGCTTTATCAACGTCGGGCCTGGGAGGACGGCCCGTTACGAAGGTGTACACCAACTTCCAGTACCTGCACGGAGGCGTTGCGCCTATAGGTCTACAGCATTAAACTGCACAAGCATAACATCAGTAAATTGACAGCGAGTAAGAATAAGACTCGGGTTGGCGCATCACCACAAGTCGGAGAGTTGACTGAGATTAATAATAATTGTTTTGGTGAAAGGACTGTCTGCCGTCAGTAATCGATTTATCGCGATCGTTTTATCGCAATAGAAAGCGCGCCATTTGAAGTGTACAAGTTTGCAGTGATCTCCCTGTTCACCCCGTCTCTGTGTAGGGACGCCGGTACCACCGGTTACTGGGTTTTTGCAAGATTAATTTAAAAATGATAGTTACTCTGCGACGCGATGGAACGACACCAGATGTGTGTCAAATGCAACTGTAAAGTAATAAATTTTTGCTTTTAAGGACAGTTGAACCTAAACGGGTATTTCTTGGTTCTTCATCACGCTTGGCGATTGACACTATCACCGAAGATGGCGCCGCTGGTAAATTTTTTTCACGCCTTTCAGGGCCAAGTTAAAGATATTGTTCATTTTTTATGTGGTATACGCATGCTTGTTTCTGTCAATGCAAGGAGCAATCACCTCATTTTCACCACAACCAAAAAACAAAAAACGAGAACTGAGCAGTAGATGGAAAAGGAGGCTATCCCCTGCGACCCTTATAGGGACCACGGTCCAGCATCGATGGTGGCATGGGAAAGGGAATAAAAAAAGTACGTAAGGTGAAACAACGTTGCAGTTTAACTATCCTGCTGCCCACCAACTCCCACTTCCGCGCGTGAATTGGCCTCCGTAAGTACACTTTCAGTTTCATGCACTTCTCTTTGGGTTAGTGTTTACTTACTACCTACTTGTCTTCATGACTTCCAGGTGGAACTAAGAAATATGCGTCTGCCTGACGCCAGAGCTGAACTAAATACAGGAAATGTACACCCGTGCGTTACGTATTGCACGGTAAGCACCACCTTGGCTTCTGGGAGGTAGAGAGGGGGCCAACTGTTAATAGTGCTATTTTCTACAGCCCTTCAAGGGGCCCTGCAATTTTTTTAAACACAATCTGAAAACCGAAGTGCCAATCAGTCCTGAAGACTCCAATGAACACGTGCGCCAAATATTAGCTCGCTGCATGCACCAGGGAATTCTGAATTCGGTTTCAAACATAGCTGGAAATCGCTTGCTCTCCTTTGAAGAAATGACGTCACGAGTACAACCGACTACGCCACTTAATTGGTTTTGTTGTTCTGAAAGAAAGATACGCACGTTTTCTTTATTCGTTGGACTCAAAACGAACAAGGAATTACCGACGACATTTCCGCGATTATCGAATCACGAATGTTTATTGTCCTACTACATGAAACGGAGTCTATGTTCCTTGTGGCGTCATATGTTGAAAGAAGGGCTCGCGCGGTTCCCAGCCGTATTTGAAACCAGGTCGCGAATTCCCTGCTGCGCGCAGCTAGAGCACTAATGCTTGGCTCACGTGTTGGCAAGAGGCTCCACGAGTGACGGGCACCGTTTTCAGAATCGGGAAAACAGTGAGAGAGTAAAAAATAAGTCAGCGTGAAACAACGCTCTGAAATGGCTCCCGTGCCTCCGCAACAACCTCCACAAACCGTAGAGGTGAAGGGTTCAACGTCTGCTCGCAATGACTGCCAGAGAGTGATTTCTCAATCGGCGATGGCATACGAAGTAATTACCTTATGTAATCGCCGGTCGCCATCACGTGCGCGTGTTTCGCGGCGAAGAGGCGTGCGTCACCCTTCCGACCGGGCAGGAACACGATTCGACGAGCGCTGGAGACAAACGGGTGACGCGTCACCCGAATGCGGAGCCACAGAGAGACGTCCCAGTGCAGCGCAAGGTTGACCAGCACGCTGGCCGCGTTCACCTTGTCGCTTTGTGGCGCCTCTGGCCACGACAGACTCAGTTCCTGCAGAAACTGGCTGAACAACTGCCTATCCTCCGGACTCGCCTGGCCGGCAGCCGAGGCGACGCAGGCCTCGAACAGGGCCTGAGGTTTCCTCGCCGCTGGGATTGTCTTCGCTCCTTGTTCGAGCAGCTCGTGGAGCCCGTCCATCCAAGCTATGGCGAGGTCGTCGAGTGCGTTAGACAGGCCCAGATACCGGTCATCGGGCTTCCACGTGGAGCACACGTACGCCTCGAAGTCGTGGCACGGGTCGATGCTGCGGTTAAGGCCCCGCGTCAGCAGCGCCGCATGGCGGCGGCAGTCGGCCGTGTCGCACAACCTCGTGAGAAGGCGCACGAGCCGGGGCGTGGGCAGAACGTAGGCGATCAGGGTGAAGACGGCCACGACGACCACGGCGAGGAAGGTCAGGGTCCCCAGCTTTCGCCACTCCTCGGCGTTGTTCATCGCGGCTGGGCTGCAGTTGGCGTTCACGTACTGCGAGAGCTACCGTACAGGCCCTTGTATCAAGAGAAAGAAAATGGCCGCGTATATGCGTGCTTCGCTGCAAATGTCGTCTAAAGACGATAGTCTTCTGCCGGCCGTACTACGCTGCGTTAAAGAGATATGGACGCCATCTGGCAGCGCCGTCGGGAAACATGAGCTTGGGCAGAATCCCTGGGCAACTGCCAGGTGGCAGCACCAAATCGTCGGCAGAGGCCTTTTTCGTGCATAGCGTCGCATTTTCAGCGCAACCTAACAAACACTAGGGTCTTTAGGATTACGTATCTATGTATTTTCTAGTAAAGGAACACACCATCTAATACTTACGTATTGATGTTGCGGCTCAGGTATGCGTAGTATTTGCTTTTTGATCGACGATGTTCACACGTGTGAACGCAGCTACCAGCTCAAGATGGCTGTGCGTTAGGCAAGTGCTTAGACTTTGGCCGGGTGGCTAAATGGCTGAATCGTGTGACAGACAGACAAACAGAAAGACAGACCAAAATTTCTGCGTTCAAGTATCCCAAGAAAGACTATCGTCTTTAAAATTGAGCCAGTCTCATGCGAACGCTGAAAGGAGAGCTCGCAAGCGGTAGGGACCAGAGAAAGCAGAACCAAGCACAGCCGTCAGACAAACCGCAAGAGCATGCATGTGGCTACAACGCACGCTGTGTTGAAGTGCACTGAATGATATTGTATAAGCTCGCTGAAGTCGCACAATAAGTGTTCTAATGCTAAGTGTGAGAGTTACCCAGACACGACTAAAGTTTGATCGTAACTGAAGCGGCGTCCGTAAAGGTGGAGGCATGTCCCGTTCATCCACGGGAGTCTGCAGCCGTGACCATCACCACGCCGATATGAACCAATACTGCGCCTATATGAACTACGTTGTAACGGACATTCGTCCTACGTAAGCGGCTGCTGAGAGAAGCATGAACGTGCGCTAGGTCCCGCGCAAAAAGGGGCCAGTTCTCATGAGAGAATTGGCCCCTTGAGAATCGCTTGACATTTCGAAGCCTGCCTTCTTATACGACTGGATTATTGGATTGCGGCTGTCGCTTGCGACGCGCAGACACAGACCTCCAGGCCACCGCTTCATCGACGGCGAAACTGAGCGACCACATGACAATGCCGCGACTCAGCCGTTACACCCTCGCCTAGTCTTATGATACCGCAGCGGCAAGGCTCTCAGTCCGCGACGCTTCTTCACAGAGGAACACGTGGCGTGACGTGGACCTATGGATACCGGCGGCTGCAGGTGGCTGCGAGGCGACGACTTGCGAAACGTGGCCTTGCGAAACGTGGAGTATTGTAAAGTTTACGCCCTAGAATAGCCAGTTCTTCCTACGACTTCATTGGTGGCATCACACGATTTTCATTCAATCTGCACGCCATAAGAAGCCCGCGCAATCCGCTAAGGCGGCCCCTTAACATATTGCAAAGCCAGCGCCTATGAAGGCATCCTACCGTTGGGGGCGTAGGTGAAGTCATCTAGGTGGTTACGTCGGCGGAACAGTTCTGACCGGCACTTCGACATTAGGTCAGCTGGACAGCAGCAGTCTTTTCTACATTCCCCTGGCGCCACAGAGTCGGTGTCAGGTATTCCCGTCCGAGCAGCTTCGTCGGTAGGTTCTTCTTGAACACCCCACTACGCGACACGCGAGGTTGCAGAAAGAGAACGAAAATTAAGTTAGTGGAACATATGATACTCCCCATGCGTAGGTCGCGTTAATGATTCCATGGTCCAACCAGCCAACTTCGGATACAGTATTTAAGCTGCTTGAAGCCGCTATAACAAGCGCCTTTTGCCTAATAACGACTGAAAAAGAATTAAAGTTCCTCATCTGCGAAATGTGAGTAAATAATGGATCTGACAAGCAAGCCCTCCCGCCTGGCGAACACAGGTTAAGTTGTTGATGATGATGATGATGATGATGACTATGATGTCATTTACGTTGTTGACTCGTACCACTCTGGGGGACTCGTACCACTCTGGCCATGAATCGTTATCGGTAGCTTAGCTACTATGTAGGGCCACTCTCTAGGAATCGAGAGGAGAAAATGTGCCGAAGGGTAAGAAGGGAGTTCAGTGGAGAAGGGAACCGACGGCACAGGTGGCAGGGGGGAGTTGAGCGGGGGCGGAGCCAATGCACAACCGCACCGAGAGCACGTTCTATGACGTTAGCAATGACGTGGGAGCTCCCTTGTAAAAGGCGTGCTCTCTTGCTTACCGTTGATCCTGTTTTGCTAAACGCCGCTGTTCTTTACCTAGATCTAAGATAGATAGATAGATAGATAGATAGATAGATAGATAGATAGATAGATAGATAGATAGATAGATAGATAGATAGATAGATAGATAGATAGATAGATAGATAGATAGATGTCGCGGGATACTGCCTTCAGGCGATGAATGTGTACTTTCGAGGGTATTTTTTCTTTTGTCTGCACTCCCTGTCTGTCTATCTTGGGAGAAAGTTTAGGACCACAAAATGCATAGGCATATCAGTACCTGTATATACTCTCCCGTCGCAATGAAATGAGCACCTTGGCTCGCGAAGCTTCCCTGAAGTCCTGTAATTGTGCCTGGAAATATTCTGTGTTATATAAACGCTCAGCTTCCTCGGGCTCATCGGCACTTTCGGCGAGATGTGACCGTTCAAGCTATTCCCAAATACAAAAGGTATGTTTAGGCAGCTCAGTCTTAGTTACTACTGTTGAACATCAGCTCTGAGCAATAACGGCTACAGTATGGGCAAAAATTAAGTTATTCTATAAAGAAATGTTGAGCGCTCCTTGCTTGTGTATTCAAATTACAGCCATTTCTAGAACCTGCATCGTGTGCACACCTGCATTCTAAGGCGAGCTAGATACATCAAGTATGCAAACATGTGGTGCCATAAACTCGGAGCGCATGCTGCTCTGTGTCTAAACGAGTTAATATAAATGCCGTGATGATTTGAAGACATCATTGCAAAGGGGAAAGAAAAAAGCTCGTTGACCAGACTGCTTGCCCGTTCAAATATCCCTGACATGGCCATGTTCCATACAAGGGGCACCATAAAACAACGCGAAACAAATAAACAAGTACATACCGCTGTAGGTGTCAATCGACCATCTCAACTATATTAATACAAAACAATTCGCATAACAGTACATACGCGTTAGCAAAACTGGCAAAATGTGTATAAGCGCTTCATATGAAGAACTTGGCGTCCTGGCTCTGGTGTTCTCGCAGGGTCAGGCAAAGAAGCTGCACTTCCTCTGGGGGTTCATTTTCGCGCCTCTGGAACATCCGAACGCCACCTGGAAGGCAGGCGAGTTGCGGACAACCTTGCGACAGTCGGCAACCACAAGATTTTTGGCGTCCGGCGTTACGCACCCAGTGTAACACAGGGTCATGAAGAACACCTTTTCGGGTGTCAGGCCCTCCAGAGCCGGCTTTTCGTTCGGGTCGCTTCGAATGGCGCTCTGGAGCGCGTCGTAGGCGATTTCCAGCGCCGGCACTTCGGGAAATATACTCTCGATTCCTTCGTCCTCGAGGCAACCACCTTTCTCCCGGAAAGCCTTCTTCGACGAGTCACTCGTGATGATCGATTCGACTTTCTTTCCTTCCGAGTCCCAAGTGATGCCCACATCGTCCAGGGCGGCTACGACCTGCAGTGCCATGAGGAACCCAAGGCCTCCGTAGAACATAGCCTTGTTTCCGTCGCTGTAGAACAACGGCCGATTCACTATGCCGATAGGGATCTCTACGCTGTTGGTGATATAATCGTACCCGAATATGGGTGGCGGAATGTTATCCGGTAGATTAAGCGTAGCCTCGAACTCGGCTGTCCTGTTGTGTTCCGCCATGGCGAGGCGAGCCTTTATCCAGTAATCGCCGAACGTTTCCTCATCGCTTGGGTAGTCGTGGTAGAGTGAGCCGAGGAATTCGTTGCGGATCCACGGCTTGGACGGCCAGAGAAACGCCTTCACGGAAGCTATCTTGTCTGCAGCGCGCCTCTTGCTCTCATCGTCCAGCCACTGCGATCTGTTGATCATTCTGGAGGCCGCGTCGATGAGACTAGTGAAGCCGACGTTGACGACACGCGTGTCCTGTTCGGTAAAGCTGGCAACGTAGTCGAGCGCGAAGACCAGCATCTTCATTGAAGACTCCACGTGGTGGGCGCACAGTATGGGCCTGTACATATCGGTCTTCCAGGTGTCGCCGTACCGGACGGTCTGCAGCTTCGGATCCGATAGGGGCGCGTACACCTGTACGAAGAGCCAAGACAACTGCGTCAGTAGCCTGTGGTGGGTGAAGTTCGCGAAGAGGCCTCCCAACGCCCCCAGGAAACCCATGTCGCTCACGGCAATCCGGTCTTTCGCGACGATTTCGGACCTGAAAGCCACGGCCCGAATGAACTGTTCCTGCCACTCCGAAGACGACAAAGGAGGAGTAAAGTTGCCTATGCTGTCTAGGGGAAGTATGGCCGGAATTTTCTGCTTCGCGGCGAAGGCCTTGTACAGGTGCGTGAGGATACTACCCTCTGTGACGGCAACGTGTTTTATCTTGGGTACGCTCAAGGGAACGCTGGTGCTTGTTCTCAAGGCGTTGTAGAATCCGGTCCAGTAGGTAGCATAACCATCGCCGCTCGTCACGCTGGCGTGCTGGTTCTTCAGCAGCGGTATGTAGTCGCCTGCCCTGACGATCAGGCGATAGGTGGTCGTGTTCTGCAACGCAGGTACGTTGACCACGAGCCATAGCGGTATCTGCCACCGGAACGACAGCGAAAGCAGGATGCCGAGAGCGTTCGAATCCGGGCTAGGCGGATCCGGCCAGCTCAATCCCATGGCGTGCATCAGTTGCCGAAATTCGTCGATGTTGGCTACGGCAGCGACTCCGGTGTCTATGCAGGAGTCGTGCATGGAGCGCGCCTTCTCTCCCGCGCTCAGCTGCTGAGTGCCTTTGGCGAGCATCTCCCGGAAGCCGATGAAACGAGAGTACAGGATTCCGTCTATGGGTGATTTGGCGTGCTCGCTGTACTTTCCCGACGGTGCCCAGGCGGAGCAGGCGTACGCGGCAAAATCCTCGCAAGGTTGGATGCTCTGGTTCAGCTTGTAGGTGAGCGTCAGGGCGTGGTACGCGCAGCCTTCCGTGTCGCAGTAGCCCTTCGTCTCTTGGCCGCGGCGTTGGGCCAAGACGAAGAAGCCAATGACGCCGAGGACGCAGGCAGCAACAATAATAGACACGGCTGCGCCGACAAAGCTCTTTACAACTCTGTCGTCCCTCCGCGTTCCGGGATACTTGAGCGGTGACATTGTGAGCTGCACGCAACGTAATGAGCAAGTTCAGTTTAACATGGGTGAGACGCACAGATATATATGCGACGTCACACATACACGCCCTTTTCCATGTGCGGGTATACAGATACCATAAAAATAGATGCATAGCACTAACTGAAATCTCGCCTTAACCGATCCACCTTGTTGTTCTACCTCGTCCTCCCTCTTTTTAGATCAGGAAATGCAATGTCTGTGAATTGGCATCCGCTCTTCCGGACAAGACGGTGACAAATAGTTACTCAGCCTGCACAAGAAAATTAATTCGGTCAAATAACGATTGCATTCAGAAATATGAAGGGACACCTGCCCCAGGTTCAGCGATATGTTCTGCTTTTTCGAAATTCAAATAACTTCTGCTGATCCTCGTTCGCTCATCGGTAAAAACTCTCATCAATTTATTGGTCATTCATCACCTTAGGATCATAGCCAGCTGTGCGGATATTCGTTACAGCTTACTTGCTCAGTGAAAACTTCGTGAAGAAAGCGCCCACTTTCGGCTCGTGCGCTTTCACGAGTTTAAAACGACAATGTTGGACAAAGGAACCGCTAGGCGAACATTAGTTACGCAGTGTGTGTTGGATTTCTATGGCCTTTGATGGAGACACTCTGTTATATCTATCTTCCGTTTTTATCTGCGCATAGTCAGTCAAGTCCTACTCGTATATAGCGCAGGGCTGGTTGCCATTGTTTAGTCGTGCGCAGACAAACTGTAACAAAGAACAAGCGACGAGCTATGCGAATTGAACGTCTACGTTGGCTATTGGTGTAGCGTACGAATATGTTGGCAGATGTGGCAGCGACGGTGACACAAAGTACGAACTTCCTGGCAGTTGTCAGTAACGGCTATGAAGCCAGGAACTTTTTAAACCCCTTGTGGCGGCGGTTGGTTGTGATAGAAGGTGCAGTTTCCATAGAGCGGTGTCCGCTACGGCTAATGAAGTACTAGTTCGCTGATAGAGCGCTGTAGTGTAAAGGGTAATGTATTTCAACACGGTGTCCTTACTATTGTAGCAACTTCCTTGTACGCCTTGGATGTGGGCGAGGTGGCGGACATGGTCTTCTGTTTTTCTTCCGCAGCAGACCATACGCCACCAGAGCTAACCGCAGAGCAGGCTTCTTCGGCCGCGGCACCTGCGCTTGTAGTGCGCCGTGGTGGCTTCGCCGGTTGCTGGTTCAGACGAAAAAGATAATATCGATATAGTTGAATAAGGGTCTTAAAGCGAGCTTGTTCCCACATCATTGCTGGACTATATTCTCAAACGAACGAAAACTCACACACACACAAACTGCAAGGATTACTGAGTTAATAATGCTTCATTGATAAATTACACACGCCCAGAATTGCGTCACGTTATTCCGAGAAGAGCTTTAACGATGCCACGTAATGCCATAGGTTTCGACAAAAACAGAAGAGTTATACATCCTCCACGAGTCGTCACTGCGTAACATATGTTGCGATTTGTTGGTTTCACCCACCTTACTCTCGTTTTTGCATCTTCTTGTGACTGGCCACTGTATATATGGTCCTTTTCTGAATTCATATTTCTACTATGTTTGACCCCGCTGTAATATGCCAAGGCCGTTGAGGACGAAGTAAACACCATGCGCACCTACGCACTGCACCGCCCCGCGCGGTGTCCGCAGCAACTCATTGAAGATTACTGTAGCAAACAATTGGCGAGACTTACTCGCGACTAACGGAATTACCTCAAGCGCCTTGGCTGCAGAAGGATTGGGTCTCTGAGAAAGAGATACGCTTTTCTGCTTTCTGTCCTCAGCAGAGCGCGAAGGCAGCGGCGGCGTTCGGAGTCGTTCCTGCTTCTGCGACGACTGCGCCTGTTGGTCGGAAGTGTTCTTGACCGCCGAAGGCGAAGCGTCGGTACTGCTACGTTCGACTTGATGCTCCCGCTTCCGAAGACCCGACAGTTCGGCCACAGCGGTCGCCAAAGTGGTGACCACGTTGGCGACGACGTCCAAAGATGACTGGGCGCCTAGCAACTCGTCCGTCTTGTCCGCGCGCGTCGCCTGCGGCGCTCGATCGTCAGCGACGTCAGTACCACCACCGGCTCCTCGGTCCAGGAGCCTGTGGTGTCCTGCATGTCCTTGGACGTTCGTCGTGTGCCTATCATGGACCGGACCCGGCTGCTTGTGCGGTTCATTCGTCCTGCTGGAAGCCGACGGCGCGGCTCTGCTGCCCCTGCGTTGATGCCTGCTGGACTTCGTCGTCGAGGGAGGCTTACTTGGGGTTGGGTAACGAATGCGAAGCGAATGGCGTTCGGCGTCTGCCGAGCCTGCGGATTCGTGCTGCCGATCGTCGTGGCTGTGCGCTTTGTGTGCTAGTCTCGACGATGCAGGGGTCGTACGTTCGACCTGTGCTGCGGATGTCGAGTGGTCCGGTACTGTTTCTCTCTTATTACCGCCAGTCGTCTGAGAAGCAGTGGTGGCGCGAGTGTCCGGCTCGTCCGTGTGAGGGCGGCTTGAACGACGGTGATGGGCGGCTTTCTCGGGATTCATGTGCTGCCCGTCGCTTGCCCGCCGTTTCTTCATAGTCACTGTGTCAGATGAACGAAAGAGGAAGAATTCACAACGTATGTGGCGGCCAGGCACCGCCTGAGCCCTATAACTCCGTGAAACCTTTCTCACTGAAATAAAGTTGATTCTCTCTCACTCTCAACACATGTTGCTAATCACGCACGTGCCGCGGGAACTGATGTCATGCGAAAGAATTTGAAATTATCTATTCGAGCTCGTGTGTTCAGGTCTTGTGACTAAAATGTGACAAGACATATTTAAGTTTCTTGTGATCATATCTGTCTCTCCATGCAGTGGATGTGCTCTTGTGCCGCTGACATGCAGGAACAAGTTTAGTAATAGTGACGCACTGACGTGGCGGCCGCCTTGTTGGACAAGTTCGGGGTAGGACCATACTAAACAGGATATTATGACTGTACGCAGCGGTGTTGCTTGTACCATGACACCAGGTAAAGAAGGGTAACTTCGATGAAACTGGTGTTCAGATATAGCTCATAGGCATTCCATTTGCGACTGCGACAACACGAGGTCGAGAGTAATGGAATGTAACTGCAGTTCTATATATAGGATGAGATTAGATGGGCTGCACAGCAGTTACCCGATGGTAAACAAGTGTTTCAGACAAAATTGCTATTGAACTTATTTAGAAAATTGGAACATATCGACAGAATAGTCACTAAATTGTGTGAACAAATTGGGAAGACGTTGGCATGACCAGTAGACCTATTATTATTCAATAAACTGTGTGATAAGAGTGACTTTTGGAGAAACAAAGGTAACTAGCCTATCAATATATGTAGACGATGGCATTTTTGTAGAAATATGAGTGAGCTAAGGACTTTAGTTATCAGGGTAGCAGATAGCGAGGAGGCTGGCTTTTCAAAAGCACAAATAAGGCTAAAGTTAGGTCGACGGGTGAACATGTGTTTCAAATGAACATCTAAATAATAAGTACTCTAGAACATTGTTTTGTCACTCAAACTAGATAAGCGTGGCACCCCCACAAAATGAAATCAAGGTAAAAAAGTGTTAAAGGGACTGTCTACCGTCCTTCATCGCTCTCCCGTTTTTTGGCTCAACAGAAAGCGTACCTTTCAAAGTGTCCCAGCGTGCAGTGGTTTCTCCAGAATCTCAATAGAAATTATTAAAACACAATTTTTTTCATCCACGAAGTCGCTCCCTTCCTAGTGTAATGTCATGCGAAACATGACATTATGTCATGCCAGCAACACTGGGTACCGCGCATGATGCGTCGTCGTCTCCCTGGAAACCCTTTCGGGCGCGGGAGGCATCTCAACGCGAACCGGCTTCAAGGTCGGCATTCCAGAGGCGACGACGAGGAGGAGAGGCGAGGGAAAGTCGGCGCGCGGGGGTGCGTCTCGGACATGCAGCGCCGCATGCATGACAAGCGCAGTACTACGCGCCTCCGCAGGCAGACGAATTCGAAGGCAGCGCCACATGCGCCACCCCGAAAGCAGCGAAAGAAAGAACAAATTGCTCTTGCACGCTATAACAAGGTGTCTCACAGGGTGAAGTACGCATGTAAGACATACATAATAGTTTTTCAGCAGAGTATGCATACCTGCGTGGGCTGGTTCTCGTACACTTGGAAAATGACGAACACGCTGTTGGGTGTCGCTAGCGGCGATTTTTGCACCACTTTCAGAGCGAAATTAAAAACATAATTCCTTTTTTGTGGGGTGAAAGCGTGCTCGTTCCCGTAAATGTGACGCACGATCTGCCCAATTTTACCACAATCTTAAAAATTTTGCTGAGCGGTAGACAGTCCCTTTAAACAGGTAAGCAGCAGCGCGCAGATCCTCAGAAACAATGAAAGCGATTTCAGCCTTATGGGACTCAATATTTCTGTGTTGCTCTGTGTACATGGTTCGTGGGCGTTGCGGAAATGATAAAGAAAAAAAAAGAAGCTGAATTCCTTCTATCTCTGATGCTGGCCTACGTGTACGGGCTTAAGAATTCCATCACACCCATTAAAGTTTGTTCATCCATTCATCCATCCCATCCGAACCATTCTTTCGGTCACCAGTGAGAATACGAATGCCTTCTTTCGACTCAAAGGCCTGGAAATTAAAGTTATTTTAGTCTGGTAATCTCACGCTGGCCGCCGTTTCAACGAAGCGTAAATGAATGCAATCTAAAGTGAACGGTAACAGAAAACGGTGCCATCCGTGCACGAAGTAGTTAAATGGAATTTTTAAGGGCATGCTACTGTGAAACAATGGATCAATTTAAAGTGTGTGTGTTGGGGGGGGAGGACACATCGCGAATCATCCAGTTTTATTAACGGTGCCGTCATTTAGGATCGCGATTTTTTAACCGCTCACGATTGCACAAACAGTCATTCGTGATGGGTAGAGCGATCGCAGACTCCCCTGCTTCGAGGGCGGAGAAGGCCTCGACTGTGGCCGCGTTTAAAATATGACCGCTCTCGCTGTCACTACGCTCACAACGTACTCTCGGTTACCCTGCGCCATAGGCACGTTGCACCCGCCAGAAGCCTCCACCATCGCGCTGCCCCTCAGCGCCACTGTGGCCAGTTTTTCGTTAGCGTCGGGGGAGCTTCCGCGGGCTGCCCTCGATACTCCGAGGCGAGTGAAGGTGGTGCGCGCGTTGAGCGCCGTGTCATGGGCCATAATAGCAGTTTGTTAAAACGGAATTCAACACGTATTTAGAACACGTACGATGTTCGTCCTCGTTCGTATAGAGCGTGTAAAAAAAAATGTGAAGAGCTAGCGAAGGACGAGAACGTAATGTAGAGACACGCAACATGAGTGCTCGCGTTACTGCCCTTCGTCTTTTCATAGATAGCTGAACATTTGTAACGTTTTCTTAGGTATAAGTACTAGGAACGATAAGCTGTACGCATGATGTAAAAGATGAATTAAAGCAGCTGGCGCTTAAACCACGCGCCTTCGCGTTCCTCAAACTGAGGATGAAAACTCTCTCGAAAAACACGCACTTGGCTGCCAGGTGGAAATTTAGTGAACCATTTGCTAAAAAATCCGTGCAATAGCACTTGTGTTGCTGGTTAGTTAAGGATTTAATTGCAAGGTCAACGAAGAGAAACCGCGCTAAGTTGATAGCTCGCCTCTGAGAAGCCGTTCCTCAGTTCGACTGTTTGACCTGGCGTGTTCATTGTCGCCTGTTCAAGCAGTTATTCCTGGCGATTGAAGAAGCAGTTGGCGTCAAATGTATCCACAAAGCCTCCATCACGGGTACATATGCAAACGCGAACGACCCATCGCGGTCGCTGTGTTTTAACAGCGAAGCTGTTTGAGGTAAGGAATCCGCAGAAGACTCCGTCGAGTCGCGCATTGCCATAGCAACCATGCCCAGGTAATTGTATATTCAAATAAGCTAAGCATATTTGGGGTTAATTAAGGCGAGCCTAATTAATATGCCAGCATATGTAATTCTTGCAAACTCAAAGTTCTCTTTAGTGAAATAATCTGGCACAGTTGACAACTCGCGGCTATGTAAAACTTACTAGCGCGTTGGGAAGCTCTGAAACTTCTTCCACGGCGAGTTGCTGTAAATATAGAATGTTCGATTCCACAACGCCACAGCTTTGACTTCTGCAAAGAATCATTCCGATACACTAAGCCTACAAAAACTTATTTAAAAAAATTATTTAGTGCGGTGCAAGGCGACAAGGCAGCCGCTTAACTGACGCAGTCAACAGGGTAAGCAGGCGCGACCGCTCTCCGCTCCCCCGACGGTGACGAGCCCGCCGCCGCAACGGCGCTAGTGTCGTCGGCGGAGTTAGATGTGCAACGTGCCTATTGCATCCACATAAGCAACAGAGTGGTCCCGTTAGTATTGAATGGCGACGTGTTCATCACTCCTTACGGTCCCTGTCTTGCCCGTGGAATTGCGTTCGCTTCGAGCCTTGTACGCTTCCAGGAAAACTCTGCATCAATCATTGGTTTGAATACGACCACTGAATACGACCAGCACCTCCACCACTTCAAATGCCACGGTTCAGATAACGCTTTATTCTGTGAAGCCAAGATAGCGCCGACGAAGAAGACACACGAGACAATGACTGATGATGGTTCTGTACAGGTGATGAAGACGAAGTCCGAATCAATGCCTACAGTATTGCGAAAGGGCAATATACTCGTACGGCTACATTAATTTTAGTCCTTAGTATTTCTCCAAGGCCCCTGGAGAAATATAGGCGAGGTTGAAGAACCCGTGTTTAAGAGGTCTCACTGGCACTAGCAGTCTCAGTGTCACTGACAGGGAGCCGCTGGTGCCTGGTACGATTATACAACAGCTAGGAGAAGACGTCACGTGACAACCTTCAAGCCAAGTCGTAAAGAAAATGTTAAAGGATAGAATCATGGGCCCACGTCACGTGAGAGGCAGGCCGTAGAATAATGTACGGTCAAGCCCCCCTTAATGTTACCGCTTTCAAGCAACCTCGAGCTGTCCGGCAATTATCTGGGCCTAAGCCTACCCTGCATGGAGGGACCGTGGTTAAGGCGTCAGAGGATGTTGGTTTGCTACAGTCGAAGCTAGCGGAATCGCGTGGCAACACCTCCTAGTTCTCTCTCTCTCTGTCTCTCTCTTGTTTCGTGCCTCACTGGTACTGGCACTACGGTCAATGACTCGACGGTGCATAACGACCACGGCGAGAACTTAAGTGGAGAGAACTAAAGTAGACGACCAAGTGTGTGTTCACCTGTTTCTCGTTGAATCCCGCGCTGTGTGAGTGACGGAGTACCAAGGGCAGCAGAGGCGTTAGGCTTCGTCGGCAGGGTTAGGACGCCGCTTCCTCCTGGGATCGCGAGGGGCGTGCTGCGTGTGCGGCGCATGCAGGAAAAGCTTCTTCTGTGCGCGCCCCAAGCACGCGACCGCGCACTTTTGTTGGTGATAGTTGTTGTGGCTGACAGCGACATCAGTAAAAAGAAAATGAAGTTCGCGACTAATTATTTCGCGCAGCCAGCTAATATGGCAGGGGCGTTGAAGAGTGCTTCTTTTAAAGGAATGTGGAACATGGGGGGCAATCGTAAAAGGGAGAGGGGCGCAAGAAAGTGACGCTGTGCAGTGACACCCGAATGTGAGGAGGAGAAAGACCATGGCCACAACAACAATGACGGCGCTGTCTGTGCCAGAGAAAAAGATACGACAACAATAATGCATATTTGGTACACATAGATTCCTAGAAAATTACTGTGGGATTATTCTGGCGCTGTGCCGGAAAGCTTTTCCGGGTGTGACGGCTGTGCTCGTCCAGTTATCACGACAATAACAATGTTTCTTAAAATTACATGATAAGAAACTTTGGCATAACGCTGGCGGCTCGTACATGGATTCGACTGATCGTCAAGCCTGCGGGGGCTTTGGGCATTCTTGCGACGTGATTGTAATTTTTTTTTTCTGAGCGCCTTAATACAATGGAGCATGGTAACGACGTCTACAAGCACACCGTATAGCCTCTAGCGCCCTTGCTGAATGTGCCGACTCTACAGGTCACCAGATGGGCTCGGACTGCTCATGCGTCTGTGCAAGCGAACGAAATCGACGTTTTACCTTGTGGCATGTTCATCCCCAGACAGCAGCACGTTCTGTGAATCGCGGCGACGGAACTCCTAATCCGACCTACGACTGCACCTTACTTCATGTACTAAATAGCCTATAAGTTAGCTTCATTGGGAAAAAAAGAAATAAAGGCTCTCACATAGGGGCTGAAACGTCAGTTTAGAAATGTATTACATTCAGATTAATCGACATCCATTCCTTTTTTCACCAAAACATCATTCCTCTCTGTGCACTTGCAATCCTTGTGAGTTGTTGTGCATATAAGGCAATATTTTTGTAATCAACAATTTGCAAATGTTCACAGCTGTCGAAGTTTTTCAAACCCATGCACGTACAATCATTTCCGCCCATGGCAGGAATGCTCAGGGGAGCGACCAGTATATTACTCCAAGGAGAGGCGGGGACTAATACCCCTTTATGTACATTCGCGCGCGTGTTTCGACGTGTGTGTTGCGTGTATAATTAGACACATACACTCTGAAATGTTTCAGAGGGAGAATTGGCGCCGATGACGTCACGGGCGCATGGGACGGAGCAACTTATGCTTAGGAATGAGAACAATGACGATGCGGTTCCCCGGGGCTCAAGAAATGTTCAGTATCCTCTCACATACAGCGATCCATATACTGCTGACACCAGCTATCCGCGGCACATTCGAATTCGTCATTGAGTAAAGAAGCGTCGCGTAGCCAGTGCATTGCCATTCCGCATCCCACCAGAACTTCGAATCCCGCCCCAAAGACACGGAGGCATTGAACCAATAAAAAATGGCTCGTTCTCACGAAGGTATCACGTGCACACGCACACGTGTGGGTTGTTGGCCTCCATACATAGCCCCATCAGCAACAGCCGCTGCAGCCACGCGTCGTTGCATCACTGCCGTCCACAGAGTCGTCTGTACTGAGACGATGAGTATCGCCGTGGAGCTCCGAAGGAGGGACAGGTTTTTCGATCTTGTCGATCGCAGCAAGAAATAAAAAGAAGGAAAGTGCGTTTGTCGTCCACGACGGCCGGAAAGCGCGAAGACAACCTCCTCCTCTTCTTTCTAGTTCGAGGCCGATGACCAAGAGGGAGCTGAGAAAGACCTGCCGCAATGTCCGTACCACGGACGCTGGCCGTTCAGCCCACAGGACTAGTCCGCACACCACGCCACGCGGACGCACGCGCTGAATAAAGTTGCGACATCGTCTCTCTATACGCAACACAGGCAAACGCTCGACGCGAGCTCCAGCGGCGTCGACAAGCAATGTGGCTCGCCTAGGCAAGCAGGTCACTACTCCCTGTCCGTCCCCCATCACGTACGGGAGGCCCTGCTCCTTTTTCCGATTCTCTTCCGCAGCATCAGACAGATTAAAAAGGGAAAGCCTACTGTGCCGCTGTTACGTCACACTTGAGGTTCGCGACTCTCTCCCTCTCTCTCTGTATGGTTTCGTCCATTTAGTTCTTCTCGTCGTCTTGTAATCCCCGAAGGTAGGCGTGAGATACATATACAACGTCATCTGAGGTCTTCAGTGAGGTCCCGTCGGTGCCCCTTGCGAAAGGCGTGGTTTGTCCTAGGGAGGGGTGAGGGGGAGGGGGGGGGGGGATAGGCGGGAATTATGAAAGCGCTCTAGCTGGGCTTTCTATATAAGGCCGGCAATTCGGAGCAGCCAGTGCGAGCAGTTTCCGGCGCTGAGGAAACCATCGTGCCGGAAACGTCTTGAAGAGAAACCATGAAGTCCCTACTTGCGCTCGCCTTTCTCGTCGTCGCTGCCAACGCGTTGTACTACGAGACGAAACCGGAACTTGGGAAATACCAGGACGAAGCTGAGGTACGATTAACTCATTGATTTCCTCTTTCTTTTTCCGAGGGGGGGGGGGGGGAGGGGGTGATTTTTTGATGTGTTTTAATGTCTCGAATAAGTGTTGGGGCTCTGAAGAACGCCGTCGAAGAAGGCGCGCCGGCATGATTCTGACACTCCCGGGTCCTTTCACGAGTGCTTTCGCATTCTGCTCCCTTAGAAACATGGCAGCCATTGCCGGAAATCGAACCAGGCACCTTTTGCTGATCACGAGAACGCCGTAGACACCGAATTCCATAGAGCCAGGCAAAAAGTGGAGGGGGGAGCTAGGTGAGGCAAGGGTTGCTTACCAGGGCTGAGGTTGGGAAGCACGCCCAACTGACTGTGTGCATAAAGAGAGCCGGCAAAAAATCTGTCATTATTGGGGTCAAGTTTGCAAGAGTAGGTACTGACGGTTTATTTCAGCGGTATATCAGGCGTGTAGAAAACGATGAAGCCGGTAATTGTGGCATCCCGCGGACAGTTGTCACGTAACAGAAAGACCCACAGAAAGAGCATTATGGAAAGCGAGGTGGCAGATAGGCGCTGAAGAGCGACAGTTCAGTACGAAGCCAGCACTTAATTCAGTCGCCCTAGCGCGTGTTCAGGATAACGACATTTTTATTGCACACAGTGCACAGTCCTCAACATTTCAGTCCTCCACCGAAATGCAGCCGCCACGGCCAGGATTCGATCCTCCGACCTTCAGATCGGCAGCCGAGTGACGTATATATCCACTAGGCCACCGTGGAGGGGCTACAGCTTCACAGAGACTTAGGCGCTTCGACAAGATATCGTTTCTTTATCGAAGGATATAGAGCAGCCATTCCTTGCTTTATTCAGCTTCCACAGCAGAAACACTACCTTTATAAGGCCCCCCCGAACAAGCACATTACATATAGATTACTTGAGCAAGAAATTCAGCTATTTGTCGTGACGCTAGAGAAGCCCAATGGCCGTGCTACACGGGCACTCCAGAGTCCTTCGGTCTAAGGGACTTTGTGACAAAGACATTCACCTGAGGTCGGACACAACAAAGGAGTACGTCCTTCTTTTGAAAGAAATAGGATAACTAAAACAATCCTGGGTGTAGGTGTATATACCACTTTGCTAAGCCCATCAAGAATAAGAAAGTTGAAGTGAAGTTAGGAGAACACTTAGCCTTATATGCTTTCTTCGTTTTTATACTTTGCGATGTCTTCTTCTTTTGTGTTTACATCGACCAAATGTGGAATTGCTTTAGCGCATTGTAAATCTCCGTTCTTCAAGTAGCGGCTCGTATGCTGCTGCGACGTCTACTCAGTGCATGTAACGATGATTGTAGAAAACCATACCCCACGTCAAAACTGCTTTATTTATTGTTTTCAGAAGAGACATTC
Organism: Hyalomma asiaticum; assembly: GCA_013339685.2. NCBI lineage: Eukaryota > Metazoa > Arthropoda > Arachnida > Ixodida > Ixodidae > Hyalomma > Hyalomma asiaticum. The sequence goes on along the minus strand of CM023486.1, from coordinate 87,844,674 downwards.
AGCGCAATATAAACTAGCTTACTTCGAATGAACTTAGTTCGCCTGCTTGTGAGTGTTACAATTAAGTCTGTTTACACTGGTGAAGTATTTGTTCAATACTGTTTACGTTGGTTTGTTGTATACCGTACCGTACCGTACGAACGGTACGGTAACCACGTACACGTATACACCGATGGATCGACTACGTCGTCCAGTTCTGGCGGAGCGGTGATCGTACCAACGCAGGGGATAACGATTCGACTAAAGACGTCTCATGTCACGACGTCCACGGCGGCAGAACTCACGGCTCTACGTCGTGCGCTAGAATTCATCCGTACTGAGAGGCCGAGGAAATGGGCTGTGTTTTCGGACTCGAAGGCGGCGTTGCAGTGCATACGGTCAGCTCTTAGGCGCGGATGCCACGAGCAGCTGACGTACGATGTAATCGTGCTTCACCACCACCTCCGAGAAAATGGCCACGAGATTGACTTTCAGTGGGTGCCCAGTCACTGCGGAATCAGCGGCAACGAGTCCGCAAATGGCGCAGCTCGCACTTCACATCAAGAAGCGAACATTATTTCAATTCCACTCTCAAGGACAGATGCTGCAATGCAGCTTCGACACCTGGCACGCCGTCTCTCACTGGTTGAGTGGAACTCACCAAACATCACACGAACGCGACTGTACCAGCTAAACCCTTCCCTGCATCTCCGCCCTCCATCAGGACTTCCTCGACATGAGGCCTCGCTTCTTTGTCGACTTTGGCTGGGAGTTGCCTTCACAAAGGCATACTCCGCATTAATTGGAGCGATCGACAGTGCAACCTGCGAGATGTGCGACACCGACGAAACCCTGGACCATCTGCTGTGCCACTGTCCGCGATTCGTCGAGGAAAGGAAAATCCTTGCTGAGACGCTACACCACCTTGACGATCGGCCACTGTCCTTACAGATGCTACTCGAACACCGCCCTCATCGCTCGTCGGCCCACAAGGCACTAAAAGCACTTTTACGCTTTCTCAAGACGACTGGTTTTCGTGAACGCCTTTGACAGTTGGACTTGTCCGACAACGTCTTTTTCATTATTCCCCTTCCTTCTCTCTCTCCCATCTTTCTATTCCCTCTTCCCACTCCCCCAGTGTAGGGTAGCCAACCGGACGCCCTTCTGGTTAACCTCCCTGCCTTTCTGTTTTCCCCTTCCTCCTCCTCCTCCTCCTTGTTGTATAAAGGCGTTTATTATGCTTGAGATTAGGAAAAACCACCTTCCCTTGAATTTCGCGATGTGTCCTCGGAACCGGAGCACCAGTGAAACGTCACAGGTTTCCGAAGCGTGTTCTTGTAGCGGCGCCATAGTGGCATCGCAAAGAGAGAGAGAGAGAGAAAAGAGGAGAAAGGCAGGGAGGTTAACCAGATATTAGATTCCGGTTTGCTACCCTGCACTGGGGAGAAGGGGAGGGGGTTAGAAAGATGACAGCCGAGAGAGGGTACAAGATTCAAGACAAGCACAACAAAAAACACGCGCACACACATACACACACACAAAGAACGTTCCACTTATAGACGTTCACGAAGGCCGGTAGATGTCAAGAAGCGCAGTAGCGCTTGCATGGCCTTCTTCTGCGACGTGATGTCTAGTCGATGGCGTAGGATGCCTTCTTCCGACTGTGGTTGGTCGTCCAGTTTGTTGAGTGCACGGCGAAGAGGTTGCCTCTCTACGCTGTATCGTGGGCAGTCACATAAAATGTGCTCAATGGTCTCTTCGTGACCGCAGTGGTCACAGGCTGCGGTGTCGGCCATCCCTATGCGGAACGCATATGCTTTTGTGAAAGCGACGCCCAACCATAGTCGGTATAAGAGTGTGGCTTCTCCTCGGCAAGTCTTGGGTTGGACTCGAAGGCTTAAGGTCGGATCGAGAGAGTGAAGTCGGGAATGCGTGAAATGTGTGCCACCCCATTGCGATACAGTACACTTGCGAGCAAGCCTATACACTATATACACTAAATTATATATACCTTAAATAGATTCACCGATACTTCGCATGACACACAAGAGCGTTTTGTGTTGGGATGTTTGGTGCATAGCTTAACTGAACAACGTGCCGCAACAAGACAGAAGAGACCAGACAGATATCCAAAATGCTTCTGGAAATAAAATTAATTGCGAGTTGGCGCTCTATCTGTTTCTCCCTATGGTCTCTCTCCTGCTTTATCGTTGCGCCACGTCGTCGAGTAAAGCGTGTCGAGAACTTGACAAAACACCCAGAATTTCTCGTTGACGCGTAGAGCATGTGCAAAACGTCAAAGAGTATGTCCGGGCACGAATTTCAGACTTGCAGACGGACACGTGTGAGCGAATGAAATTGTGCTTCATGTATGAAACCTCATATGTTATTTTATGTGCGAAATGTCATAAGTGAAATTGCATTTCATATGTGAAATTTCGCGCACTGATCCATGCCCTCAGCTACACAGTGAGTGGCCATGTCCTGGACTGGGTGTCTTGCCTACCGCCATTACTGCTTCGCTCTAGCTAATGGCGGGTCAGGTCAGCTATAGTGCCGGCTAAATGATGGCTATAATGTTTGCCAACGATGTTTCAGTAAATGGTAATGTTTACTTACTATGCGCATGATGGTAAGTGCTACCTATTGTCGGCAAGCTAGCGTTGGCAACGTAGGTCATCCTGAGTTGCTCTTGGCCGGGTTCTGTTTTTCTTCTGTGTTAGTTTCATTTTCGCGACGAGTCTTCCTAACAAAAGCGCTCATGGTATGTGCAGTGTTACCCCTACGAGTCGTACTGGTACGTGATCTACCGGACGTTCGATCACGACCCATACTTTGGCGACAGCAAGTGCGCCTACGTCGCGCAGACCGGGCCTCTTGTGAACGGAACAGCGCATGGACATCACAAGGACAGCACTGGAGCGGTCCTGTGAGTAAAAGGGTCTACTGAACTTAGGGATGGATCCATACTCCTGTCTTTAATTGTGGAAGGGGCGGAAGGGGTGATTATTTTTATCATTAGATATGGTGACATAAAACACACAAGTACACAAAGGAAAGAAAGAAGGAGCAAGCTGGCAACTACCACCGAGTGGGGCACAACGCCTGCTTACTCTTTCAGGAGAAGGGAATAGATAGAATAAGTGAAAGATGGGAGGAGAGAGGAAATAAGGTAGAAAAAGAAAGAAAAGAGGAAGAGAAGACGAATAAACGCAGACAAAATAGAGTAAGCACAGAAACATGAGTATAAGCGGAAGGCCAAAGCAGTAGTGTTCCGAAAAGTTAAGAGGGCTCGATGGGCCTGCATGATGACGTTGACCAGCACTTCCACTGGGAAAAAGGCAATCGGTAATTGAGGCACACCGCAGTCCACGGGGAGGGAGAGAGAGGGGGGGGATGAAGTACCTTAACACGCGTTTAAACCCACACCTACGAATCCAAATTTACAGCAAGACCTTCCTTTTAGTTTTAAAAGCCTCCTTGATATATGGCCGTCCTGTTTTGTTTCCTTTGTCTTTTCAGAGCGATTAGCTCACACCCACTATATGCAAGGGGGATATTATCGAAGCTGTGTGAACTTATATGTACATTTCTTACTTATTTATTTTATTTTACAGGGAGTTCACAACAGGAATTGCACAAGGCTGAGGGATACAAGCACTACAACAAGCAGAACGTGACTCTACTGGGCGGTAAGCGTTACGTTTTCCGAAAAAGCACTCATAAGCATTACCACAGTCATCGGCACTGGAGTGATCGAGACGGCCATTAAGCCTTAGAGACCTTAGGCCGCTGGGCGGCCTAAAGCTGATTCATCTTCGCGGGCTGAGCTGAGAAGCGCGACCTCCCACTTGCATGCTGATCCGAGGCTCTATCTCAGCGTGAGGACGATAATAATATTGGGAGGTGTAATAAAACATACCGCATATCGAAACGCTGTGTATTTGGTAGCGATTGATTTCGATGACGTCGCGATAGGGGAGCTAAAACGTAACAACATGTGCTAACTGCTACCGACACGGACGTTACAAAAAAAAAAAAAATGACGTGTTCGTCGGGGCTAATTGATCCGTTTCCAACAATCTCCAAAATTATTCTGGGCTAGAAAGCCGTTGTTCTAGCAAATGGGGCTAATATGAACGTTCAACCTTTTTGCCATTATTGAGCCGTGACATTACTTTTGACTGCTGGAGGTGTAATCCTCGACACTGTCAAATTCTTCCACGCTGCATGCGCAATTCCACAGTAATTTAGAGCTGATCCCAAAGTGGGCGCAGCCACTATTCGGACCAGCAAGATGACAAAGTTTGACAATATGGCGATATTTGTCATTTTCCTGGGTGTCACTCTTCATTTGACGTTTTCCGTTGCCGTTTTTAATTGAGCGTTACACCTGCACTGATTCGTGGAATAAAACGATTATAAGCTGTCAATCTATAGAAGTGTGTTCGGCTTAAAGCCGTCTATATATGAAGTGACCATCGACGAACGGTGCATTTGCTGGATATGTATCTCACAAGTTAAAAAAAAAAAACTCACGTTCTTCATTGCAGGACCCAAAAAAGGCCACAGCGTGAGCCTGTACACCGCGTACTCCGACTGCTACGAATGCAAGGTCTACAGGCACCCGTACGCTGGCGGTAAGGTCAACCATGCCTTCAATTTTACGTAGCTAGCTCTATTTCGCAGCTTAGTTGACTAGCGAAGAGTTTGTCCATACCGAAAGTGTAGTTGCAAGAAAAAGTGCTGTACGAATGCAAATTATAGAACAAATAAGGTCAGGAAAGCAATAGTTTTCTGTCGGGATTACAGTAAGACATCGCGTTATTTAATGTCGACATGGAACCGGAAAGTTTGTTTGTTAAATCAGTAGTATCCCAAAGAGAGAGAGGGAAAGAGAGAAGGCTCGAGCATCCATGCTAATCAGTCATGATGATCAAAAGAATTCTTGCTTGCATAAGCATTTTCGCCGTTGGCAGTAAGCGCTTTGCGTGCGCGTAGTCCCTCAACGTGGACGAGGACATGAAGGATTAGTTATATATTCGCTGCCCCTACAGCGGGATGGAAGCATCAGCAGGCCAAGCAAGTTTTTCGTCGAAGAAAGAAATTGTGGCAGAAGCCATTGAATACGGTTGTCAGTCAGCCTTCTCACGTAAGCTGCTGTATATCGGCTTGCGATCCTATATATGTGATCGCGATACTTTATGGGGGTGCACCACGGGTAGGCACACAAAGCCGCAATGTCGCTGTCAGTTACGATATCAAATGATACCGCAACGCAGTAAAGCATAGCGCTGCAATCGAGGTCGCTCCACTTGTAAGAAGTTGTATGTCCTCTACATCCACATGTAAGAAGCTGTATGTCCTTATAAATTTATAAGTCGCGAGGCGGCTTCTCACTTTTAGAACATTTCACATTTCGCTATGCGCCAAGCTTAACTCTATAATCGTTATATCGTCAATGCGGAGCGAATAGAAATTGACACCTCCTCTAAAGGTGTTCGGATACCTCTAACGATTGGGTACTGAGAGTTCACTCGCAAAAAAGAAAAGTGTTGCGAAGAAGCTCAACACGTTTTCATATTAGACAAAATGCGTAATTCATGCGCATGGATTTGTGGAACTGAGGCGGTTTTGTATTTTCACATTTGTATGTGTTTTTTCGCAGAGAATGCCTGCACGCTTCTGGTACCTGCTCACAAGAAGAACCACCTCCCACAATCGTGCAAGTTCATATTCCACCTGCTCTGCGGCAGCACCTACGAGACTGTCTATGACGAGACGTGCAGGACACAGTAACTGCGCCGCAAGATACCGCATTGGGCCCCGTAGTATACGAAACATATTTACGCTGTTACTATCCAGTTGTCTGGGTTCTTGCTTCATACATGTGGCATCCAATAAAGGCATTACTCCCCGCTGTACAATCACGGTGCTTTCCTTTTTCCACGAAAAAAAACTGGCAGATAACTCAGTAATAGGTGCATCGAGACTGACGGATGGTGATAATGTCGCATTTATGATGACGTCGAATGTTCCCGTTGACGTCACTTCCCGCTGACGTCATGTGTTTTGTGTTCTATATGACGTCTGCTAGGCCTAGCTCCTACGGTACCAGCACGTAACTTCCTCTTTGCGCTCTCGGTCTGTTGCGCTATAGTTCCGGTTCCAACGACCTGTTTTGAGCACCCCTCGCTGACGTCCAAGTTCCGGTTACAATCGCTCGCTTCCGGTCTGTAGACATTCTCATCTTCCAGTCTACACTTCCACTCACAGACTAAGCAGGATAGCCGGTCGAGACAAGTTCAGTTCGGCGAGAAGTGACCATGGACAACGTCATGGTCCACGTGAATACACGTTGACGCACGGGGAACGGGAAAGGGCAGATGTTGACTCTTCAAGGTCGAAGAGGAATAATGAGAGACAGAGAGAGAAACTGGGTTACAGTCCTCGGTCCACATCTGCTTCGTGGTGGTAGTGATACGTAAAATGTGATGGACCAGATGTACCAGGGCGGACGTTCATCATTGTATCATTACTTGAGCGGAGGTCGTCCGCTTTCTGTACCATGGTGAGTACAGCAACAAGTCAAGCCAAGTCAAGTTTATTAAATTCTTCAGTTGAAATAAATGGTTAGCATATTACAGAAGGAGGTCCCAAGGAAGGGGAAAACAGAAGGCAGGGAGGTTAACCAGAAGGGAGTCCGGTTGGTCCCAAAGTTACCAACGGTGGTAAGGAGCACGTTGGGCCAATGTTGGGTCACTAAACAACTACTTCAAGTGTATACACTCTAAAATTTAACCCCATATATGGTGTTTGAGTCTGGATTGACAACTTTGGCCATACCAAAGTGCATGCGGTGTATAAGAATATCGTGCCGGATTAGCGGAATTATGTCGTCAGGCTGCGGAAGGAGGTTTGCATAGGTATATAGTGCTTGGTCTGGACGAGATATGGCCGTGATCTAACTTTACATGCCATGATCAGTACTGGGCCTGACAGAGTGGTGTCTGGGTCTTTCCAGCTCCTTTACCTTAGGGCTTCGCGTGCTTGATGCCGTATTTTATCTTTTTTTCTTTAGTTCTGCCGATGTCGGTTATTGACTGTCAATTACGTATACAAAATGGTTCTCATGAACATAGCATTCTGTGTCATCGAAATATTTAATAAGAGTGTGGGGATTTTGGTTAACGAAAATGATTTTGCAGTTCAGATTGTCTGTTAAAACAGGAGCTTCGGGCCTGTCCGAAGCAAGAAAGTCTCAGGCCTGCGCAGCAGACGACACAGAACTGCCGCAGCGTGTGTCAGATCTAGCCGCGTGCTCTGTCAATATTTTCTTTCAGCCTCACTTTACTCGTGGCTCATAAATCGCTGGGATTATTTAGACGCCGCTTACGTCATTCGTCACAACACGAAAGAATGCTAACAGATAACTCATTCCCCAGGTCGAACCTATAATATGTATATTACGTCTGGAGCCCCGATTAAACACCTATCATAAATGAATTCCACTCAGTTCAACTTCGGCCTACTAGGTTCACTCATTACTCATATTCATATCAGCATTTCCTCTCTGAAAGCAGAATCGAGTTTAGCGACGCACTGCTTCCAGTCGACATTCTGCCACCCTCACTCTTTTCCATGCGTTTTGCCTCTTCACTAACATCTCATCGCACTGGTCATCCATTTCATGTCGCAGGACCACGTGCTCGGGCCATTACTTCGCAAGCACCCTCCTTCCTCCGAGCAGCAAGCGATTGGAACGGCCTTGATTTGATGGACTTCTGGGGTTTTACGTGCCAGTACCAGATATGATTATGAAAGACGCCGCAGCGGAGGGATCCGGAAATTTCGACCACCTGGGGTTCTTTAACGTGCACTGACATCGCACAGGACACAGGCCTCGACCATACAAGGAGGTTTAAAATTAAAATTTTCTTTTAAACCTCCTTGCGACCATTTCTCCTAGACCGAAATGCAGCAGCGGCGGCCAGGATTCGATCCCGCGAACTTCGCATCAGCAGCCGAGTGCCATGACCACTAGACCACCGTGGCGGGGCGATTGGAACGGCATTTCCCACGCCTGACCTCAAGTGTTTTCTCGGAAGCCGTTGTAAACACCCATTTCTAAATTACCGCCCCTTGTGTAATACCCCTCCAATGGGGTCTTCAAGCGAAATAAAGTGAAAGATAAAGTACACCAGCTTAAAGAGCAGCTTCCCTCATTCATTTCCCAATTTGGCTACCATTCTTTTCTTCCTTTTTTTTTTTTTAAGTCGATAGACGTACGTGTCTTCTGTGGTTATCTTATATCGCAAGTTTCCTTTACGACTTTCTCTTGCGTGATATACATTGAGATAACCGGGCCAAATGTGCACCTTTTTTTTTTTTCATTTTCCTTTCTTTTTCCTTTCGTTTTTGTGTCGACACTCGGCGGCAAAGAAGCAAGCGTTCGGCAACCACGTCACAATTCAAAATGAAAGGCTCAAACCAGTCACGACGGCACTTGCCGGGTTTGCTCATTTGCATATGTGACAGCAGGACTGATGAGGCACTCGCAATCCTCGCGCGACCACGAGCGCGCTCCTCTTCTGCACGCAGATAACTTTCGACTCTGTCCACCTCGAGAGGGACGCACCACGTGCATTAGCTTACATTCACCACCCAAGATCACTACACCTCAGATTCTGTGCACTGCGAAAAAAGTTACGTCAGCGATACTGGAAACAACACCCCGTACAAGTACTTTCTCCCCACTGTCCTCCTCTAATGTCCATACGCTCTGCGCAGACCAGATGGAATCGTCCCATTTGTGATGCATCATTTCTTGTAGCCCACGCATATGGAGCACGGCTCAGCGTCCGTGTGGAGGGGGGGGGATGAAAGAGCAGAAAGAGAGGAACGCCAACGGAAAACACCGGAAAACTTGTCCGCCTTGTGTTCTTTAACGTGCATTGACATCAAGCAGTACGTGGGGTCTTCAGCACTTCTGGCTCCATCGAAAACGCGACCACCGCGGCCGGGTCTGAAACCGCGAGCTTCGGATCTGCAATCAAGTCCCATAACCATGGAGAGCCGCGGCGGACGAAGCGTCGCAGAGTGATGAACGGCGCACAAATGGCGGCCTGTTCCCCCTTTTGTTGAATGCGCCGCTGGCTATCGAAACTGGTTGGCTGATCCGAGCCCTGCCATTCGTTTCACTGAACGCATCTTTCTTTCTTTCCTTTGTTATTATTTTAGTGTGTGTCTGTGTGAAACGGAACGATCGGAGAGCACGGGGCCGACCCGAAAGATAACACTGCCAGTGGTGAGTCTGGTCAAGCGCCGTATCGTAAAGTGAATGCATGCATTGGATATCCTTCTCGTCGCACTATGGTGCCGACGTATCAAAGAACAGAGCAATCCTTTTACCGTCTTATGTCACGGAGTGCTTGAAACCCTCCCGTGCCACTGACCTCCAAGCAAAGCATCTATCTCCCCGTGCTCTCCACTCCACTTCCTTTCTTTGTTTGTTTCTTTCTTTCTTTCTTGCCAATGACCGTCAAACATCTCTCTCCAGGTGTTCTATACTCCGACACTTCTTTCTTTATTTCCAAATGTACACAAGTACCTTTCTAGAGCGCAGATGCGCAATTTTGTTGGGTGAACGACTGTCGAGAGAGAAAGTCGAGGGCCAGTAGGGTGAGACGGTTGTTCATCCTGACCAACAGGACCGATGGAACGCTATAAAAGACACGGCACCCAGACGCGCGTGGCGTGGCACCGAGGAGACGTCGACGAACCATGTTGTTAGGCTTCCGCCTCGCGCTCGGCTTTGTCGCTGTAGCTGCCAATACGGTGCCACTCGAACGTAGGCCTGACCTCGGAGAATTTCAGGATGAAAGCAAGGTATGTGCGATAGATGTGCACTCTTTTCGCATTCTGTAGTCACGCATGTTCGTTCAGACCGGATCTGCTGCAAATGACGAGCTAGAATAACTTCAGGATCCAAATTCGCTGGCGTATCCACTCGACGGGAGTTCTCCTCACTCGTCCCGCCTCTACGCAGTATACATCCACATACTTCCACGGAGTTGAGTACAGCGTACTGTAGCTGCTTGTGTTGAAATTTGCACGTAGTTTTGGTACGTACTTGATTGATTTCTGGGGTATTACGTCCCATAACCACGATTTGATTACGAGGGACGCCGTAGTGGAGGGCTCCGGAAATTTAGACCACCTGAGGTTCTTTAACGTTTTGGTACGTTCTGCAGACTACACAGAGTGCAGTTGGTAATTTCAGTCCTGCTTGTAAACTATTGTCACTGCGTCTCCACAGGGTTGTCTGTAATGTATGATCTGTTGTAAGTAGCGATTTTATCGCAAGCAAGCGACTGCGTGCCTCTTCGTGCAGTGCTTTCCCGTACGAGAGGCCGTGGTTTGCCGTGCTGAGGAACTTCGAGAGCGACCCGTATCTTGGCGGCACTGCCAAGTGCATCCGAGTCACCCAGGCTGCTCCTCTCCAGGGCGATGTCACTGAGAACGTCGTCGAATTCGGCACCCAAAAAGCGTGAGTGACCACTTGCACATGATTCGTCCTCGGCGACTTTGTCAATTAAGAATGCTGAATTGATAACCCGCTCACGGTATGCGTTAGAAAAGAAAAATCCGCATCCACCTTTTTTTGTAGCATAGAACTACAAGGACATCCAGACGAATTCCTCTAAAATGAAAGCCTCAAAGTTGACTAAAAATTCGTCTATGTCTGGGCTTCGAACCCGGCATCAGCGCCTTCACTTTCATAACGCTTACTCCTCTAAGGGTGTGAAAGCTTCCATTTCATAGCCCTTACTCCCCTAAGGGTTATGAAAGCTTCCCTTTCGTAACCTTTACTCCACCCTGCGGGACTCCACAGAAGCGATTTGCCTATTCACGGCACGTATAAGTGTGTACTTCTAGAATTGGACCATGACTAACGCCCATTGCGATGGCAGTGCAACCTACGAATACGATTAGAGCAAAAACTATGGCAAGCAGCATTTTTTAGGCAACGAGAACCGAAGAGGCAGTCGGGGTATAGTCGGTTGTGATTCGTCTTCGAACTGTCTTGCGTGAACAGCGCAGGGACAACAAGGATGACAGAGGAGCAGATACATGACAGAAGACACATGTGTTTCTCTGTTGTCCATGTTGTTCCCGCGCTGAATACAGGTAAATTTAAATACGAATCCCTTCTAGAGTTCGTATGTGATAGAATAGCACCACGCTTGTAAATGAAGTCGCATTCATTGTTGTGCCGTGCCACATGGCGTACTGTAGTTAGCTTTGAGTCACAGAGTTTTCCGGAGGTGTCTTCGTCGTATTCGCAGGAGAAACAGAGTCACACTGATGAGCACGGAAGGATACCGCCACAAGAACGCGCTGAACGTCACCTTCCTCGAAGGTAAGCATGCTCCAGAGACGGGTTGCAGAGCGCCCGTCGCCCGCTTGTGAATTCGTGTACCTCGCGTGCATTTCCCTTGTGATGCCCGCCGCCACGGCTGGAATACATGCATGCCTCAAGCTCAGAACCATATTTTTTCTGACTTCAATGGCATGCTGTAGTGTCAATATGCACTCCCGGATGGTGCGGCACTGTTCGTTTTCTTTCCTGTTATTTATTTCTTTGTACCTCCTATTGCCCTGCTTAGGCTAGCAAATAGGACGCGCATCTAATTAACAACGCTGCTCTTCCCCTTTGTCTCCAACGGCAGATCTCGTACTGCTGTAAGACTCACAGGGACTGCTGGAATCTGGATTGAACACAACCGCATACGTGCACTTTACTTAGACAAGACGTACGTAAAGCAACATCGGCTGGTCGCGATCAATTCGTAGTCCTCACTTTATCGTTCAATTGTCATGTGTCACTGGAGATGTTAAACCGAATCAATCAATCAATCAATCATCAATCAATCGGCCTGGTTGTTATAATTTGGTTGCGAACTATCCAAAATCTGGGCACGAAGGTACTTCACTGTTCCAGATATGATGTTCCAACATCGTACCGGACATTATACCGACAAACAGAAGTGTGAAATCTAGACCTTTGAGATACGTATATAACTGTACCTGACGTCATATCAAAGGATCACCACAAGGACTTTGGTCAAGATGTGCAGACGGAGCCATGGCTCTGCTGATTTCACTGTTTGCTACTCCCTCTTGTATCTGCCTGTATATAAGCAGATACAGGAGGGTATACCCTCCTCTGTCGCAGAGATTGGTGGAATTTCGTGGGATGTCCGACACCGTAACACAGTCTCCCTATATCCCCTCTCGTCGAAATACATCGACGTGCACCTATCAGCTTGCCAGTGTACCCCAGCTTTGGCGATGTCGATTACTCATTCTTTCTGAACGATCCTTTTCGATAGGGCACACTATATCTTGCAATACAAAAGGCTGCAGTAGAAAAAAAAATAAGGAAAACTGCATCTTGATGAGATCGCATGCTAGAAGTAATAAAGGTGGCATATTCCACACCACTGCCAAATGTGTGGACGGAAGGACACTGCTCATAAAGTCTGCAGGATCAGTTCATGTACTCATTCTGCATCCTTATTTATATTTATAGGCGTACGTGCGCATGTGCATATTTGCATGTGTGTACCTTAGCATGAGCACATTGCTTGCCCGCCATGTGAAGCTTCTTTCCTAGCGACTCATTCTGGCTGCTATCACCTTGTGCACAGGGCCTGCAAAAGCATCTCACGTTCTACTGTTCAACGTGTACTCCGATTGCGACAAGTGCAAGATGTACCGGAACCTGTACGCCGGCGGTGAGTGCTTTGAAGCCTGTCTAACTGCCTACCACAATGAGCTCCATTTATGCACTTCCATTCTTCGTAAGAACTTCGACAGCAGCGGACCAGTATCGTCCACGCACATGTAGGATAGGCGAAAGCAGTCTGAAGAATATGAGCGCCTTTCTGGCAAGATTTTACAATCAGTCGGTCTCGTAGGCACCATTCAGGAATAAGCATATTCCAGTTATTATTGCGAAAACACAGGGAATAAAACAGATCTTCGGAAGCACTATATTTCGGTCAGGATAGCGAGAAGCCTTTCCCGAGAATTGGGGAAATGAGTCTAGCGGTGAAAATTCTATATATGCTTCGTCAATTCGGCGCCTGATACCTCGAATACCAGTTAGATCTGACACATTTAGCAATTGTATTAATGCACGGTGCTGTGTGGTGTGTGCATACTTTTGGACACAAGTGTATATTAAGCGAGTACCTCTCAAACCACAACCACAAGCACATGGCGCTTGTTGTCACTGCATTTTTGCTTGCGGGAGGGAGCTCCTGGACACGGAAGCGAGACTTAGATGTGGGTGAAGCGCCAAAAACTCTGTGAATGAATTAAACGTGTTCGCTAAAGAAATCCAAGTGTTCATGGATAATGCGAAGCCCTACAATATGATCTCTCTGGTGATCTAAACGTTGCTATGAGACGACAGACAAAATCGATCGATCGGTAGATCAATCAATCAATCAATCAATCAATCAATCAATCAATCAATCAACATCTTCTCTGTCACTGAACAAACGTATTTTCATCCCCTTTCTTGGAATCGCAGAGAACGCTTGCACGCTCTTCGTACCAGAGGGCCGGAGGAACCAGATCGACCCAACGTGCCAGTTCATCTTCAACCTGCTTTGCGGAAGCGAGAACCATTACCGCCTGCTGGACGACAGCTGCACTTTCTGAACGACGTTAACTTCGAAACTCTCACATGGCTGAAATTTCGTCGCGCGGGCATTTTTATTTTCTGTTGTGCTTCAGCTGCATACATCGGGAGACCAAATACACGTTTGCCTGGCATCCATTCCACTGTTTTTTTTTTTCGTGAACCGCAAGAAAGAAGAAGAAAGAAAAAATTCGCGCAAGCCCACTGTGTGCCATGTAGAAGCTCATGTATATTGCGAATTATTCTTTAATTCAGTACTTGCACCTTAAGCGTATCTGCAACATCCGGCGCGTTTTCGTTGTATTTCTCGTTGCAAAGGAATACCTCGCAACAATAATTCGTCCAAGTCACGTGGGTTGACAGCAAACAAGGACGACGACGATGACAACAGTAACTTGACTACAACGATCACGTGACACAGCTGAACACGCAGCCACGTTTCAACCGATCACCTGAAGAGGTGTCACATGAATACAAACAGCGTGATTGTGCGCATCACCCTATATTTGCCCCCGGCTGACGTCTCTACAAGAGCGCCACCAGAACTTGGGAGTACAAGCTGCTGTGTATAGTCACACCAACTAGACGCCATTGCAGCTTTCGAGAGCTAATGCTCAAACCCACACACCAGCGACTGCTGTCTCTGAACAGAGCAGATGTACGTTGGGATTAATTTATGTTGAAACGGGCCGCGATTACTAGTAACTCTAACTGTGACGACGATGACGACAACGATGAGGATGATGATGAAGACGTAATTAAATGAATTCTGTATCATAAACAATTTAGTGAGCTATCTTGATGTGAATCGGTAAAGCAGCGTCTTTTACCGTGTACAGAAATAAGTTACTGGTCGTAGATCAGGCGCACCTTGAAATGATATACGTCAACGCAGGAGGTATTATGGCAAGGTAATACAGGGGTGATGTGGACAGTAAAACTTCAGGATTACCTGGCGAGTTCGATGGAGCGCTGCCCGGATGATATTGATGTTCGTGTATTCTGTTATTTCGGTATAAAGCACACGTACCCGCGTGTCCTCAGAGTGAATACGAACGTAATCATTGCTTCATGAGAATTTCAGTAGTGACAATAGCAAAATGTCAGAGGTGTACAGCACTAGCAAGTGCAGGAAATTTTAATTAGGCGGTACTCATTTACAAAAAGAAAAGCTAGTTTAACAAAAATTCAAAATGGACTGAGAAACGGAACCTATAACTACACACGCATAAGGTATTTTGTGCGGACTCCACAGATATTTTACAGGGCCAACGCGACGTTTCTATTAAAAAAAAAAAAGTTGAAATGAACAACTGAAGTCGTGGGCGCCTTAGGCAGTACCGACTACTGTTTGTCGCGTAGTAAACGCAACAAATAAGGACAAAAAAGAAATGTTTCGAAACATAGAAAACTGTAGATGCAGTAATGCATATACAAGGCCACATTGCGCGAAGCACGGGCCGTTTTGTGCAATACGTCCTGGAGATAAGTCGAAACGCAGCTCTATATACAAAACTATAATTTTCTTACACTCTTATAAAGCATACTCAAAATTTCAATGCACGAAATTATATAGAAGTTAATGTAAATGGTGATAACCTGAGGCAACACTTTCCGAAAACCTAAGAACATTTATATTAGGACGCACTACAAGCAGAGGTAGGCAAAATTTATCGGACTCACTGAAGCTCACTCAAAGAAATATATTTCTTACCTTGGACTCACTGGGGCTCAGACCCGCCGAAATACAACTCAGCTAAGCTCGCTCATACTCAGACTCACGACGCTTTTCATCAGCCGAACTCACTCGAATACGTACTCGCCAGCATTTTCCTCGGCCAAGCTCACTGAACTCAGACTCGCCAGACATTTATTCAGCCGTACTCACTCGCATTCGCACTCAACATATTTTTTCTCAGCCGGTCTGACTGAGAATGGTCAGATTTTCCTTAAGCCGGACTCATTCTGACTCAAGATCACCAATATTCTGACTTACTGGGATTCAGCTCCAGCAAACGTCCACTGAAATTGGCTCAGGGGGATCACAAAGATACAGCAATGAAACTACGGTATCTGGTGCCAAAACCACGAGGTGATCATTAGGTAATCCGTAGTCGGGGTCCGCGGATTAATGTCGACTACCAGGAGTTCTTGGAAGCTCGCCTTAAGGTAAACGCGCGGGTGTCCTTGCACTTGGCACCGTTGAAATGCAGCCACTCATGCGGCGGATGCAACAACACTGTTGCGCTGAAGCAACCGATAGTCTGCCATCACCTTCTCTTTGCCCACTTTGGAGCGCAATGAAGCCTGTTTACTTAGTTCTTCAGCCAGACAAGGCTCAATAAATGTGCAACACCTTTGCTGAGCTAGACTAACTCAAACTCAAACTCACAGGCCGGTCTGAGCTTGAGTGAGTTTGCCGACCGATGACTATAGTTGAATATTTCCGCGATGTCCTTTTCAACGGGATGTTCCACCAGGCAAGGACGCACATAACTTCTGTTTGCACGTGTAAGATGCTCCTGTGTGGAAATAGTTGCCACCGAATGGAATAATAATGAGGTCCTTCAACCAGATTTTGGTCCCATGCGCTGAAGCTACAGTGCCGTAAAATGTTGCTCCTATTACTTTTATTATTAATCTTGTCAATACCTTATAATTATAACTCACCCTGCTTCCATCTGAAATCACCAGAGAGGCATAAAGTCCTAGTTCACCCGCTTCTAAGCTACTTCTCATGTTGCTGTTGACGGTGCCGACGAAGAGAAGACTTCGACACGTTGATTTTCGAGCACTTAAACGAATCGGCTTCCGAGAAAGAAGAAAGTGCATTATGACACCAAGAGATGCCTTTTCTTTTCCTTTTCTTTCTTTTTTTCTTCACCGATGCGTTTAATGTATGTGCGGTAAAGAGCTCCAAGCGCGAAAAGACAGTCAGGCACGTTTTGTTTTCTCATTACGTGACTTTCGAACGGATGATGCGGTCCGCTGCGTGTCACGGTCGCACGAGATCTAGGAAAGGTCGCGTTTCTGGGAAGCGTGCGTCAGGGTTCCTACTACCGTACATGTATATGCACGCGTGTTAATGCAGAGCGATCCGTGATGGTATTTCAGCGCGTTTGAATCTATTGATAAAACCGTGTGTCTATCAGTATGTAGACGCTATTATAATACTCAACAATGATCGACCGATCGAGCAATCAATCAATCAGACAATCAATCAACGTGCCCAGTAACAACCCATGGGAATGCTGGCTCACGCATAATGAAACAGTAATGGATCTTGCAGGTGAACTTCAGAGAAATACAACATTTAAAAGAAGTGGTGGAAAATGGTAAGCTGAGAAATTTGTATTGAATATTACTCAAATAAGGTGAAAAGGAACACTATATCAACAAACAATTCTAGAAAATATATATTGATAAACAAATTAAGTGGTAAAGAAATAGTTTGTGTCGTGATTATAGACAAGAATGATGAGTACGAAATACACCCGACAGTTACAATGCAACTCGTATATCGGTTGTACAGGAGGGCAAATTAACATTACTTGCAATTTATAGTTATATCATTTAAGTGAAGCAGTGTTGGACTGTGGGCTAATACATGAAAACTAGGAAATATGCACACGCAGAAGCGTGTATAACGATGTTCGAAGTAAACTGAGTGCAGCGAAGCTACCTCATTCTCGATAAAACCTAACTTATGGCTGACTTTCTCCGTGTACAGGAGACGGCAAAGTAATATGATTTTATACTAGATATGTGACGGCAGAATCGACTAGAAGTACAGTAAATCGGCGTCGTATTGTATGTGCCCTGACCGAAACGGGAAAACTACAAAACCAGGAATGATGTGACACTTCGTTCAGTTTTCTTTCCTTACCCATTTTCCTCCTTTTCGCCCATCGTTAAGGGTCCGAACAGCACAACGTGTCATGCGCTGTCACTGGGAACCATAATCCCACGCGAGGATACCATATGACAAGCTAGAATTGCTTATCGGAGAAAATTTCATCCAATCATGATGCTGGACATATCATTAGCGATAGCGTTTGGCCAATGCCTAAACGCCTTTACAAAGTGGAACCTTTGTCAGTTCTGGCTCAAGTACGGTGCCGAGCCTGGGGCTGAGCTCAGAAATATTCATCAGCTCTTCTTCGGGTGCACGTGCCAAAAAATAGTTTGGAAATAAATGCCCGATTTTTGTCAACTTAAGCCGTGATGTCAACAGATATCGAATCCAAGGAGAAAGCAGGTAACGATTGATGAGGCTCCGAAAAGTAGAGGGCTCCGAAAATTTCTACCGCCTGGATATTTTTTTTAGCGTGCACCTAAATCTAGGTCCACGGGCATTTAGCATTTGAGAGCGCGGGCTAAATCCGTGTTTGTATTGAAGCGCAGAATGAATACGGCAAAGAAAAATGAAATGTGGTCGATAAGTTAACTCACAGCGACAGCCGTACCCGTACCATCCAGCATTTCGTGTGCATTGTTGTCTTTACTGTGTCGGTTTAAAGATTGCCATAACAGTAGTAACCATACGACTCCAAGGAACTTCCGACCGCGTCAGCTGCTAGATTAATCACTACTCGAAAAATAAAGGAGTGTTTTTAAGTGGTTAAAATGTAAGAGATGCATTTTTTTACACTTTCAGATAAAAGAAAGGGGCATTGTGTCCCAAGTCCAATACCCATAATTTTGCTTAGGCCTTACTTCATCGCTTGCTTGCAGAAGTTATACACAGTATAATCTGTTATTCTTATGTGCTACTGTACGTCACTTTCTTTGTGTGTGCGTGTGCGAATGTTATGTATCATGCATTTGTGACACGACACCCGCCCTGTAATGACCCCAAGCACGACTTTAACAGCACAAAATAAATAAATAAATAAATAAATAAATAGTTATTGCGCCGGGCGGATACCAACACTTCGGTGGCGCGAAACACGCACTATGGACACGAATGTAAGAACGCACAACTACCACTCACTCACTCACTCACTCACTCACTCACTCACTCACTCACTCACTCACTCACTCACTCACTCACTCACTCACTCACTCACTCACTCACTCACTCACTCACTCTCCTCTCCCTCCATGCTCCTCTCACGTGCTAGCCATTCAAACACGTAACATGCATTCAGCTTGACCGAAACGCATGCATATCACGGCAGTACACGAGAGCGCACGCGCACGTCATTTTTTTTCTTTGTTTTCTTCCGGAGCCAACACCGGACACTTTACCTTGGCTTCAATTCTTAGGACGTTCCTTGCATCTCTCTCTCTATCTCTCGGTCTCTATTGGACACCTCATTGGCGGGTCCACTTTACGTCACAGCCGAACAGATATAAGAGCGAGGCAATGGAAGAGACGTTGCAGTGATTGCGCTGTGCAAGTGCTGTACCACAGCTGCGGTTATCTCTTCGATTATCATGGAAAGCGGATATCCGCCGCCGGTCGCGGCTATTCTTATGTCGGGGGCTGCGCTAGTGAACATGTCCGTCAACGACGAAATTCAAGCTCCGGTCAGCACCACGCTCATCGATAAGCTTATCAGCTACACGGACTTCGAAAACTACCAGGATGTCTACAGGGTACGTATACATCAGACTTTGTATTGTTGTTTTGTGGGGTTTAACGTCCCAAAACCAGTTCTGATTATGAGAGACGCCGTAGTGGAGGTCTCCGGAAATTTCGACCACCTGGGGTTCTTTAACGTGCACTGACATCGCACAGCACACGGGCCTCAACATTTCGCCTCCGTCGAAATGCAGCAGCCGCCGGCCGGGATTCGATCCCGCGACCCTCGGATCAGCAGCCGAGTACCATAGCCACTAGACCACCGTGGCGGGGCATCAGACTTTGTACTCGCTATACTTGAACAAGTGTTGCCCGATTTCGATTACTCCGCCGTAAAGAAAAGTAACTGATTACATTTGAATGGCAGCCTCAAGAAAGACAATATTAGCAATTACTCTAGGGTAATCGATCACTCCCAGGTTGGTTTTCATGCAACTCTTTTATTACGGTAGTATATGCATACATACGTACGCAGCGTGGCATAAATAGTGAGGCGACCGGTACATCGAATCGGAAATATCGGTACTTCAGGTTTCATGAAAGGTTTTCTCGTGGTGCATATAGCAGCGCGAGCGGGTAAAAGGCACAACACATCATATCCGTTGACTAGGGCGGGTGTAGGGGACCCAAGCCACTCCCGAACACCCCCCCCCCCCCCCCCCCCCGCACGAGGCTTTCAGGCTTCATAAAGAGGCAGGTTCTGCCAATGTTTCAAATTTCTTTTGTTGCGCACAGATTTCTTCAGAAAGTTTCTGTTACATATTGCAACAGTTTGCAAAACTACACGTACATCATAGATTTAAAAGTATATTTAGAGGGCGGCGATGCGCAGGCCATGCGGACCGCGCATCGCCGCCCTAAAGCTTTCGCTCGATCTAAATTCCAATTCACAAACATTTCAGCGGTTTGTCATTTATTTTAAAACTACCTTAACTAACAGCGTTATCTCAACAGCTGTCTAGCACACGTGCCCGAAAAAAATCTAGCAACCATTCTGAAACACGACCTACGTTTTTCGCAGTTTATTCCAACGTCTGTCTTGGAAAGCTGTCTTGGAATCAGTAAATATCCTGCATTTTAGTCGTGCCGATTCTCGTTGTACCCTGCGAACAGCACAGCGCCATCTGTCTGCGAGTAATCCACAACTCTCTACTATGTTATAATGCGAACAGGCACAGTACAAGATCACAACAGTAGCTGCCGAAACTTATGCCTCAATATAAAGGAAATGTCGTTAAAGCTCTCCGCACTCCCTTACAACCGAATTATGAGCGCTTTCAGAACCGTGATGTACCATGAAACGAACCTACGCGACTTGACCATGCAGTGCATTCCGTTCAGCGAGAAGTGGTTCGTGGCTTTCCGGAACAGACACGACAAAGACGAGGTCTTCGACCCATCGGATGACGGCAACTGCGCGCACATTCTGACAGACATGGACTTCGTCGACCAGAAAATCAACGTCTCCGTGGTGGACACCTATGGTCGCAAGTAAGACCCTCGCGGCCAATCGAAAAGCAGCGTACGCATGTCGCAAACATCGTGTGTATGTAGAACGGGCGTTTCCTTCTTTTTTGTTTTTGTTGTTTTGGGCGCACCAACTGTACCAACATGTGTATGTACGAAGTTACTGTAAAAACGTTTTTGACAAAACATTTACTGATATGCGAGTGAATAAAGACGATGTAATGTCGATAGCTGACATTATGCATCATTTGGCCAATGTTAGCCATCGTGGTGTGAAGATTAGCGAAGAGCCAGCCAATATTAACGTGATAGCGTTACGGATCTCGCGCTGCCAAGAAAATCGCTCGGTAGCATTGTGCGCAAAAATCCTAATGAATGCAAAGAACAAACAGAGCAGTGGCTTTAGTTTGGACCCCAGATGCCACCAACGGCAGCCGGCAGTGGATTGACACATAACCCTTCATGAGCTATTGGTTGGTTGGTTGGTCCTTGGGTATCTTGGCGCAACCCACTCTGGGGGATCGGCCATGAACCGGAAAAGAAATTTGTGTGGGAGAGAACTCCTAATAAAATACAAAAAAAAATTGCAGT